>JAPWTK010000049.1:140000-740000 GCA_029963805.1 Aromia moschata | reverse complement strand
TCCTTTTCATTTAATTGCCCAATAAAAAAAGTTTATATATTGATTTTCAGACTCTTGAGGGCAACTGGATGTTCAAAGTTTGAAAGTTACCAGTTGTTATAATTTTAAAATTTTAAATTGACGTTTCCGATTCCGATGTAAACAAATTGTTATTGTCTGATCTGTGTCTGTTTGTCTGTCTTTATGTATTTGAGCATATTTATATGATTCATTTCTCGTTTCATGTCCGCCTCAGGAAAATCGGAATATATTTTTACAAACGTTGATTTCGAAGTTTGGATAATATTATGTAGACGGATTAACTGAGTGAGATCCAGTTCGAAAAAATACTATACAAAAATGTTTAGCATTAACCCATTAACGCCCAAACGGACACAATTTTTCGTCCTTTTTGGAGGCATTCTCTTGCAAGGGAGGGACACAAAAGAAAAATGCTCAGACGTCGGGGAATCCCCTGATCGGAGTTGAGGATTCCATCTCTAGATGGGTGTAGTTCCACCCTTCCTCAATTAATAGTTAAACGGATGTTGCAATAGAAGTTTGTATAGGCTTATATTGGCACTTTTTTGCATACGTGGCCACATTCTTTTTACGAAATTCTGAGGTCTAATCGCGTCTAATGTCTAACGTGTTTCTTGTTCAAATCCATGTTTAATAGAATGCAGATGATCTTGAATACTCATTTCTTCTCTTTTGAAGCTCACAAACCATTCAAAAATGTTAGTACGACGCAGTGCTTCCTCTTTGAAAGGTCGTCTGAAGAATTGCATGTGCTTCTGCGACTGCCTTTCCAAGGTGGAAGTAACATATCAAGCAGATTAACAAGAAAAGCGTGACAATGGCTGTGAAAAGTGCCAATATAAGCCTGTACAAAGTTCCACGACAACCCACCTAGAGAGAGAATGCTCGACTCTGATCAGATAGGGCTCCCGAAGTCTGTCTAGTTGAGTCCATTGACTACCTATTAAACTCTTTATTGTAAAAACGCGACAAAAACAACTTTCTGTCCATGAATTTGATTTTAAGGTATTTCTTTTTTCTCCACGCACTAGTTTCTACAATTACATTTTTTTAACATGAAAGGGTTAACATTAGGATGCTCCAATCGCCACTGAAATGTTCATTTGATAAATAATTATGACAATTGCATTTATATGTACATGGTTATGGGAATGCAATATACCCCCATAGTTTCATTTAATTTTAGCACGTCCAAAACTTACTATTATTTAAGATTTTTTTGGAATTTGGAAAATGTTGTAAGACTGTTTAAGATAATGTTAAGTGGTAAAACAGATAAGTTATTGGGATTTTTGGTACGTCAGACTACACAAAAAGAAAGCACATGGGCTATATATAACTATAATATTAAATTCTACAACATTCATTACTTTTATTTGCTGTTGTTCTTTAATTTACTATCCTTTTGCAGTGTCCAAAAATAATCATCGCAGTTGGCAATGATCAACAGTCAACGGCTAACAAAAAACTGTTTAATTTCAAGTGGAAATTAGTGTTTTCTATATGTATCCATTACAACAAAAATAAAATTTGACTAATACATTATGTAACTGGTAAATTCCCCATAACCTATTTTGTTTTCTTTTTTACTACGAACTATATTCAGTTCAATAAATTATCAGTGGTAGCTCGTAATAATTTTCTATTGGGTCGTTCACTGTCTTTTCACTTTATAATTTAATAATCTGTCAACTCCTCAATTTCAAATTATTCTTCAATATGTTTTTTGAAATGAGTTGAAAGGTCATTTAAAATTCCATGCTCCATTGCCATTAGTATGGTCCTAAAGTATTCAAATAGATGTAAAAGTCACCCCAAAATTTATAATAACAATAACTGAACGTATCCTGATCAAAAGTATTACTGGGCGCAAAGAATTAAAATGGCCAGTTTTCAAGATATTCGGGATCAAATATCTCTATCTCCCTGTGCTTATTTACGTGTTACACGAGTTAATTCCAGCACATCTGTTTCTGGATTTAGCGAAGGGAATATCGGTTCAGTTAAGGCTAATATCACCATTGTAAACTCACCACATGGTCAACAATAATAGTGTGCCTCTTTTTAATCGATGATTCCTATTATTTTGACTATGCAATGACACTTTTGGACACTAGTAGACTATGGAGGTGTCATAAGGTGGTCAATCTTGGCCATATGGCATGCAAATACCTCACGTTTTATTGTACTCAGAACTGTAACATATTGTTATAATACCGAAAACATTCATGTAAGTAACAGGAAGAACACATACCTATAAATATACGATAGATAGTGGTTAACAGAACAAATAATTAGAAGTGAGAATAATAAAAAAATAGGAATATTATGACTTGCCCTTGAGTCCCTTTGGAGCAGAACCACTGAGAATAATATTTTTCAGAAAATAAAGAACTTGTATGTTGAACAAACCAATGCGATACTACGGTTCCAAAAAATTGCCACATAGACGGATTCCCATCTGCTGGCACTGTAACAGTCTCAAATTATCGTGTATTAATGTAGACGTTCGCGTAGCTGCCAATACGTTGTAAATTATCTCTAAAAATTTAACGGCATTACCGCGGAAGATAGTAAATTAAAATCAAAAATAACCCGATAGGTCCACATTGTTTACCAGTCACAACAATTTTTGGCCAGCCGCATCGCGGTCGGCCTTTGTTTATTTCTGTCATAATACTATCTTAAACGTAGGTAGGGTCCGCGCTAATATTAGCTCTTCATTAGCTTAATTTTAGAACCTACTTGGATTCTATTAGTCGATTCTGCGCTAAGCTAGGATTGTGTTAGGCGACTGCAAGCAGCTGGGAGACGCCAACTAGATTCTACGACGATTCGGTGGAATGTATCGAATAAAGATGGATGACTTTTCAGCATGCACAGTGTATTCAGAAAATTTGGAGCATAATATGTGAAACATCGTTATTAGCTTTTTTGACAGTCCAATTTTGGGATGTGTTAGTGCGTTTTTTGAGTGTATTTTTTGTCTAAATGAGGTTACGGTTATATAATTATACAGGGTGATTCATAAGTAACAGTAACATAGTGCAACAGCAAATTCCTGATGTCCAAAATAATGTGATTTAGCCAAATTTCCCTTAGTCATTATTGATGATATATAATTTTTAAATAGGTACATAATTTCTAAATAATTTGTGATAACGGCATAAAATTAGAGATTCGTGTTTTGTTGAGGTGATAAATTTTAATAGTTTTCATATCACTGGTAAAGAGCACCACCTATGAAACTACGCGCTTCTTTTTAAATGGTATATCTACCTTTTCTACAGTTTAGAATCGTTTAGCTATTAGAAAATTCTATTATTCTCCTTTTGAAGTAGAAAATGCATACATCCTATCGGTAAGAGTAAAAGTCTGTGAAGTTGGTAAGAGTAACCGTTTTCAAAATAAGCATATTTGAAATTTCCGATGCAACTAAATATACATGTAACGAGCCATCCAAAAAAATATCATCAAGTTGGCCTAGTAAAAAAAGATATATTTCTATTCTTTCTTACATGTATAACCTTATTTAATAGTCAAAGCTGTTGTATTATATGACAGCCATTATTTATTTTACAATTGTGACAGTCACTTGTCAAAAGTTTGACATAACCGAAAAGCTTCAACATAACTATTTCGCTATTTACGCTATTTCTATATCTCTCGTTAATAGCCAACTTTGATGACTTTTTTGGATGTCTCTTTACGTTATGTGCATTTAAGAGATCTTCATTTTGTTTAAGTAGGCTTCTATTGAAACATAAATAATGAATGATGCTTTTAAATTTAGGTTCTGTTAAAAATTATGTACAAAAAAAAGCAAAATCAGATGAAATCAGTCTCAAATATCTAAGAGACCTGTGATTTAAAAAAATATTTATAAGCATTCTAAAGCTTAATTTTCCAGAGAATTCTGATTCCGAGGTCGAAGCACAAGTGTTATGAAAAAAACAAATTCGTGTCGAAGGTTTATCGATTTTTTTGAATATAACGGCGATCAAATAACCAAAAGTTTGTTATTTTTTTTCGCATGCCCCTTAAACAGACAAAACAACATAAAACTTGAAAGAACGGCTGCTCTTACCGACATCACTTAAACAAATGTGTTTTACGTAAAAAAAAATATACGTGAATCGACTTTTTTAACAGATAAATCGATATCTCGACTCAAAAACCCTGAATTTCTAATTTCGTGCAGTTATCTCAATTTATTTCGAAAGTATGAAAAAATCGAAAACAAAATTTGAATTTTGACGCTCTGTATCTTGATTATCGTCAATAATTGGACTGAAGTAAGTAGTTATTATATGTAAGTTGTTATGTTTTGTTATGTATAAAACCTTTTAAAAGGTTTATTCTATAAACTATTTTTGGGGGTCTTTCATATAAAATTTTTCGATTAGAGTTCTCCCTGCCTCTGTTCGTTGTTCGCACTTTGTTCGTTTTATTTCATTCTTGTATGGCACTACTTGCCTGCTTTCCTGTCCATTTTAACAATTCACAAAACTGCATTAAAATTTATTTCCTTTACAAGTGAAGTTGTGTTATTAACACTTTTATTTTACAATATACATACATATGAGCATGGTTGTTCATGTTTTGTATTGTTCATGTTTCTTATACAATGTAATTATCCTATAAGAAAAATACATTTAAATTAGAATGGAAAAATTGGCCCAATCACAATATACTGACCTCAGGAAGCTGCTGTTGCACTATGTACCATTACTTCTTAATCACCCTATATATCGTTGGGACAATTTATTATATCATTTTTCCTGATATTTTCCCTGTCTCTGAATTTTACACTCCTTATATTTTCCTAGTATTTTGTTCATTTTCTACTATTCGTTGCATGAAAACCTATCGTCGCAAAAATAATTTATTGTATTAAAGCAACCGATGGTGTCAACGATTTGTTTCCGGAAAAAGGAAGCGCTGCTGCTAACATTTCTCTCCAGAATTAATTCAATGCCACTGTACCATATTATTTTCTCTTATCGGTTTCCGACAGAAGTGATGTATTAGCTGAACTTTTTACATAAGAAATTTATCATGAGGCGTTTCCAACTACAAAAAATTTACTAGCTACTTATTAAGACCATCATAAGCCAGGAAGGGTTAAATTATTGAATAATTGTCACGTGAGTATTTTAGACAACTTAATTTCTTAGTTTAACTACTTCTAACTTCGAAGACAATTTTTAGTTGAAATGGTGTTCATTCATCATCATAAACATAAACTTTAGATAGGGTATACTTTTCGATGGAATTAGACGGGTAGCTTTTAAACCGTAAGGGACATGATGAGAGAGGTGCCATTTTTATAGCTTATAAAATTGCCCCTGCCAGATTTGCAAAGTTTTCGTCAGTTTTATATGAATCATAAAAAAGTGAAAAACTGGAATTTAAAATTAAAAAAAAGAATTTTTATATTTAATTTGCCAATGGTAAGACCTAGAAAGAAATCTTCAAATTGTAGCAGCTGAATGTTAGTCTGTTTGCCATTTAAAATTTGTATACCTATTTACTTTTCTATTCGCTACGCCCAACTTTGGCTTTTCTTATGGATACTTTGTCGGACAGCTAAAATATGTATTAGAGGGCAATGCATAGGCACAGTATGCTCTCCTGGTCAGGATACAACCGACACACTCGTTCTTCTTTACTCACACGACAAATATGTTTACTGGTGAGATATGATAAAATTGAAATTCGAATATACGACTTTCCACAATAATAAATAACAAGGATATCATTCTCGCTTCATTTATACAGAACAAAAAATACCTCTTACTCTGACTCGTAATATGATAGCAACTCTTGCTTTCAAGCATCGGCTTGTTACAACATTTACAAAGTTGAGCGTCATGACACTTAGCTATAGAATCGTAATGATTCTAAAGATGAAACAACGGCTGTTTTTAAAATATCGACGAATCTACAGGGGGTTGCTATACTTCCAGGCATTAACTAACTCCCTTATTTTAAATGAAATAGCCTGTATATTTTTACAGTTTTGGAAAGAGCACACAATTTTGAGTCTAAAACATTACCATAACCTCTATCTACTCGTAAACCCAGCCGTTTCGGAGATTTGATGTTTTTCAAAAAAATTGACAGATGTTAGGGTCTGAAAAATCCGTCATAACTTTTTTGGGGTAGTAGGCTCTCATTTCAGTTTTGGCACGAACATAAAGTGTTACATACTCCGTAATTAACCCATTAACGCCTGAGATTACATATATCACATACACAGCTTTAGAGTAATGTAATTCTTCGCAGAAATTCATATTCGGCTATTTTTGAGGGTGATCAAAGGTTTTAGCCCATTTTAATCCATTTTCCTGGAAAATTTTGAAGATTAAAAATAAAAACGGCTCCTTTTGTGACTTTTTTTGAAAAATGGCTGTAAACGACCTCCAAAAATGTTTCAATTGCCGTGTTCCAGTCAAAGATCGTGTAACTGGACGTCAACCTTCAATAATCTATCGCAATTCCCAAGGATTTTCCAATGTTTTTTTTTTCCATATAAAACGTTAATATTGCCACCAAAACGTTTCAAGATTATCTAGAATTTTATCTAGTTTAATTTTATCAATATTTTCGCCAAAAAGTTGCGCGTGCAAAAAATGCATTTTTGAGGCTATAAGTATCCCGCCAGAAACAAGTGAATTTCAATCCGTAAATTTTCATCTTCACTGACAGAATCTTGATATCCAATCGGAAGCAGATAAATCCTTGAGATTGCGATTGATGTCCAATTACATGATCTTTTACTAGAAGAGGGCAACTGAACAATTTTTTGGAGGCCGCTTACAGCGATATTTTAAAAAAAGTCACAAAAATTAAACCGTTTTTTTATTTTTAATCTCCAAAACTTTCCTGTAAAACGGATTGAAATGGGCTACACCCATCAAAATCGAGTAAAACACCTTCAAAAATAGTCATATATGAATTTCTGCCAAATTCTGCAACACAATCGCGGAGTTACATTACTCTAAATTTGCGTATGTGAAATATATAATTTCAGGCGTTAATCGGTTAACATAAATTCGAAAAAGTATCCTATTTATTATGTTATATTTTGCCAATTTCAAATCGAGATAACTTTTTTAATTCAAATGGGACACTCTGTAGTTTTTCGGCCCAAGTTGTGTAAAACTTGATCTAAATCTTGTTTCAAAACTGTTTTTGCTTATATGCACATTATGGAGGTTAGAGTTACAAATTTCGGGGATATTCAGGTGTATGATGTATTATTTGCCGTTATTTATAACACCGCTGTTAACAGCTTCAGCCAATCGGAAACTGGGATTATTTAAAAAGGGAAATCCTGATTGGACAAGAGCTATAACATCACTGTTATAAATAACGTCAAACTGATTTTCGATATTCTTAGATTTTAAAGAATTTGTCTTAAAAATTGCCATCAAACTAGTGATGAATGGAAGCAGCAAACTTTAAAATTCAATCAACCAACTATTCACTGCTTTTTTAATGTACAAAGACATAAATAATAAGTTTAACAATTTTCTTAAACAGAAAGTAAGTCAAATTAATTCCATTATTTTAATCTAAAATCAACCATCATAACATATTTAGATACCTACAATGTAGTTGTCTTAAAATATCTCAAAACTGGAAATAAATGTTGTCCTTTTTAAGGAAAGGTACTATTTACCTACTTATAACTAATAAGCAAACACAAAAATAATGATGAAGTGGTAAAGACGTTTTACTATACTTACTCCTAGCTTATTATACTAGTAAAATAGCAATGAACAACGAAGAATGGTTGATTTAACCCGTTTCGCCCAAAAACGCCACTCCCGGTACATCGCTTTTCAGCGCCTCATAACTCATAACCTATTTGCGACAGAAAAAATTGAGAGGGACATATTTTTAAAGTTTAAGACGTGCCCTTTCCGATGATGTCCATGAAATTCCTCCAAAAAATTTTTAATTATGAAAAAAGCAGTTAAAAAAAATGTTTTGTACATTTTTTTTTAATCAAATTTCCAAGGGGTTTCCGGTCTGTAATGGACCTGGAACCTCAATAACCGGTGGAATAAATGTTTGAACTTTAAGTATACGTGGTTTAAAGATCGATTTTTCCCTTATGCATTCAAAATGTTTCCAGGTCTATTGCAGACCGGAAACCCCTTGAAAATTTGATTTAAAGAAATGTGCAAAAAAATCGTGTTTTTTTTAAAAAAAAAACTGTTTTTTTAATCAATAATTTTTTTGGGGAATTTCATGGACACCATCGGAAAGGGCACGACTTAAACTTTAAAAATATGTCCCTGATAAATTTTTCTGTCGCAAATAGTATTAGTTATGAGGCGCTGAAGAGTGATGTACCGGGAGTGGCGTTTTCGGCAGAAACGGGTTATTGGAAAATTTAAGGAAAATTCTTAAAAACCGAGGAAAATATCTCCGAAATTTGTAACTTAAAACCCTCATGATGTGCATATGAACAAAAAAGAGAACTGAAACTTAGACAACTTTGGCCGAAAAAAATACAGGGTGTTCCATTTGAACCAAAAAAGTTACAAAATTTGTAAAAATATAGGTGCAGGTTGTTTTAAAATTCCATTTAAAATAAGGAAGATTGTCGACGCTCAGAACTATACGAACACGCTGTATATTCGGCAATATTTTGAATAGGTGGCAAAAGAGGGTGAAAACTACCTCACGTATTCCATTTTAGCATTTTTTATGAATCAAAGATTCAATACACCAAATCCGCACTAAAAAGATACTGTGGTCATAAAAAGTTGGACGTCGCGAAAAAATAGTGGTATTTAAATTGTGACGTTTTATATCCACATCGTAACGTTTACCGTTTGTAAGTTATTTGTAAGTTTGAAGAGAGGTTTTCAGTCCTTTTTTTAGAATCTAAATATACTACCTTCATAAGACACAATACGATTTTTTTATTAAACCAATTTTGCTGTCAACTACAACTACCAACCCGCTTAACGGCTGGTGGAAATTGAAATTGTCATATTTTCATAACGGAGCATGGGACATACATAATATTTTAGGACGTGATTAGTAAACCTAAGTAGAAGTTTTGCTCTAGTAAGTAGCAAAAAAGGAAACCCACAAAAAAAGTGTACCAGATGATCTCGGGGAACGGTTTGCAAAATAGTCAAACGTTTAGCATGCCGTTTCCAAGATCTTATGGTGGGACACACATTTTTTTATTTATTTTTTTCACATTTCATCGCAAATTTCGTTTCAAGTTTTTTTGCTATTGTAGCCTTCTGCTGAAAATATAAAAAAATCATTACGATTTTAGAATATATAGATTTATTCTTGAATTTACATCAATTCTGCTTAGCTGATCATTTTTGTTGGTTGGTATTATCAAATAAAAAAAATAAATTTATTTATCCATTCATTTCAACAGGATATTTATTTTATAAGGGATCCCTCCTGCGTACATACATTATATTCTTGGATAACTTTGATTCGGTTTTTGTGTGCACACTGTCAAATATTTGTCGACATAACTTTCAGATGGACTCCTTTAACAAAAGCTAACGCCTTGTAAAACTTACTTGATTCAGAAGAATTCTCGTAAAGTTATATTCTATAGCCGCGAGGAAGGTTTTTTTATGCTGCTTTATAAATTTTCCGCATAAGGTTTTTTTTTTTTTGGGTTGAAAGTTAAAATGTTCGCTAAGCAATGTTTCAAATTTCATAAAACTTTTAACGTACATTCCTGAAATAATGTACCTAATAGAAGCGGAGGTTAGAGGAATCGCGAACTTAATCAACAATTTCCCTTGAGGTGATTACACTGTATGTACATTGTGTTTGACTCGAAAGTGAACCAGTGGCGGGCGGTGGAATTTGACATGCTCGTATTTTCATAAGGAGGCATGGGACACACATCACATATTAGTGGGCGATTACAACACCTAAGAAGATGGCTATAAAGGCAAAGAAACTTGCTAATTTTTTTTCCAAAAAAATGTTTGCCTCCCCAGAAGATCTTAAAAACGACTTTTTGTAAAATTTTCATTTTGTTTAAAGATACAGCAATAGTAAAATCTCAAAGACGAAATGTTGGGATAAAATAAAAATTCAAATTACCATAACTTTTAATGAACTCGAAATTTAGAGAAATCACAACCATATAAAGAATTTGTATTCACTTCACGGCTATGAAAAAAAATATTTCGCAAATATTTTGCAAGCCGTTTCCAAGATCTTCTGGGAAAGCATCCATTTTTGAAAAGTTTCAGTTGGTGTGGGTCTGATGCCTCCTTAAGAAAATACGAGCATGTCAAATTCCACCAGCTGCCACTGAATGGAACACTGAGTAGTTGTAGAAAGAGAAAAAATGGACAATACGTATGTATTAGTGTGTTAACTATTTGTTAATGACAGATCCGAACTTAAAGTCAGTTATGCCAGTGTCAAACGTCATAATAAAAACCACTGCCTAAGGAATCACTACTTCCACACAAAATATTTCCAGATTTAATCTAAACTAAATCTAAACTAAAATAAAAACATTCGTTTGTATTTTAAAACTGTTAAATTTCAATATAACCTTTATGGCTTTTATGACCTATGTAGTCTTTATTAAATATATAACGTTTATGACCTATATATCCTTTATGACACTAACATGACTATTATATTTACGAACTTCGTGACCTTTTATGTCATGTGATTTTTATGATCTGTAAACTTTTCTGACCTGATATGACCTTTATGGCAAATACGATTTTTATTAATTTTATAACCAATAGGACCTTTGTGAGACATATATTCTTTATGCCCTTTATGACTAATATGAGTTTTATGACTCGTGAACAATATGATTTCTATGACTTTAATTACTTATCCATGTAGTGAGACTCATCATATTGTATCACTCATCATAGTCTGGATCATATGGCCTATATGAATTCTAGGGCCAAGTGACCAAAGGGGCTTTTATGAAAGTTATGACCAATACGACATTTATGACCAGTGTCACCTTTATGATCAGTATTACTTTTTCGACCACTGTGAAATTTATGGCCAATATGGCGTTTATGATCTTTATGACCAGTATTACGTTAATGACAAATTGCCTTTATGACCATCTATATATTTATTATGATCTGTTTTATATTAATGACATTTATGAGAATTATGACCTTTATCGTATTTATGACCAATACACGGTGGAGACTTTAACTGGAATATATTCGCTAGCGGGGTGGTGAATGATTTTTCAAAAAAATTCCCGAGACATGTCAACTTTTAAATGTATTTACCTACATTTTGCACGAAATGTGAAAAATATAGCCCTTCAGGGGTGGCTGAAACCACCCTCGACATGATTTTTTCAAATGCAACCCTATGGCTTGTGACCCCTTATTGTAAAGCTGGTGGAAAGAGGAATCCAACGCACTGATCAAATTTTAATTTTTAGTATGTTTGTAGGGTTGCATACAATTAAAAATTTGTAATTTTATAGTTTAATTTATTTTTAACGCATCAATTTCGTACTCAAAATGTATGTTGTTTAGTTTTGGAATGTAAACCTTACTTTTCATATGTCCTCACAAATTCCAAGCAATTTTTTGCCACAACTGATATTTGTTATTTTTTGCTAGTGTTTTTACACGGCCGCAAAGAGTAATTTAGTTTGTATGCTGTATTCAGAGTTTGAAACGAAGTGTTATTTCAAATTGGTGAAAATGTCTTATTTAACTGAATCACTAAAAATCGAAATTTTGATGATGATTGGATATGGTGATAGGACGCGAACTCAATGCGAAGTTGTTCGCTTGTTTCGAGAAACGCATCCTGACTTGCCACCACTAAATCAAGGCACCATTAGTAAAATTGAGGCACAATATCGAGAGATGGGTCATGTCAGGAAAGTACCGAGTAAGAGGCAGGCTGTTGTTGATGACGACACGAAGTTGAATTTGTTGCTTGCTCTAGAAGAAAATCCAATCACTCCAGCCCGTCAACTGGCCCGTGATAGTAATCTTAATCACAAAACAGTTTTAAAAATACTTAAATATGAGAAAAAACGCCCATATAAAATACAAGCTGTTCAAGAGCTACTTGAAGATGATCCAGATCGACGAGTGGAATTTTGCGATTTATTGATGACTTGTATTGATCAAAACCAGTTATCTTTAGAGTGGATAGTTTTCTCGGACGAGGCTACTTTTACATTAAATGGGCACGTAAATCGCCAAAATTGTCGTTACTGGGCTGAAGAGAATCCCCATTGGATGAGGGAACTTCATACTCAGCGCCCACAGAAAACTAATGTGTGGGCCGGAATAATACAAGATAGAATTGTAGGACCATTTTTCTTTGATGACACTCTTAATGGAGCAAGATACTTGCGTTTACTCCAGCACGAACTAATGCCAGTGCTATGTCATTTATTTCCAAACCCCTTAAACCCTAACTTGACCGACGACAGGTTATGGTTTCAGCAAGATGGGGCCCCACCACACTATGCTGCCATTGTTCGTCAGTATCTGGACAGAATTTTTCCCGGTAGGTGGATTGGGAGGCGAGGTAATATTGAGTGGCCAGCAAGATCTCCAGATCTTACACCACTGGATTTCTTTTTGTGGGGACATCTTAAAAGTAGGGTTTACATTCAGAAACCCAACAACATAGCAGATCTGCAGGAAAGGATAAGAGAGGAAATCGGAAAAATAACACCGCAAATGTTGCATAATCTAAGGGACGAAACCTACCACAGACTGGGATGCTGCCAACAAGTGAAACGTGCACATTTTGAACAATTGTTACGTTGAAAATAAATTTAATTTTTAAATTGTTTTAATTGTATGCAACCCTACAAACATACTAAAAATTAAAATTTGATCAGTGCGTTGGATTCCTCTTTCCACCAGCTTTACAATGAGGGGTCACAAGCCATAGGGTTGCATTTGAAAAAAATCATGTCGAGGGTGGTTTCAGCCACCCCTGAAGGGCTATATTTTTCATATTACTTGCAAAATGTAGGTAAATACATTTAAAAGTTGACGTGTCTCGGGAATTTTTTGAAAAATCGTTCACCACCCCGCTAGCGAATATATTCCAGTTAAAGTCTCCACCGTGTATAAGCTTCATGACCAATGTGACATTTATTATCAGTATGGCTATGAAATTTATGACCAATAGGCCACTTGTGATTCATATGAACTTTATCAGTTTTACGATTTTTTTGACCTCTATGACTTAAAATGACTTTTATAACCCATATGTCATTGTATATGTCATAATTATTGTATAGAAAATGAGAGGTAGAGACTTATCAATGTGTGATTTATTTGAATTCCTCTACCCAAAAACCTATAAAACGATAAGTCACATGAATATGCTTCTTAATTCATATTAAAATACAACCCCCCTTACCCCTACCGTTTGACAACAAATAACACCATCAGCCAAATCAAAATAAATGTATGTGATTTAGTTTACACTTAGGCTATACATATACGTTTTCACAAATGTTTTATGTGTTAGTTACCGACGAAGAGTATGATTTTTTTAGAGCTCCACTGCGTAAGTATTAAAATTAATGTTAAAAATTTTTATTTGACCTATTATAAATATCTACCACTCTTCAACCCTTTCAATCTCTCGCCATATTAAACCAAAAACCTTTGTAGACTTTGTTATGTTGTATATGTGTCTCAAACTTTAAGTCTACATGTTGCATCGTTTGCCAATTACCATTAGTCAAAAAAAAGTGTAATATCTCCATTTAACCCCAACCTCTCAGCCTATTAAGTGAGGTGAAATTGATATCTTAACGCCTTCTCGAGTTATCATGTACACAAAAAAAGGTTAACAGACAGACAGACCAACAGGCAAACAGACAGATATATATTTTTTTTCACTTAAAACTTAAAATATCGACCTTTCTGAACATTGTAGGCCTATTTAGCTAACACAAGTTTTATACTATACTATACTTCCACTCCACTACATGGATGTGGAAGTCAAATTAAAAGAATTTACCCCGAAAAATTTAGTGCCAGGTCAGTACAAGATACATTACAAAATCAGAGCATCACATATTGAAAAATACCAAGGGATACCACGTTGTTTATTACAGCGATGCATAATTAATTTTCTTATGTGTCTTACGCACTGTGTTTTATCAAGACTTGAGAACCGAGTGAAGTGATGAACTGTAGCTAATCGACACTTGCGCGGTATTTAAAATTGATGTAAAAAAGTTAAGGATTGGGTGTGTGAACATAAGCTTAAAGCGAAAACAAGAGACATCATAATACGTTTCCACTTTTGCTTCTATACTTGCTGCCGTTTAGTACGTCAACAATTCTATTTTGGTGGCTGCTAACGAAGTGTCTTTTGTAACAGAAGCAAGACAACTTTGTCAAAAAGTTGATATTCACCCATAGGGGATAAAGTTATGTATCTGGTAAGCTTGGAAAGGTATTCTACAGGAGGTCAAGAAAACGATTTAGGCCAATTTGCATATAGCCTAAGTTGCTTCGTTTAGCCGCTAGAGAGCCTCAAAAACCATCCCAAAAATGATTAAAATTGATAGCCGCGTTTAAGATTAAAGAATTTTTTCCGGAATTTTGAGCACTCTAGCGGCTAAACGAAGCAATTTAGACAAATGCAAGTTTCTGTATTACAGTTTACACATTAGGCTGTATGCAAAAAGTACCTACAATCCTTGATCTATGTAGGTATATTGTATACTGGGCGTTGCAGACTCAAACATCACCTGGCCAAATTAGGCATAGTGGGAAAAACTGAATACTGTATGTGTTTGAAAGATGAAAAAAAAAACTGCATAATATATTACAATATTTGATAAAAAGCTACTCTTTCTAAAACACCTGGATATGCAATCATCCAGTAGAGTGGTCGGTTTTATCAAGAGACTGAACCCACTGTGCAAAATATAATAAAGGTGAACCATATTAGATCCAGGAAAGGCCCGTTATTGTCCCTGTCACTTTTTTAGTCTTAACCTTAACCTCGTGTGTATATTACATGGATAAATATAAATAGTGTGAAAAACTGTTTTAAAAAAACTAATGACATTTCTAGTATATTTCTACAAACAGTTATTTTAATCATAGATTAATATGTTCATCAAGGCAACGATTAGTGGTGACGTTAAAATGTTTAATAAATAAACTTTCTGAAACAAAGGTATTTTATAAATAGGTATAAAGTTGGATCTGTCTTACAACAAAATCAAGTTCAGTTTTATTTTTGGGTCAAGATTAGTGAGTCATTTCTTCATTAAGCAAACAGATGATCAACTAATAATAACATGTAAATAACAGAAATATTGTGCCTGGGCTAAACAGATTTAAACAAAAGTAGTAATGACAACTTAATGTACCATTAATGATCTTTATACTCTAACTTAAAATTAGATCTCATTAATCTCACCACATGAAGAAACATTATGTACATATGTTATAACATTGAGAAAGGAACTGATGAAACTTGGAGGAAACATATTCTTATTCTGGTAAAAAAATGATTTTGAGTTTGAAAATTATAAAATATTAGACAATTTAGAATATCTACTACTACATCAATCATCAAAGTTTTTATGCAAAGATATATAAAAAATGAGGTTAAGATCCTCCCTTCTGCAGTACTAATCAATGTAAACTAACTTTGAATTAGAAGGAAATAAAAATATTACGAATGCAATTTTTGAAAAATACCTTCTAAGAAAATAATTTTACACAATAATATGTAACACCTACAGCGTGTAATGATGAAAAAATTTAGCGGCGACAAACATGTTAATATGGTTAACGAGACAATAAAATATAAAATCAATAAGGTAGGTAACTACTTTTCCTGATTTGTTTTTTTTATCTTGATAACTACACCATCACCTTACCTAGGTGAGGATGTAGTACTTGCAGAAATCCTTAACCCTGACTCTATAATTTGGGTGTGTCAATAAATTATAATTCGTTTTTACAACATTTTTAAGTAACTAAGAGAAATAGTGGTACTAGTGTAACTAAAGTCTCCTCTTTTGTAACATTTCAGTTCTACATAATTTAATTTAATATTATCCTTGTTAATTTTAAGTAGTTTCATATGTTTTTATGACTGCCTCATACATTCTTTATACGCTCTGAACTTTGAAATATTGATTTACTCAGTTAGTTACGCTACACTTTTTATGTAAGCACAATGTGTTGATGGGGCATTCAATATGCCGACAAAAAATTGATTACCTTTGCCTTAATACGTACCATATAACTGTTAAATTATAATAAACTACTCACTCCCATTTAAACTATGGAAAATACGTCTGGTTTTAATAAAAGCAAAAAGTAACCAGGTTCCATGGTGTAATGGTTAGCACTCTGGACTTTGAATCCAGCGATCCGAGTTCAAATCTCGGTGGAACCTTATTTTGAAGAAAAAGTTTTTTTAAACCCACCAAAAGAACACTAATAATATCATATCCATTTAGTTAATATATAACGTTTTTTTGTTAGTATACAACGCTTTTTTTTTTCACAATTTGCTTTGCAACACCATCTACTATATAAAACTAATGGGCTGAAGAATTTTTCCCAATTCTGAATAACTCCAGTACATGAAAAGCAGGTAGTCAATAGAGTACTCCAAACACTTGGTGTGTTTGAGTATGCGTTTTATTCTTAGGAGGTTAAGGGTGCTAGATGGAAGATATTTGTATGGAACAGGCAGATCCCCTTTATAACCAAGAATTTCAGATTCAACATAAGTATAAATTATGTATCTTTATTTGCATATTAAACCTGAGAGAAACTATAAATGCTTTTTCCTCCTTACATTATTTTTATAAATGGGCACCATGAAATGTAAAAATCTACTGACTTGATCGAGCTGAAATTGTGCGCCCATATTTAGCATATTCGTTGCTATAATCTGAACATCCAGAAGAGTAAAGTTGATTAATCGATGAGAAAACGAGCAGTAGGATTTTAAGTTAAAAAAGTATTAAAAACATTCGCTTTACATTTAATGAGTTGCAAATTTCATGTTGATATTTTAACTTGTTACCTATCATACGTTAGCTAATTTACTTACGTACTTTAATGACAAAAAAATATTTCGCAGTACTCTAAACGCTAAAATAATATTCGCCAAAAAACAACCTTCCCCTGCGTAGGGTGATATTATTTGTATGTTATTGTTCAATAAAAGAAATGTACTTGAAATACTTGAAATGTGTAAACCGAATCCCTAATACTTTTAGATAAAAATGTTGTGTACAAGGAAAATGTAAAAATCAACCTTCAATCACCTAGTCATAGATGTTGTGTACAGTACTTATCCATGGTTATGCTAATCTTTAATAAATATCTAAAACAAATGCTTTAAACACTGCAGTGGAATTGGAACTCACGCCGTTGAAACAGATACAAAACACGTTTTCCGAAAATACTATTATTTTACTCAAAGCGCGCGTTTCGAAACCATGTCGGCATCATCAGGGGAGCTTTTAATTTCGAAAACAAGTTTGATGTAATCATCAGAACCTCCTACGTATAAAAGTTTCAGCTATCAGGAAAGTACAACCATCTGCTCTCTTTGACGTTAACTACACAATGTCATTTCGAAACTAGGGTTGGTGTGTACGAGCTACCGATGACTGCACTAGGCTTGTCAAAAATGTCTTTTAAAGAATCAAACATTCGTTTGCTTCTTTAAAAGTAAATTTGGATATAACCTTTATGGATTTTATGACCTTTATATTCTTTATGACATATATGATCTATATGACCTGATAAACTTTTGTGAACTATATGGCCTTTATGACTAATGAGATTTTTATGACCTGTAAACGTTTATGACCTATATGACCTTTATAGGTCATCTGGGTCATATACCTACGTATTCATATACCTACGTACTTCTGAAGTCCTTTATGCCCTTCATCACCTGTATAACTTTCGAACAGTACGAACAATTACAAACAGTACGATCTTGACGACCATTACAACTAGTATGACCTTTATGACAAATACAATCAGTATGTCCTTTATGGACATACTCATACCTACTTACATACATACCAATATGGCATAAATGACCTTTATGACTCATATGACTAATATGCCTTTTATGACTACTAGCACCAATATGACTTTTGTATCCTATATGACTTATAACCTACTCTAATTTATGAAATAATATTATAATTATTATAATTATAATATTATTAATAATGTAAATAATATGTCATAATTATTATATGGAAATGGGCATAGTAGGAAAAGTGAGAGTAGAGACTTATTATTGTGTTAGTTGAATTGCTCTACACCAACCCCCTTGCTCCCATCCCTATCGTGAGACAACAAATAACACCATCAGCTAAATCAAAATAAGCGTATGATTTAGCGTGGCCACACATATACGTTTTACAAATTTTTAATAAACTCTTTTTAAAAAACTTATATTTTATATTAGTTACCCCCCACTCCCCGGGGAGTTGGGGGGGGGGAAGTGCAGCAAGAGTAGGATTCTTTTTTACAGCTCTGTCCACTGGAAATATAAAAATTAATTTTTAAAATATTTATTTGACTGCTTTTAAATACCCCTTTCAACCCCCTCAAACGCTAGATCCTATTAAGCTAAAGATCTTTACATTTGTGGGCTCTGTTATGTTGTATATATATGTGTCTTAAATTTGAAGAGCATATGTTGCATCATTTGCAAACTACCAGTAGTCAAAGAAAAAGTGTATTATCCTCATTTAACCCCAAACCCCTCAACCGATTAAGCTCCATATCTAATCAACTCCAGACCTTGTCATGGTGAATAAGCATTCCAAATTTGAAGTTGATATCTGGACGCGTCCTCGAGTTATCGTATACACAAAAAAAGGTTGACACACAGATAGACAGAGGGACGAACAGACGAACGGACGGATGGACGGACAGACAGACAGACAATTATTGTTGTCGCTTAAACTTGAAATGTCGACGTATCAGAACATTTGAGATTTATTTAGCCAATAAAAAAACATTTTTTTCATGAACACTATCACTTCCACTGTAAATATAAAATGCAAACAAAACTCTCAAGACTAAAAGACAGATTGTTCAAAAATTTAATCAAACGAGATTTTATCTAAGAAACACAAAAAGTTTAAATTGGTTTTCCTTGGAAAAGGCGCATTGTAGGAATTTCAAACAAGAGCACATTATTGCTGTAAAATGTCTTTATCCAAATTTGATATAAAAGAAGTCAAAAATAGGAAGATAAAATGATTATAAATCAAAATGTCTATTGAAAAAAGCTACAGTGGTCGATTTACAATTGAGAAATCATATTCATATCATGCCGAGTTTGACCTTTTATGGCATCGAATTTTTTTAATTAAAAAAAAATTACATGAAGGCGCCATCTTCAATAAGGTCTAGTTCCTTTAGCATTTTATAATTAAGGTACATTAGGTTAAATTTACATGAAATCACGTCTAGTATCTGGGATTTCCGTTTGTCAGGAGTGTTTTGGACAACCTATCTATACCGGGTGACTACGAGATTACTACCCAGGCTCTAGCTGAGGCATGAAAAAAGATATCGATTTCAAATTTTGGGAATGTATATCATTGAAAGGGATGCAAAATTTAGTTATAAAAACAACTGATCATCACTTCCTGTTTGACCGGAAATGCCTTAAACTTTGTTATTTTATATGGAACACCCTGTATATTAAATATTTTTTTAATTCTACTGAAAAAACTAAGACTAAAACATGTAGCATGTGCTATACCTATCTTTGACAGTTTCCGAGAAAATCGCGTTTAAAGATGTCAAATGTATCATTTATAAAATTCTTTTGAAAGAAAAC
The DNA here is from genome assembly GCA_029963805.1 of Aromia moschata. NCBI lineage: Eukaryota > Metazoa > Arthropoda > Insecta > Coleoptera > Cerambycidae > Aromia > Aromia moschata. The sequence continues at coordinate 720,116 of JAPWTK010000049.1, read as the reverse complement.
AAGTGAAGATAGGGACAAACTCATATGATATTTTTAACTGATTTTAGAAGCACTAAAGCCTGATATCATTAAAATTTCGCACTTCCGGCTCAACCGGAAAATACCGGAAGTCATCTTTAGTAGCAATTTACTGCAATAATTTTAATGGAATGCCCTATAACTAATTGGAAATTCGGATTCTACAAACAATTTCGAATCATTCATATGTACACTTCCCTATACCCAAAGTTCATAGTTTTTGAGATATAATATTTTATTTAAAAAAAAAAACATAAAAAAATAATAAATTTTAAAAAAATGCAACATCATCCATAAATTAAATGTTCAAATTGTCCATCATTCATTTGATGACATAAATGAATCCTGTTTTCAAATTCCCTTAACACATTTTCCATTTGAGCAGGAGTAATATTGTTCACCGCTCTTGTAATCCGGTCGCGGAGATCTTGTAAATCAGTAGGCTGTGTTCTGTACACTGCTTATTTAATGTGACCCCAATAGAAAAAAATCCAAGGGAGTGATATCGCAGGACCTAGCTGGCCATCTAACCGGTCCGTACGTACATATCCAACTATCTTTAAACGTTTGATTCAAATGATCCCTAACCCTTCGAGCATTATGGGCTGGGGCTCCGTTCTGCTGGTAATAAATGTGGAAATATTCATATATTGGTAAATTTTCGAGAAAGTCAGCTATTTCATTGCTTAAAAACTGTAAATACTGGTCTGCTGTTAGTGGATTTTCAAAGAAAATTGGTCCAACGATGCGCGTTCCAATTACTCCCATCCACACATTAACACCAAATCTCTCATGGAAAGCTCATTGTCTAAATAAGTGAGGATTTTCTCTTGCCCAATATCTCGAATTATTTTTATTGAACATACCCAAATTCGTGAAACGCGATTCATCAGAGAAAGGGATAAATCGGCTTAACTTTGGGCGTTGCTGCACCATAAACCAATTACAAAACTCCAGCCTCCGTTGGTGATCGGCTTCATAAAGATGGTGGTGTACCTGGTACTTAAATGGCTTAAATTTGTGCTTTTTTAAAATATTTCTGACGCTTTCCCGTCCAATTCCATTGTCTAACTATTGGCAGCAATTTGTCTAACTGAAGTAGTCGGATCTACCTCAATACACGCCAGAGTATTAATCTCCGCCTCTTCACTAACAATAAACTCGTTAGGCTCTTCTTCATTTCATTCGGTTTTTAAGTGACGTTCAAGCCAAGGGAAATATTTATCATGTGGTTGTGCACGATCTGGATATCGTTGCCCGTATAAAGCTTTTGCTTCCCTGAGATTTTTTCTAACTTCTCCACACACTAGCAGCATGTCGATTTTATGTTCGCGAGTAAAAAGTGGCATTTTAAATAAAAGAGAAGTAATAACACTACCACCAAACGTTGTAAACAGTAAGAATTAATTATCAAATTAAGCAACAATGAAGAAACTGACGTTTAAAAACAAAAGCCTGTGATAGCGCCTACCTATATTAAAATTCCTAGGCACCTCTGATAGATGCATTGACTAATTCTATCGTTTTCTATTTATGCATCGTTCATACCTATAACATTCTGACATTAAACATTTAATATCTCAAAAACTATGAACTTTGGGTATAGGGAAGTGTACATAAGAATTATTGGAAATTGTTTGTAGAATTCAAATTTTTAATTAGTTATAGGGCATTCCATTAAAATTATTGCAGTAAATTGCTACTAAAGATGACTTCCGGTATTTTCCGGTTGAGCCGGAAGTGCGAAATTTTAATGATATCAGGATTTAGTGCTTCCAAAATAAGTTAAAGATATCATATGAGTTTGTCCCTATCTTCACTTGTTTTCTTTCAAAAGAATTTTATAAATGACACATTTGACATCTTTAAACGCGATTTTCTCGGAAACTGTCAAATATAGGTATAGGACATGATACATGTTTTAGTCTTAGTTTTTTCAGTAGAATTAAAAAAATATATAATATACAGGGTATTCCATATAAAATAACAAAGTTTAGGGCATTTCCGGTCAAACAGGAAGTGATGATCAGTCGTTTTTGTAACTAAGTTTTGCATCCCATTCAATGATATACATTCCCAAAATTTGAAATCGATATCTTTTTTTCGTGCCTCATCTAGAGCCTGGGTAGTAATCTCGTGGTCACCCGGTATATGCATTAATTAAAATTATTTGCCGAAGCTAATATTATTTTTATTATAATACACAATAAATAACTAGCTTCTCACAAGACGACGAGAAGTTTCCCCCGACCTAATTACACCTTGTTTACTTTGTTAGCTCCCAACGAAGGAAATGGGCAACGGCCTTGGTTTTATTAGGAAATTCGCGTGCTTTTGGCTTACAATTAGCGAAACCTCAATTTCTTTGACGGTTCGTTGCTTTTCTCGTGGCCGTATTGCAGTCTCTTGTTAATTGTCACGAGATTTTAGTAGCACCCTTATAATATTTGGTTTTATTGCGTTCAACTTAATTAATTGCTGTATATTTTCCCCTAGGCCAGTCGTTTATGTTATTTAAATTTCCATTTACGAACCGGAAATACATTACACAGTAACTTTTTTTAATGAAAATAATTCAATATTTTCTTATCTCAAGCACTCAATCGACAATTTTGTTTAAATTCACAATAGTGTAAAAATGTATTATTGTTTCAGTTACTGCCACATCTTCATAATAGAGTGAATGTAGTACAATCACCAAATTTTATGCAAAAATATTGTTTTTTTTAGTTAATTACAATAATCTAAAATAAAATTAATTTTGACACTCTGTATCTGGGCCACTAAACTGCTCGTCAAAATTATTGTAACACTTTTTTAAATCAGCATCATTTGCGTTCTATTAGGGCTAGAGAACTGAAGTTTTTAAATTTCGGTAGCCCATATGGTTCGGTTTAATACGCTTCGTTTTAAGTCACTACATTGTGGCTTAAAGGGTTCACCGTTCACACCACAAAAATCAACCCCATATCAAAATATCAATTCACAAGATCCTGGAGGCAGTTCAAAGACCTATAGGATTGGCTGAGAAGGACGCTGCCGCGCTGAAGGGTTGTAAGCATGTTCCTACGCATGGGGTGACTTAGAAAGCCTGCCTGAGGATGCTGAAACACTTTTCGGCCCGCCCTGAATTGTCTGTCTCCTTCAAATCGTCTTTTAGGTCCCAGGCCTTCTTTTTGACCCCCTCTTTGGATAGGCGCTCTTTGACCCTTCCTTTGTACTCGCGAAATTTGTGAGAGATACTAAGTGCGCGCGACAAGTGTTCATTGCTACTTGAGCGCATGGTCTCTCGACTGGGCCAGCGCCTGCAAGGTAGACCACCTATGCTTCCAGTCGCTAAATTAGAGGGAACAGTAGTTGTTCGGATGGCCTACTTTGCAGACGATGGCCCAGTCGATCCACCCAAGTAGCAAAGAACACTTGTCATGCGCATCGAACATCTCTCACAAATTTCGCGATTGTGAGTTCATATTTCGACATGGGGTTGGTTTTTGGGGTGTGTACGGTAAACCCTAGCGTAGCGTAGTTGGAGCATTAAAGCTAAACCTACAGGCTACCGAAATTTACAAACCGCAAGTACTTATCTACCCCGAATATAACGCAAATGGCGTTCATCTAACAAGTGTTACTCGAAATAGCGAAATTTACCTAAAACATCTACAGATTTACTGTATACCATTAATTACGAAACACCTGTATATTGAATTTTTTTTATAAAAAAAAAATATTCCTACAGTTTTTTGGTATGTGAGTAAATCAAAACATTTTGTTTTAAAAATAGTCAAAAATATGAGGGTTTGTATTTTGACATTTTTTTAGATTTTTGTGGGAAACATATAGAAGATATGTTATGGTTGGGGAAGATATGTTTGAACCTCATTTAGACCCTAGATGACAAGATGGGACGTTTTGGGATGCTATCATTTATATGCCTATTGTTTAACTGGTCGTTAAGAACACCAAAATTCCCTCAGGCTTGGAAGCAGGCCAATTATGTTCAATATTCAAGTCTACTAGTGATTCATTTGAAAGTGATAGATATAAATCCGTTTCAGTTTTATAGTGTTAACCAAAAAGTGTGCAACGTATGGGAAACGGTTTTATTTTCGATTTCTCATAAATCGGTATTCTAGATAAAAGGTTGTGCATTATTTATAAGCTTACGTTTATACGTTTCAGCTACAGGATTTCAGCAAATTAGATGTTCCTGCAGGATCAGATTTAAAAAAAAATGAGATCTTAAAGACAATCCCATTTAAAAAAGCCGATTATAACATTATAATTTATTTGTTTTGAAGATCAAAACAAATTCCAGAGAATTATTAATCTTCTTTTGATTTTTCGAACCGGTCCAAAAACAAAATAAAAATAAGTGGCAAGTAGAGGGGGGGCATTTATGGTGAATCAGCCTGTACGTACATACACAGGGTATCCTGAAATTAAAGGGACACAGAGTAAGACTAAATTCCTCACATCAAAATAGTGCGAAACAGCCAAAATTATCTTAGACCATTTGTGGATAATAAAAAAGTTACAGAGCATTCAAACTTACAATTTTAAATTCAAAATTCTTCAAAAATTCAAAAAACTTTTATCTCAGTGTGTGTGCGAAAGTTTTAGTGGAACAATGTTTTTATCTTATGTATATTACACAAATAAGATATACTTGTTTTATGTCCATAAAATTAACCGTTTTCGATTTATTTACTTTTTTCCCATTCGATGCAATTTAATTTTCGATAGTTTGTATAGTTACTTACGTAAAACTACCATAGTAAGCTTTGAAACAAATCTTACTATTTACAATTAATTTATTGAAAAGTAACTTGTCTCAAACAGTGATTTCTTGTAAATCGTGTGTAAAACTAATATTATCGTCTGAAATATGCCTCGTCATAATTTATTTTCTAATGAAGAAATGCGAGATATGGTATGCACTTATGCATAAGAAATCTTTAATAGACGCCGTGCGTGTCGCAGGTATTTAGAAACTTACCCAAAGAGATTACAACCAAATCACATTTAAATTATTTAAAGATCTTTATGACCGGTTAGGAGAAACTGGGTCGCTTCGTCCTAAAAAATGAGATGTTGGCCGTTCAAAAAATATTACTCCAGAGGAGCATATTTTGCTTCATGTAACAGAAAATCCTGAATAGACCGGCATAATGATGATCCAGGCTTTTTAAGCAAGGTGCTGTTTACAGACCAAGCCACATTTATTCGTCGGGGCGTTTTCAAAATAATTCAGTTTTAGAAATAAACATGTTTGGGGCAATGAAAACCCGCATATATTAAAGGAACGTCATTTTCAACATGAGTTTAAAATAAACATTTGGCGTGCTATTGTTGGAAATCATGTGTTGGGCCCTGTTGAATTGCCAGTTGATCTGAATGGCCGTTCGTATTTAAATTTCTTACATCATTTTCTAGAACTGCTTGATGATTTACCAATGAGACAGAATACGTTCTGTATGTAAGACGGTGCTCCTGCTCATTTTTCTGTACAGGTGGCCACAACATGGTATATCTTAATGCACAATTTCCCTAACGGCGGATAGGCCGTGGCAGCACGTTTCCATGGCCCTCACGGAGCCCAGATTTAAATCCATTGGATTTCTGTATTTGGGGTATTTTAAAATCAAACGTTTGTAATGACACTGTAAACACATGGTATGAGCTGTGGCAAGCAATTTTAAATGCTAGCAATTTAATAAGAAATGAAGGAGCTGTATTTAATATTAGACAATGATTTATTAAACGAATAAGAATATGTACTAATGTAAACGGGGGCCATGTTGAGAATTTAGTGTAGCCAGCTGAATGTAATTAATTTATGTTAATAATAATCTTTAACTGTAATGTCCATGAAAATAACAATTATTTTATTCCTTCTTAAATTAACTCTGTATTGTAAACTGTAAATGTAGACATATTTATTAGGTATCGTGGTGAAAGAAAACTTGTGTGAAATGTGTATTCTAATAAAACCGGCGTACATATTTAAACTTCTTGCAAGATAATAAGTACAAACTTTTATCTTGAAAATTAAATTGCATCCAATGGAAAAACAGTGAATAAATCGAAAACGGTTAACTTGATCGACATAAAATAAGTATATCTTGTTTGTGTAAAATAGATAAGAGAATAATATTTTTCTATTAAAACTTTAGTACACACAGTGAGAAAAAAGTTATGAACACTTTTTATCAACCAAGAGTACATCTTGTAGTGCAAAAGAGGCCTCTGGAGTCTACAGCAAAGTTAAGTACGGATTCGTTTTTCTAGTCCCAGAAGACCCAGAAGACCCAGAAGACAGAAGGATGTACATTTTCAAAGTAATTCTTTGAAATCTTTTTGAAAATGTTAAGAATTTTGAATTAAAAAAATTTAACTTTTTAACGCCCTGTAACTTCTTTATTGTCCACAAACAGACTAAGGTAAGTTTTGCTATATCTATGTTGATGTAAGGAATATCTTGCTCGGTAACAAGCCACCGTTCTCGAGTTATTTGAAAAATATATTCACCTTTGATTATTTTTATTGAAAAATAATGTCCTTAGAATTTTTTTAATAATGCGTATTGTGTATCTAGCAGTAAAAAATAACATACTTTCAGCTGACGCGACGATGCAAATTGATGGAGTCCAGTACTTTCAGCTACAGCTACAGGACTAAAATAGTCCTGTACTGTCGGCACTACCATTACTAACCAGCTGTTTGGTTGCTTAGTATCGGCAACAAATACTGGAAACTGGCATTTTGCTGCGTCAAAACTTGCCACAAAAATCATATATGCAATGTTGATGTTTCTGACTTTTAAAGAATTCAGTGTCACTATTATCACTAAATTTACTTTCCATCCGTAGACTGAAAGTAAATTAAATTGTAAAAATTTGAGAAAATAAAATCAATGAGAGCTCTTACTTTTATAGGAAGAAAATCCCATAGTGCATTTTGCACAAAATCCTAAAAAATTTTTCTTGAAGAAGTGCTGGATTTCGTTGATCTGTATCCAACGTTTTGTCATTTTAAGAACGCGAGAACCTTTCCACATTTTGAAATGTCAATTCTCTCCCTCAAACTTAATGTGGTTTTGATCATATTATGACTTGACGATTTGTATTTTAGACGAAGCAAGTTAATGGATATGATTGTAAATAAAATAGTACCTATACAAGCTCGGTGAAAAATTTCAGTCTTGTCTCGAAATTAAGTTTTTGTGTTAATATGCATTATATATTTTATTTTAACATATTTTTGTGTTATAAATACATAATGGGCGGTGAACATATGTTTAATTTATTCATAAGAAAAAGTTTAACTAATACCCTTCATAATCCGAACCCTCTCTGTCATCAGTTCAGATTATCGCAACCACTCTGTGGTTCGTTCTCTTTCAATGTCAAGGTCAACATTTATTCTACAAAAGACCAATTTTTATTTAATTATTTTCTCGTTTATTTACTTCTCGTTAGTCGCATTAACCACTTTACGCATAAAACATCCAAGTGTTTGAATAATCATTTTGAAACTTGTGATATACACAATAATTGTGGGATTTCTTTTCTTTAATGGGGAATACGAAATTATTTAACAAGCACTGTTTTAGAGCAGTTGTCCCTCAAAATCTCTATTATGAGCATACTTAAAAAAAACGTTAAACAAAACTTACCTGTTCGCACCAGTTTGAAAGTGACGGCATTGTGTGCCTTCAAATGTTCGTTGTAAGCCGGATGTATTAGGTCCTTCAGGGGCGCCTCACTTCCCGCCATCTTAACTTCTGTCTCCGGGCCCCTTCTTGCTCTTACGCTGCTGAAGAACGCCCGCTTTTTTGTCGGCGACGACTTTTCTAAGAAAATATTAATTATATGTAAACAATTACGGTGGAGGTTTTAAAGCGCACTGTTCCAAAAAATTGTAAATAACCCAAAGTTATAGTCTGAGTACATATTAGAGTTGTGTACAAGACGTCTAAGTTTGTTGATTTTGGATTTAAAGATTTGGTTCCTTCGAGTATTTGAATTGAGGAAAAAATGATGTAACATTGGTTATAGTTATAGTTAACAAGTTCATGATTCGTCCAGGGAAGGAAATATCAAAGTTTGTTCCTGTCTAAGCTTAAATTGCTTAATCCTATTTGTCTAACAAAAGAGAAGGTTTTAAAATGCACTAAAATGTGTATATTGCCTCAATGTCGAGCAAGACAATTTCCGGGAACCAAATTCTAATACATTTTCTGTTGATTCTAAGACAAGTGGTGGACGGCATCATAATGTTAAGGCCAGATTCTCATCTAGCGACCCAAAAATGACACGATTTTCTCGATTTTTTTTCCATGGAAGGAAATAAATGAGGAACTCAATGTTTTGGTACTTATTTAATAGGTATTAAAGTATGGAAAAACATTTTTTTAATACTGAAAAATAATGTATTAATGATTGTTTATTTGTACCGAAATGTGGCAGCGTCAAAAAAAGTATTCAAGCGGGCGGCACTCTAGCGCTCGTTTCTATCATCTGAAATCAAAAAACCAAATATTTTTACTAAAAATATTATATTTGTTGGAGGTTGTACCTACAAAACCAACAAAAAGTCAAAAATTGAAAAAAATGGCGGAAATACAAAGTTTAGTGTCGCGTTTTCGCGCTTTTTTTACTCTTCAAAGTGCTGTAAAACATATAAATAACAATGGTTTTAATCATTTTTTAAGTTCATCCTCCAGTAAATTTAATCTACTTTGAAATGAAAATATATAGCGATATATTCAGTAGTTTTTGAGATATCGTGACGCCCAGTTTGAAAAACACGGCTTTTCAGGAAAGCCTTTAAAGTTTCGGTACACGAATTCTATTACACGAATAGTATTCTAGTACACGAATATATTCTGAAATTTGGCGGCACTCGACGTAGCTACAATTACCATGGACACCTATGGTATTCGTAAAAGGTGGGAAATTCAAAAATATTACGGAACGCACATGCTTCCGCGTGAATTCAATTTTCTCCTAAAAAGGTAGTTCCAATTTGTTCGCTATAACTTAAAAAAAATAATAATTTCGTACAAACCCTTCTGGGAATATATTCTACACAGAATTGCTATGAAAAAATGTAAAAAAAAAAAATCGATTTTTTTTGAAAGCTCTTGAATGAGAACCTGGCCTTAAAAAACATTAAACGAAAAAATAAAAGTTTCCAAAATACGTTTTTGAAAACTATTTATTATTATTTGTATTATTATCATAAGATATTAATTTTAGGGATGGTAGTTTTTACCATAATTTGTAATACCGGAAGTCTCAGAGAATTCCGCCCCATTTTGATCGTAAATATCTCTTGACAGAGCGAACTAAGAAGGATGCGGTTTTCACCAGTCGATTTACTTTTTCAATAAGTTTTTTTATACTACGGTAAAACTTGTTACTTGTCTTACAGGGTCTTTTTGAAATATGGGCAATTTCAACGTTAAAATTAATTCGATAGGTACTATTTCGAATGCAACGCTCTGTGTATGTTTATACTACACAAAAACTGCTATCTTCCGCTTTCCAAAAATGTATAGTTTATTACACTGTACTTTCAAAACAGGTTAATAATTTAATTTTTAAATATATCATGTTTTAAACGTCCCAGAAAATTCTGACCCATTTTGATCGTAAATATTTTTATCGTAACTTACAAGGATGCGGTTTTCGCCAGTCGATTTACTATTTCAAAATGTTGGCTGAACTTCCGTTTACGACTTATTTCCAAATCGCTTGAAACTTGGTATACAGGGGTTTTTCGGTGTGCTAAGCACGAATCTGTGCTATGAAAACGACCGCAAATGCTCCTAAGTGCCCCAAAATGCCTGTAAAGTCTGTTTTATCGACAATGAGTAACTTAGTTATTTCAATTTTTTGTTTGATTTGAAATTGAAAATAATCAACAACTTTGATTTATAATAAATAATCTAGTTTATTTTTAAGTAATTTTAATTTATATACAAAATAATTTATTAATTTATATAATTACAATGATGATAAAGTATATAAACTTTTTACTCTAATCCCATGTTTCCAGGGTAGATTGTTCTAATGTCTTGAATACATTGATTAAAGGGATCAACATTTATTTTGTCGCGGCGTCGCCATATGTATTTCCGTACTTCCAAATACGGACTATCTCCAAATCGCTTGAAATTTGGTATATGGGGGTTTTTTTGTGTGCTGAGCACGAATTTGGGCGAAAATATGCGCACGTACCCGCAAGTGTCCGTAAGTGCCCACAAGGAAGGTTAAAATGCGTCAAAATCACTAAATGAAAGTGTTCGATATCTCACTTAGTTTTTGAGTTATCGAATCTCAAAGTAAATCCAAAACAACAATTATTACATTAGTTTACGCCTTCCCCCATAACAACAAAAAGAACATAATAGTTCATTGAAAAAAATTTATGATCAGTTTCAATATAAAAAAAAATTGACATTGCCAAATGCTGCATTCTTCCGCTTTCCAAGAATGTATGGTTTGTTACGCTTTCTTTCAAAATGAGCAAGTAATTGAAATTAACAGAACAAAATTTTAAAAAACGTATCTACTTCATAAATTTAAATTAAGAAGTCTCTGGAATTGTCATTACATTATTGTTAAGATACATTCCAAAATTAAACGTGCGCAGTGCGGTATATACTTAAACAAAAAAATGTATGGTCCTTACTTTTTCAATCGGGGAAAACTTACTTGCAAAGTTTATATGAATATGTTGCAGATTTTTTTGTACCTTCAGTTGGAGATCAAAATCAAAATAGCCATACGTTTCATTATTCGTTTCTTGCAAGGAATTTTGTAGCAGAAAGCTTTGGGAATGTACTTGGGAATAGGTTGATAGGAAGAGCTGGCCAATCGAGTGGCAGGCAGTGTAGATATGAATGGTAAACACTTGGAACTTGGAACTTGGAACATTTAAGGTGTTTTATTTTGGTTCCTTCGTATTTTTTTTACTTTTTAATTTAACAAAATTAATCTCTTTTTAAGTACACCTTGTTAGTTTAAAAATTTCAAGTGTAGTTCCTTTTAAAGTAAAATGAAATACAATATATATTTTTAAGTATAAAAACATCGTTTATACGTGTTTAAGCATAATACGGGTGTTCCAGCCAACTGCACTTTTATCTTTGAATTAGTCTTACTCAAAATCTCTCTGTATGGTGTGTAACAAATTTTATAAGATAACACGTAAAAAACGTTTCGAAAAAGTAAATCAACTGGCTAAAACCACATTCTTGTTGCATCTGTAAGAAATATTTACAATCAAAATTGGTTAGAATTTTCTGGAACGTTCAAACGCAATGTTTTTAAAAAATTAAATTACTAACCTATTTTGAAAGTAAAGTGTAACAAAAGTACATTTTTGGAAAGCGGAAGATTGCAGCTTTTGTTTGGTGTAAATATAGAGAGGGTGTTGCGTTCAAAATAGTAGCGATTTTAGCTTGAAGCTTGAAATTGACTATAATTTATAAACATCATGTAGGACAAGTAACAAAGTTTTAACTAGCATGACAAAAAACTTTTTGAAATAGTAAATCGATTGGTGAAAACCTGATCCTTGTAAGCTCTCTGTATCAAAAGATATTCACGATCAAAATGGGTCAGACAGAATTCTCTGGGACACCCGGTATAAGAAGGGACGCTTATGATATAAGGCAGTAATTAAGATGTAAGTATAGGGTTTCAATAATAAATTATTTATAACCAAACGTTGTTCAAGTTTAACTATTCAGTTCTTTTCAATGGGCAACTCTTTGTCCAATACTGACACCAAAAGTATTTGAATCAATCAAGAAGTTAAATAAGAAATAAATACATTTATGTATGAAAAGATATTTTAGTCCTTACAAAACAAAAAAAAACTAAAACTAAACTAAACTAAAAACTAAACTAAAATGTTAATGACGATACTACTTATGCAGTCTTTTGCTTGTAGAATATTATTCTATTAAGTCCGTCGTGTATTTCTCATATATGGCTATTCTTTCAAAATATTTGTTTCTTCTCATGGTTCAAGTAACAATGTATGCCGCTTTATTTTTAGCCCATCCGAGAAAATGTTGATTTGGAAATTAAAGCTTATTTAATGAGAATATTAATTTCAGAAATTCGAGTTGTTATTGTACATAATCACAATAGTCTCAAGTGTATAGTACACGATTCTAAATTGAGTTAATTTCTTGGAACAGTGTACTTTTTTGGCATATAGTAAACGTGTTAGAACCGTGCGTAGTATTTACAAACTTTATACACAAATTTTGAATACAGAATTCACAGACGCGTCTACGCGAAAATGTTTTGTTGTGTTTACAAAACTGTACGAAGGGTTAGTGGGTTAGTGGTTAGTTATATGAAATATTTAACATTGTTAGTTGCAGTATAAACAATAAGCTAGAAATATGGAGCTCTATTCAAGTTTTAGATGAGTTTTGCGGTATGCGGAAGTTTTAGATAAAGAGATAATAGATTTAAAACAAATAGATAAACGTCTAAATGAAAATCAATTATTTATGGTCAGGTCTGCACCTGAGAGTCGATTGTGTTTCTGTTTTGTATAGTATGATGAGAAAATTGGTAAGAAATTTGTATTATCCGTACCTGGAAATTACACGAAAAACTGTATTTGTATAGGTATTGTTGTATCGTGCAATCGAAATCGTGCAATTGAAAACTAAATTTGGAATGGTTCAAGTCAATTGACCAGCTAAGTTTTAAAAGGATCCACTAAATATCAATATTTAGGTGAAGAAACATTTGACCAAATAATTTGAAGCGTTCCAACTCCGTACTCAACTGGAACCAAAAGACGCCTGCAATCAGTGCAGTTAGGCGTTTCGAATTTCACTTTGTCCGCTTGTTAGATGCCAGCACCATTGAACATAAACAATTCGGTGCCAGCACGCCTTTGGCACAGCATAATTAAGCTGTGCCCTTCGCATATCTGCAAAGGGAAATTTTTAAATGTGTCGGACATACCTACGTGTTAAAGTCTTAGGTTTGTTTATATTTACTAAGTATTCATGCAGATTAACTCTTGTAATATTAAGACTAAATTACGTTTTTTAAGAAAACAAAATTTGCTTATTGTGTCTTGGTTATTAATATTTGCGGATACATAATATATTAGAAATGATATACAATTGTATAAATAACTCCTATTTTATTTCTTATGTGATAAGCTTAATTGAAGTATTAACTTTTGCCTTAAAACTATTTTCCTATTTCTTGAAATTTACGAATTACAAAATTCATAAAATCGAAAAATAAAATTAAGAAGAACGAAAGAGATTAGCGTCACAAAGTATGTTGGCGGCCGGTAACTCGCTCCTTAAGTACAAAGCTATTAAGGTGTGTTCTGAACGTAGATAACAGGGTAAGTTTAACACATCTCTTTCTAAATTGCAACAGTTTATTGTTTTCATGAATTTTGTTTTTGCACATACAAGTAGTAAGTAGTATGACGCGTATGGTTATGGCCCGCCGCCCGGATCTGTAGACCATCTGTAGGTCAAGATGTATGCTTTATGCTAATTTGGTTAAAGTCAGCTGATCAGTACCTTCCCAAATACGCTTCAAGATAGCTAGGCTAACTTAGATGTTCTTCATAATCCCGAATATTTCGGTATAAATCATCCGAAAGGTGTTCGATATGGTTTAGGTAGGGACTCTCGGAGGTCAAGATGGTAATTTAATATTATTGTCAATAAAAAATAATACTCAAGCAACCCTTGAGGATAGAATAGAATAGAAAGATAACTAAGCCTATTTTCTGAACATATTGTTGCAGGTTATCTCTTAGAATATTGACATAACCTTGTCCTGGCAGTATTCCATCTATTACGACTAAATTTTTATCTTTAAGATGCCCTGAGACATCCTAGTGCAAGAATCGACCCACCTCCATGCTTGACTGTCGTTTTAACTATTGACGAAACAAAACAGCTCTCCTTCACAACAACAACAACAGCAAACCTCCAAGTCATATGACGTCTGTATAATTGTTTGAGTTACTATCATCTAGAGTCTCATTCCTAGTCTACACATTTTTTTTGCAGTTCCGTTCAATGTGTAATAAACACTGGTTAGTTCTTTCAAATGACATTTTCTGTATACGTGCTATTGTTTATAAAATATCTAGCGTCAACCTAATTTCCTCCCTCACTGGAGGTGGTGGATAAATTTCTTTTTTGCGCGGAATAACTGACAAAAATTGATTAACGGTTCATCTGAGTCACCAAAGTGTAACAGAAAATAAATTCCATCTTTGATCTATCGATCTTTAGAAATAAGAAAGTCAAGAAAAATGAAATGTAACACATGTAACACATTGAAGTAAATTTAAAAAATGTAGCTACGTGATTTTTTAGATAAAAATATGTTTTCTTGAGTAACTCCACGGTGCTGATTTTTGTCTTACGAATTTTTCCATAACAATGTATGCCTAGAGAATGACATATTGTTTTTGGGCAGATGAAAAACCGTCACATGTTCGTTGAAGCATTCGCGTTCATGTAAATGTCCGTGTATGTAAATTGCATGCCCGTTTTCAGGCTTCCTTTTTAACATACGTAAAAGTGTATAAATTTCGTTCCGACATTGAATTAAAACATCATCCTGATGCTGCCCGATGCGTAATGGGCGTAAAACCCGTCTTCACAAAATAGATATTGGGATCGACGCCCTTTGGTCGAGGAAGTGTTGAAGTGTAATTGGAAGTTGTGGCTGCTAAATGCCTATCGCGACGACGGAGAAGTAAATTTCAGTAATACTCATTTATTTAGGACACTACTAGATACCTATATCCTCGTATCACACCTTATTAAAAGTATGCTGCGAAATGTTTACTCAAGATCGATAATAAATATAGCCAAAGTTAATTCGACATTTTAACACACTATCAAGCTCAAAAAGTACATTTTACTGTTTCTAGTATAATAATTCGCAAGAATTCCATACCAACCGTGAGTCACCCTAAGAATTTTACATAACCTCACTACCATGTTCTAATGATCTAAACGGAGTTGGTTTAACTATCTGGTCCAATTTTCAATTGCTTTTTCGCATATAGTTTTATACAAATTTATGCAGAACTCTATAACTTTTGTCTGAAGAACTATTTTCTAATTTCAATAATAAATTCCCAATAACTTGTCAAATTATAAAAACTAACCCTGTGCAAATATGTCTAAAAAACTAAAGTTGGACTTAGATATTAGGTACTCCATTATTTATGTCAGACATATTATGTATAAAATTACTATCAACGCCCATAATTTCTTTATTCGAAATACTTAATAGATATTATTTAAGACACAAATAAAAAAAGTTTCAAGATGTTCAGGATACTAAGTTTCTATTTCTTATTAAAATACGTATTTTTGAAACTAGTTTAGTAAAAGAAGATTTATGACGGTTACTGATGAAAGTGGAATCGTTTGGTAAATTCAAAACAGATCTAGGTTCAATTTCATTATCTGGGCGGGAGGCCAAATTATGTGACTGTCGTACGGCATGTCATGCCAAATACAAATTGAAAAAAAGTATCGCCGAATGCAACGGTTGAACAAACGCAAAAAAGATCAGTTTCACATCAGTTCACAAATTTTACACAGGGTGTCCACTTTTTCGATGGAATGGAAAAGTTATACAGTTATGCATAACTGTATAACTTTTGACAATTGAATAAATCCTTAAGGTCGCTGTACAGTTCGCAATTTTTATAGCACGCATGCGTATTTATGTTTGTTCGTGCAGTTTCTCTCAGATACAAAATTCAAACCCGGAGCTATTATTACTGCGGCTAACTGCAATTTTTAATTTTTTGAAGTGACATTTGACATTTTTTACATGTTGCCAACTGTATGACATAACCTCAACGTTCAACGTGCAGTGACGTCATTTATATCGTGTTTTGTGATATCTAAAATTTCTGTATTTTGCGGTTTTCTGAATTTTCCCTCACTGAGATTGATTTAATCATGTCTATTTTGTTTGTTTCAAATGAATAAACCTTCTTGTAGCAAGATAATTTGTATAATCTGTGTATACAAATTTGTATCTGGAAATATTATACTTACTTATGTAAATACGAGCATAAAGCTAAATTTATAAAACCAATTAATTTTTTTCTGCGATGAAGTAAGTGCTTTGTTGTTAAAAACGGATCTATTAAAACTGTTTTGAATAAAACAAAAGTAGAAGGCGCTATTTTATATTTATAAGCCCCTATCATAACGTGAGAGTACCTTCAATGCAGTTGATTCAAATTGAGCCTTTCTGTTTTGTTCAAATATGATTATTTATTTTATAAACAGAAGGAATTTATAGTCCACAGTAAGTGACCCTTTTTTGGAATGATTAATAACGGGCTGATTTTTCGTAAGTAGCTTCAGTTTGATGAGACGCCCCCAACCTGTCAATGACAATTCTCAACAGTGGCATTTTACGAAGTGTTAAAGTGGAAAACGTGTCAACCGCATGATAATATAAGTTTGATTAATAACAATTAGCTTCCTAGTTGAATTCAAAGATAAATACTCGGAAAATCGTTTGTCCTACAAATTTGACAGTTTTGCGGAAGGGTCCTACACTATCAACATGTTAAAATGAGCAGGTCATAAAAATGATTAATAACCGACTGAATTTTTTACTCCTGCTTACTAAATAATTGTGTAATTCAATGGTAATATCGTCCTACAAATCCATTGGCATAATTCCTTAGTCCTACGCTCGAAAGTTGTCGAGTTCATGAGGACAATTGTTTGATTGATAAATATAGGACAATGATAGCAAATGAAAGTTTAGTAAGTCAGTTACCGAACTACAACATTGTCCTACACGAAAAGAAACATGTGTCGCTAGTCCGACAAAAATAATAAAAAACAACATAGGGTAGAATGCCCAATTGTTGACACTTTAAGCCTAAAGTTTCCTTTTTTTCATAATAGTATGACTTTTTTTATTAAATATGATAAAGTATCAATTTTAGTAGGTCATAATGTATTTGATATAAAATAATTATCGTTTTTTATGCCTACAAATAGTCAAAAATTAGTAAAAACCCATAAATTTTAATTTTCATAAAACCCAGTTGTTGGCACCCAAATACTAATTATTGGCAGGGGAATATATGCTAGTAATTGGCACCTCATTTATTGTTGGCAGTCTAATTGTTGACATGGGAGGCATTTAAGGGGTTGGTAATAAAATATACAAAAAGTAGGTACCTACTTTTATTTGTTACTTTTTTTATTATTAAATCACAACTGAAAGATAATGCACGATTTACATATGAAAAATTCTTTGAATAACCCTTTTTTTTTCTAAACAAAGAGCGTGGTATGTTCTGTAACCCCTAATTACAGAAAGTTATAGTTCGTGTACAAATAAAACACAAACCTTGGTAAACAAAGAAGTTTTTTGATTCGTCATTTCTGCATCTAGTCATATAATCATCGATGCCAAATCAAAATCATTTTGTTTAAACTGAGGTGGTAGTGCAACTGAGGTTTCTTCTTCATGTTTCTCAGTTTGTGTTGCTTCTTTTAATGTAACGTTTTGGACTATGTTTATTTTTCAGTGCTTCTTCACTGTATCGCTTTTTGGAATTTTCTTTGGAAGTATTTGTTGGTATCTAGAGAAAATAAGAAGTAGGGTGGTGCTTTGAAAGTGTTTTTGCTAAAAAAAAGTTATTCCTTTCCAACTTTAAAAAACTTGGGAAGGTGTAATTGACCTGGATAATAAAAATAATAAAACTTATAATTTGTATTGATAACTGTATTTAATTGAGAAATCATAGAGTAAACTGTTTAGTTGTTTTCTAAATAACAGAGTCTAATATTTTTGTGTTTATTGCAATGATTGTTGTTTGAAAATTGATGTGTGCCAATAATTAGTCATCTTATTTACTCCAATAAATCTAGTTGTTGGCATACGGGCCAATTATTGGAAATTAACGTTTTCATCATACCAATAATTGGCACCCTAAAAAAACTCACAACATTTGCACAATCTTGTATTTAACCTCTGAATAATACTTAATACAGATTTCATTTTAATTAAATAAACACCTGCAACAGTCGCTTACTAGTTAAACTATCAAATGTCATAACTTTTGAGGTACACTTCTTACCGTTAAACGCTAAATTTTACACTTCTTGTGGCACCGACACAAATGTATTACAATTTCGTTGCCATCTTGGGCCTCCGCACTTGAACACTATATACATACCGTAACGTGGAATTGTCTGTATCTTTTTTTAACAAAACATACTCAATACTTTGGCGGGATATTTAAATAATTGAACAAAACCTACTAGGGTGCCAATCATTGGTCAGATGCCAACAATTGGGTATTTTACCCTACACGGCATACCAATAAATAGAATTTCGAAAAAAATCTATCTTTGTTTTTTTTTTCACAAAATGGTTGTATACCATTCCAAGAATATTCCTGTAAAATTTTAGAATGAAATTCGAACTCGTTCCAGAGTTATTACACATTATATACACATTCCTTATGTAATTCGAAAGTATATATATACCTAATTGACTAAAACATATTTTTTTAAAAGTATTTATTTATAACAGAAAACAGTTAAAAAAATAGGTCATTTTTAATTTTTCATCATTTATTTATTAAACAGCATAATTTTAATATAATTTAGGTAAATACATATTCTAGAAAATAATGTTTACTTTAAGAATAAACTTTATTTTTATGTTTCAGATCAAAATTGCAGCCGTCGTTTTCGACGCAGATTTCGAAAAAAAAGAAACAATACTTGTGTAACAATATCCTAAATTTTCAAAAAACTCTTTCCATTATTACTACCTTAAAAAAAATCCTGAAAATATGCCTTTCTAATTAGTATGCCCCTCTTAAAGCGGGGATAGGGTTTATTCCCTGTAAAAGACTCGATTCTCATTTTTTTTTTGACGAAACTTTTAATGGAAATTGATTTTGGTAATTAGTAATAATAAAGTAACATTTGAAGAGTATTCTGTGAATTTTTTATTAAAAATATGAAGAAACAAGCTATTGGCAGGAAATTTACGAAAACGTCTCGAAAATATCGATTTTTCACGAAAAAAATTGCCTTTTCGAATAAACGATTCGTATAAACCCTACCCCTCCCCCCCTCCCTCCCTATTTTTTTTTCATGATCTCATTATTTTTAAATTATGCAGATTTTATTTCTTCTTTTGTTTTTTTTTTTTTATTATAAAAGTAAAAAATATTACAAAATTTGTTTTCATGTAAAAAATGTGAAAATAACTAATCTTCATCTGAATCATCGGAGGATCCCTCATCTATACTACTTATATCATCGTCGTCCTATTGACAATTATCATTATCATCAGAATCTGTAAAGAATATTTTTTACATTTTTAGTATCTAATTGTGTAAATTTTTAGTAATTCAGTAAATGAATTTTTCATCATTATTTGCCATTTTTTTTGTAGGACGGGAGTACAGTTGTGTTCTACACTTCAATATCAATAGAAAAAAATTAAAATGAGGTTTTTGATCAAACAAATGTTCTCATGAACTCGACAACTTTCGAGCGTAGGACTAAGGAATTATGCCACTGGATTTATAGGACATTACCATTGCGTTATTAGTCATTTTTATGACCTGCTCATTTTAACGTGTTGATAGTGTAGGGCCCTTCCGCAAAACTGTTAAATTTGTAGGAAAACGTTTTTCCGAGTATTTTGTATGAATATATTCTCATTCAACTAGGAAGCTAATTGTTATTAATCAAACTTATATTGTCATGCGGTTAACACGTTTTCCACTTTAACACTTCGTAAAATTGCACTGTTGAGAATTGTCATTGACAGGTTGTGGGCGTCAAACTGAAGCTACTTATGAAAAATCAGCCCGTTATTAATCATTCCAAAAAAAGGGGGACGTACTGTGGACTATTAATTTAGACTGTAAGCTCCATCCATGTGGCCAACGAGTCATATTGCGGATACCATGTTCCCTGAACTCACGCGATTGTAATGCGGAAAAGTTGTGTATGACTATTTGTAGATGGTGGAACATCAAATGATTTATTTATTAAATGTTTGCTGAGGGCACAGAACAAATTATAGTCAGCGGGGGAAAGGCCTGGTGAATACGGTGGATGGGGCGGAACTTCTAAACCTAACTGCAAGAGTTCAAAGCGTATCTGTTTTGCTCATGGGGATGCGCATTATTCTGCAATCGTATCAGTTTGTCCAGCCGCGGCCGTAGGAGATCGAGCTGGGAGGTCAAATTGCGGAGTTGAGCTCAATAGACAGCGGCGGTGACGGTGGTTTTGTCGCCCAAGAGTTCCACGTGATACACACTGCGAAGGCCCCACCAAACTGACGACGTCACCTTCCTTGAGTGGACGTCAGTTTTACGTTCCGATTGTGCTATAGCATCTACGTCTACCCACTGACGCCGACGGTTGTGATTTACATAAAGCACCCACTTTTCATCCCCGGTAACAAGATTGTTCAACCAGTCAAAACGTCGACTGCGGGAGAGATGTGTGTAAATTTTACTCTGATGATGCTGGCGATAGGCTTCGCTTAATTAACGTGGTATCCACTTATCCAACTTT
Source organism: Aromia moschata (assembly GCA_029963805.1). Taxonomy (NCBI): domain Eukaryota; kingdom Metazoa; phylum Arthropoda; class Insecta; order Coleoptera; family Cerambycidae; genus Aromia; species Aromia moschata. The sequence continues at coordinate 699,469 of JAPWTK010000049.1, read as the reverse complement.
TGGACTTTGCCTTGCCTTTCGAGACCACGTACTACCGTGGCTATCTGGCTACAGCCGAGCTCTCGTGCTATCTCTCGTGTACTTCTATGCGGGTTTGCTTCGACAATCGTACGCAGGAGCTCGATATTCAGTTAAGGTGGCCTACCAGATCGTGGTTTATCGTCTACGCTGTAGTCGCCAGATCAGAAGCGCGAACCATCCTTTGCATGTTGCTAATAACTGGCGGTTGTCGCCACATGCGGCTACTAGATTTTGGTGTACTTCGATTGTATTATGGCCTAAACGAAATTCTTATAATAAAGCATATCGAATCTCACTTGAAGTTTAGCTCATTTTCACGTAGCATATTATTACAGTTCCGCTAGGAGATTTAATAATGTTAACTCACATAAGTGCACGCTTTATATAACCTGTACCCCACCACCATCCAGACTTGTCTAGAAAATATCAAATGCTTCAAGGGAATGGCTCAATACTAATGAATCAATCGGATACTTTGGTATTACAAAGCGCAACTGGCTCATGTCTAAGAACAATGTAATTTTATAACATTTCAATCAAAAACTCCAGTGGGTACGAAGAAAAATGAAAACCTTTGAAATAGTTGGGGTCAAAGGTAAAAAAAAGACATAATGAATTTAACAAAATCTAGCCACTTGAAGGTAATTAACAGCCCACACAGATATGATAATTACTTTAATCAGTATTAATTAATTTCATAATCAGTACTATTTTGGTACACATCCTAACTAATAATTGGCCATACTTTAGTGTGGGTTTTGTGCAACTGTGTTGATGTTATGCATTTGTGTTACTGACATTTTCTGTTTTTTAAAAGAGCGCCTCTTGTCCTCGATAGCCAACTACACAGTAGAACCAATTTTCTCTAAAAATATGAACTGAACAATTTTGTGGCGAAGATTTTTATAACAACCACATTTATGTAAAACATATAAATAATTACTATCTCAGCAATGCGGTTTTATCTTAATTTAGCTATCCATGTACCTACAGACTTTCAGTTTTATATACCTACTCCAGTGCGAGTTTCATGTAATACTTTTTTAAAAATACGGTACCTAACCATTACTGCAGAATCCATTTGAAGTCTTCCCTTCTAATATTTCACGTTATCAGATCCGTTGTTGCGGAGATAATTAATTTTTATTAACTAATTAAGTGTGCTTCATTAAAACTTCATGTAATTGATATACATGTTTAAGAGAAACCGTCCTTTATTCTCCGTGGATCATAGATAGGGGCACAAAACGTAAATAACAATATCGAATTTAGGTAACAATGTACGAGTAGGTAGCAAAATGTAGGCGAAATGTATGTAGGAAAAAATATTAAAATTTTAATAAATTGTCTCAATACAATTATTGTTTTTAATACAATAAATCTACAATTGTTCCATAAACTAGTTTTATTTACTTTCATTTGAAGTATGTGAAGTGGCATTTTCTCCACGAGTGAATTAAATTAGTGCAGTACTGTTAAGAACGACTTTAGAGTGAAATAAAAAATACGTGTCAGTTTATTTTTTATGTAGTATCTGCCATTAATTTTTGGTCTCATATTTTTGAATCACCCTATACATGTGCAGACTCGAATTCCGCTTGGGGAAGTTGACACCTATCATAGGGATTGGTTTTCTGTCGAATTGGTTAAAAATTTAGTATAATGTAGTTCTTGACTTCCTGATCAAAAGTTATCATAGGCCCGAGCATTTGCTATGAATACTTTTCGAGATATGGATGGATAAAGAACGAGATATTGCCTATTTGGCGATATTCCAAAAGTTCGATCTATTGACCAATACCACTCAATCCAACTGCTTTGAGCTCAAAAGGCTCCAAAGATTTAATGTTCAAAGACTTACCTAACTGAGTTATAAGGGCTTAGGAATTTTTAGGCTAGAATTCCGAAGTTGTAGTAAGTACTCTTCTATGATTCTGGGGGGTGAGATTTGAAAATGCGAAAAAGTAAGTGTTACGATTATCATTATCGATCATCGAAAATCATGGAGCATCATCGAAAACAGGATACCTTTGGTAACATAAAAAAAAGTTTAGTCGACATCTGGTGAATCAGAATACCCTTGCAAAAGGTAAAAGAGTATTTCATTTTTACTTACAAATTAAGAAATTTACAGAAGATACTGACTGACTTTTGACAGCAAAAGCCTCCAGCTTGTCACTGAACATTCCGGAACCTTTATTTTGTAGTTACAGGTCTTCATGTCTGATTTTATTCATTCTGTGTGATTTAAATTACATAGCTTGGCGTTGAAAAAAATTATTTACTTCTAAAGGACACACTGTTGACTCACCTTGTATTTTTTGAAGTAATAAAAAACGCTTTAGTATGATTTTGTGATGTCGTACTCGTATAAGCAACGACAATATTACGCTGTCACACTAACGATTTAGGAGTAAAAAACGTCTTATTAAGTAATCTCATCTATTAAAATGTATGACTAGTAAAACTGTTAGCTTGAGTTAATGCAAGAATCAGATATTATCATCTCAAACATAACAAATGACTACACTTCGTTTATTATTCTATTCACTTAACGCCTGCTGTTACCTACATATCTCAAACCAAAGTTGAGAGGAACATCTATTGACATAAATCTTTTCACGGGAAAATAATTCCAAATGTTTTTACAGCAATACAGAAAACTCAAAATTGTTTATGTGATATTTTAAAAGTTTAACTCATTACATCATCGTTTAACGCTTCAGGCTTTACTCACGTTCAGTATTCGCCAATCTATTTATTTTCACTTGTTAATGCAAGGTGAATGCCCTAATACAATATTTGGGTTTGTTTTGTTATACAAAGTTATCGAACCTGGAACGCGTTCGGATACATAAGCTTAGTTATACGGAGTCGGAACTTTGTAATAACACGGACATATGATCACATACATACATACAGGGTGTTCCACCTAAGGCGGATTGATCCATAACTCTGTTATTAGAAATTTAACAAAAAAAGTGCTTTGGGTGGTAGTTGTCTGGAATAATTGTGCATATGAGGAAAATATTTTCAATTATATAGGGTGATCCGTTTATTCTGCACGCCACCTAACTTTTGTTATTTTAAATGGAACACCCTGTATATTTTTACATTTTTTGATTTCCCGTTTAATTCTAGGTCGACTTTGTTAAGGGTTCCCTATACCTATCTCTTATAGTTTTTGAGATATTCAACTGTATTTGAAAAAAATGACGATTTCAACTCTTTGAATGAGGCCCAATAGCATTTAAACCATAAAAGATAGAAACCTGCGGTTTAGACGATTAGATTTAGCACGAATTACCCTATCTTTTTCACTATGGGCAAAATGGATACGTTATTCAGAGCCGGAAATATCGGACCCTACATTTAACAATTTTAAAACATGAATACTATTTTTTTTTTCAAATGGCATGACCCATATTAAATAGTGCCGTTGGATGCGAAATTAAATGCCCTTTCTACTGATATCGGGTTATCAATACTTATACGTCAAATAGTGCAATAAGCAATGCAATTGCAACGCATACGTGATGCTGTAGACATCCGATTTTTGCAAACTTTAGAAAGAATCGAATATTCTTGGAAAATTGTTGGAGATAAGTATTGATAACCCGATATCAGTAGAAAGGGCATTTAATTTCGCATCCAACGGCACTATTTAATATGGGTCATGCCATTTGAAAACAAAATAGTATTCACGTTTTAAAATTGTCAAATGTAGGGTCCGATATTTCCGGCTCTGAATAACGTATCCATTTTGCCCATACTGAAAAAGATAGGGTAATTCGTGCTAAATCTAATCGTCTAAACCGCAGGTTTCTATCTTTTATGGTTTAAATGCTATTGGGCCTCATTCAAAGAGCTGAAATCGTCATTTTTTTCAAATACAGTTGAATATCTCAAAAACTATAAGAGATAGGTATAGGGAACCCTTAACAAAGTCGACCTAGAATTAAACGGGAAATCAAAAAAATGTAAAAAATATACAGGGTGTTCCATTTAAAATAACAAAGTTAGGTGGCGTGAAGAATAAACGGAGCACCCTATATAATTGAAAATATTTTCCTCATATGCACAATTATTCCAGACAACTACCACCCAAAGCACTTTTTTGTTAAATTTATAATAACAGAGTTATGGATGAATCCGCCTTAGGTGGAACACCCTGTATATAGGTACATACTAAAGCGACGTTACGATAATGAGGTAATGACGATAATTACAGGTCTAGCTGTGGCGTTATCTTTCCGCATTCACTTTGCACACCGCTATTGAATAGATTATACATACCTATGTTGTACTATGGATTCTCACGCGAAGATTTGGCCTTATATGTCATTTTTTTCAGTTTATAATTACTACAGTGATGTCTAGAATATCAGCTATTTCTTTTAGTAATATCGTTTTAGTCTCAATAAAAGTAAAAAAAAATACAATAAATGAGTATTATATACGTGTCCGGTAAGAGTCTGGGATAATGAAAAACTATTTGTTTTATAGAAAAATTGGTTCAAACAAAACTTTCATTTTTTTTAATTCTGGCGAGCTTAAATCTTTTCTTTCATCTATATGTCCTCTATGGCAGACAACTTTTTTATTCAAGTTATCCATACATTATTCTGTGTATGGCTGTGTAAAACTTTCATGAGGTTACATAAAAAATATTTCAAGAAAATTTAATTTTGGCACAACTTTGTTGCCTTGATAGTGTGTGATATAAATACAACGTATTTACTACAACGTACCTACTGAAAATCCGGAAAAAATTACATACATCAATATAATATAGGTATTACATGTAGAAAAATGTACAGATAAATAAATAAATAAACAACTCAATTATATTTTTTTCTTTTATTTCTTTATTATTATTAAACTGGACTCGAGAACAATGGCTCACCAATTTTTTTCTGAAGAGTTGAGATTCAGAAAAAGCCAGATACTCGCAGATTAAGAGTCTGGTATCAACCAGTTAACCTAGCGAAAGTTGTATACACTCAGGTGTGCGGCTATAGAGGTGATACTCTCACGATATGGGGTAATGTTTTCCTTGTACTCGATAATGTCCATCCACATGTGGCAAAAGTTGTCTAGAGTGGCTCAATGAAGGCGTATGCCTTATATGGATGCTGTGCAAAACCGAAAACAGCTGTAGGAAGTTGTTTCACAGTAGTGGAATTTTCTTCCACAAGAAGACTTGGACAATTAATACTATCAATCCATAAAAAATGCAGAGAAGTTCTAACGCGGATCACGCGGAGATCCCACCCTTTATTAAATGATGTACATATATCTTAATTCGTAGACTTCGAAATAAGACTTCAATGTCTGACTTTGTAAAACTTTAATTTCATCTACGTACGTTTCTTGTGGTTTATAGTTATTGTTTTTTTCTTTTTTAATATTGATTCTGTCAAGTTGTCAACACAGCCAATATACACGTCATTTGAAATTTTTGTTCACAGTATAGTACCATCATTTTTATTGCAATTGCTGTAGACATCAATGCAGCCTTTTTGGCGGCTCTGTATATTTGAAAAATTAAAACTACATACATATACTTGTATGCTTAAAAGATTTTATGATAATTTTCTATTTATTGTACACATTTTCTGAAGTAACAATTGTCCATATCTATAATAAATCGGATGTTTAAGTTTAGGATTAGGTATGTATTCAAATCTTACTGCATCTCAGGTGCAAGATTGGTTCTCAAGAGTGGTTGATTCAATAGTTTTGAGCTAATCCCTAATGTGTATCTGGAATTTTCTAGACAAGTCTAGGTCTGCATCTCAGGTGCAAGACTAGTTCTCAAGAGCGGTTGATTCATTAGTATTGAGCTAATCCCTACTGTGTGCCTGACATTTTCTAGACAAGTCTCCAGACTCTCTCCAAGTGCTGGGGTACAGGTTATATAAAGCGTGCACTTATGGACGTGTGTTAACATTATTAAATCTCAGAGTGGAACTGTAATGTGCAACGTGGAAATGAGCGAAACCTCGATTGAGATTCGATTTGCTTTATTACACGAATTTCGTTTAGGCCATAATACAACCAAAGTACACCGTAATCCAGTGGCTGTGTATGGCGACTCAACTCTTATAAAAATTGGCTGATACTTAAGATGATGAAAATTGTTTGTTGGGATGTCATATAGGTCAACATGAACGTGTCTGACTCCGGATTCAGAAATTGAAATTTTATGTACATATGTCGGGGTCAAAAGGTCATAATGGGTCAAACCAAGGTGAATTTGGCGTAATCATCAATGGTCGTTTTTCTCGAAGTGGTTACCTGTCGGGAAAATGACTCACATAAAATTGCTCGGTTTTGAGAGGAACCTTGACGGTCAAATTCAAGGTCATGAATTTGATCTTCAAGGTTCCTTGTTCGTGACCGCCCCGGTCATCTAAAGGTCAACTTAAAAAATGTCACATGAGAACACACATTTTTGAACCCAGAGTCAGAAAGAACAGAAGCCTTTACATTCAGGTGTACCTTTACGCACGATCAAAGTGACCCTGGAATTATTGGCCAAAGTTATTGAAGTATCAATTTAACTTACTATTAAAATACACGTAGTTTTGATACTGCAAATAGGGAAAGGGGCCGAATCACATTTACCACTATTAGTCAGCGATCATTTATCAATGGTCCAAATCCCATTTGAAATTTTATGACCTTGACGGTCACGGTCAATGTCAAATTAAAAGTCATGATTAAGTTAATCTCTCAAAACCTAACTGCTTTATGGAAGTCATTTTCTTGAATTCAGATAACCACTTCAAGAAAGTCGACCATTGATTAGTTCGAATTGACCTTGGGTTGACCCCGTACCTTTCCGAATTCGGGGTCACAAATGGGTGTTCCCATTTAAGATTTTCAAGTTAACATTCAGTTTAACTTGGTTACAGTAAAGGTCAAATTCAAGGTCAAGGTTAAATTCGTCTCGTAAAATCTAACAAATGTTGCACAGGTTATTTTCGTGACTCCAAGTCACCACTTCACATACGTCTGTATACACAAATAAACTCATTTTACAACATAAAAGGAAGGAGGATATGATGTTTTTATGGGATGCATTAAATGTCACATTTTACTAAATTTAGTAAAAATCAACAACAAGAACAACTCAAATCAATCAGCTCCAAAGCAATTCCCAACGTGCTAGGTTAGTAATCAAACGTTAGCGGTTAGTAATCCAGCCACCACAAAGGCACAAATTAGAGAGGAACCTTCACCTGATGCCGTTGTGCACTGTTGTCCTGACGGACCTGACAGCTGTCTCATCTGAGGCACAGAAACCACAGACAGCTTTCCAGGACTGGCTTCGCGGTTGAATAGATAATCGAAGTCCGCGGAGTGTCTGTTGCGCGACGAATTCCTTGGACTAGCGGATTTAGCGCGAAAAAAATCGTAACACCGGAGATTTTTCCCGTTTTATCGCCGGCTTCTCGACTCTGAAGTTCTCGACTTGGTCGCTTCTGGTATTGATTATATCACTGCGAGGTATCTCAGTCCTTGGAGGTTCGGAAAGGTATAGTGTTCTTTCGCTTTCAGGCGATTGCGATCTCGGAGTTGCCTTTGAAGTCTTCTTCTCCTTCTTTCTTTCCGGACGAACCGGAGGCAGTTCGGGAGTCTTGTCCCTACTTGAGGAAAGCCCCAAGAACGATCTGAATGAACCTCCGCTGAGTCTATTCGTGATCTTCGTATTACCCGGGTTGTTCGAATCGGAACTGGTTCTATTTCGTCTAACAGGTACGGGTGTGGCAGATTCGCATGCAACTTTCTCGCGACTGCTGCCGGGCTGACTCCGCGACTTTGACGAAACAGAACTCTGTTTGCTTGACTTGCTAGACTTGGTGCTGTTGGAATTGAAGGTTCTCTCCGGCGTTTTACCCGTGGCCTTTGCCGGTCTGTCTAGGGAACTGTAACACCCCGAGTTAGATTTTTGAATACTAGGCGGTTTAGTTTTATTTAACTTGCTCGAGTTAGTACTAGTGTTCTGTTCCAAGTTTTTATCACGAGTTTTCGATCTGTCCAATGAACCCTTGGAGCTACTGGGTCCCGGTTGCGGGTTGACTGCAGCTTCGCTTTGAGAAGATTTCTTGGTTTTGGTCTGGTCGGTAATAGCGGGTGGAGTAGTAGGTTGAGATGTGGCGGCGTGGTGTACAGTTGCTTCGAGGGAAGTAGTCCTGATGGGTATATTTGCTCGACTATCGGACGAAGGGGATAAGGGTACGTAAATAAGACGACCATACGACAGATAGACTACTTCATCTGCCGGAAATATGACATACATGCTCTAATAGGCAGCCACATTGCGAATCTGCGCTCTGCAGTACAGTGAGAAATGTCTCCGGCATTAATGGTCTCATGCGTATCTTTCCTCGCAAATATGAACAAATAATCGTCGAAACTTTCCCGGCACTAACACTAAACTTCGCGAACTCGTTTGGATTTACCACCTATAAAACAAAAAACGTATTTAGCATAAATCAATGTTATATAACAAGTACTAATATTGATTTTTTAAAATGCCTAGTCATAGGAAGAGTATGAGATTCTTATTTCACTTCCAGGGGCGTCGACCAGCGATCGGATCACGGACGAGAGTTTTTAGTCTGTTATACCCGCAGGCAGATTCAGCCCTTCCTCTCAAACATATATGTATAGGGTAGGCCACGACGAGTTTAAAGTGGTAATATCGCCGCAATTTTTTAAACGATCGTTCTGGAAATTTGTATGATGAAGTAATCAGTCACGTTCTTTCTAATAGTCTGTTTTTTTTCTGTGGTTTCACCTGGAGTGAAATAATTATGGTATTATTAGACACCCAGTATATTATGGTATTATTAGATGATACTTACAATTGCGAGTACAACGCAAACTTAATAAAATAGCACACTTGGGGGTGCCATGTTATTATTTACTGAATTACAGTAATGTAAGTTTAGAATGTGGTTGTCGCATATCTGGAAAAAGTTAAGGTAGTAGGCGTCATTTAGTTGCTGAACACTGAAAAAAAACTTAACTGTCATTACCCCCTAAAGTAAGACAGCACTGTCAAGAAGTTAGGTCATTAATGTTATTGGTAGTCACTGGTCGAATTCTTTGTGTTTTAAACCTAAATTGTCAAAAAATTATACAATTATTCACAAGCATCTTTATGCTGTTATGGGACGGTCTGTTTTTATATCTTTCGGCAAAAAGGTTACAAGTAGCCGTCGAATTTTTCGAATTTTTCGTGGAACATTCGCCATACATTATTTACTCATCAGTAAATGTGTAATGTCCTTGTAATGTAAACCACTCTAGTCGTTGCCAATATGATGTTCCTTGCAATTTCACAACACTGACAGTTTGTTTACTTGAAAACCACACTACATCTAATTGAGGATGTAGTGATTAGTTTTAGTGATGTGAGGATGTAGTGATAGTGAAATTGTTTCCACTACTCAGCAACTGAATCACGCCTACTATCTTATTTATTAGAAAAATGCGACGACCACATTTTTAATTTTAAATTATTTACTATAATTTTGGAAAAAATAACATTGAACCCTGTGGAAAGTGTGCTATACTCGCAATTATATGTACCATTTACCAATATCATAAATCATAATATATTGAGAATCCTATTTAGAAATCTTATAATTATTTCATTTCCGGTGAAACTGGAAACTGCTGAAAAAAAAAACAATTACGACCATTAGAAATAACGTGATTGATTACCTCATCGTATCAATTTTCATAAATATCGCTTAAAAAATAGCGGCGATATCGCGACTTTAAACACGTCGTAGCCCAGCTTATATACATACGTACATACATACATGTATAAGCTTATAAGCTTATGTACATACATACGTGTTCGACGGTGAAATATGTTCGTCAAAGGTACGATATATTGGTAACGTTCATGTGAGTAGTGTCTGAAAAAAATTATGCTAGAGGCGATCTACATTTTTGTAACTCACATCTAAACAGTACAGGCCACAAATAAAAGGTATGAAGTTCAACCGAAGCGAAAACCGAAGTAATTTATGTGTAATTTAATATTAATAAAAAGTACGCGCCATATACTTTGTATTTAGTATAAAAGCCACCATTTAGACAGTTTTGAAAAAATCGTTAGTGTGACTCTACCTTCTCTACCTACTTTAGAAACATTTCGACAATATTTACTACTACGTGCGCGACATGATTACAAATAACATTAAAAAAGAAGTGCGTAATAAAAAACTGTAGATTACCGTTGACGAAACGACACACTTGAAAAACATTCTGTGACAAATACTACAGTACGTGTGTTGAGCAGAAATTATATTTCACGGCCCTATTCATTAATGTGCAAATAATTCAGGATTGTCCTGATGCTACAATTACCGACCTAGTAAAGTATCTACACTCTAGCAATTTGAAATCGTCGGCGGTCAAACTGTAATGTTTCTCAGTGATTGATAACCTCTACATATGTATGTATATGATTTGTGCCGCATCCACATTTGATTTACGTTACTTGAATCATTCATAGACTACATCTTGCAGCAGATACTGTAAGAAAGTGTTTTCCGCAAGTAGATCAGTTCTGTTAAATTAAATTCTCCCTAAGGGGGAAAAATATTGCGACGTTCCAAAGAATGGAGTCTTTTCACGACATAGAAAATAAAGGTACTAATAAAATCAGTTTCTACATGTTATTAAAATGGAGTTTGAACTGTACTTAACGCAAATTTATTTAAGAAATATTTATTAACGAAAAAGTTATGTAACTTTGTGTGGCGCCTGATCGAACAGAGGTACCTTCCTCATCTCAAAGCTCCTAGACGGTTCATCTGACACACAAAAGTCAATGGATGTGACGTTTTTTTTTTAATTAGTTAAAAACAAAATGGCTCTCTCAAAAAATGTTTGACTTTTTGATCCTGTGTTTTGAGCATTGAGGGGGTGAAATAAATAGTAATTATTAATATATACAAAAATTCCACGCACAGACATAGCCAATAGATTGACAAACATTTACAAAAAAAAGTAATCGAACCACTTGTGTCTAAATAATAGCTGGGAACCAGTCCTGAAAATGTCGTTTCGAGAGAAACGCGTTCAAACTTTTAGGTGGTTATGATTTTTTTCATATAAAATGAATATTAGTTACCATATTTGACTTCATCAATGCCCGGGTATATTTACTAAATAAAAGGCAAATTCACGAGCGCTCCGCCTACCCTCAGTTTTCAATACTTTTAGCTGAAATTTTGACAGATCATTCTCAAAACTATAAATATTTCGAAAATGCAAAGAAATAAAATCATTTTTTTTACCATTACAGTGTTCTTCCACCTTAAATAATATCCAAAGTATTTGAGAATACGATTTTGGCCTAAACGTAGACAGATATTTGATTATTTATTCAGAAACAAAAATTATTTTCTTACGAAAACAAATGAGAAACTTTACTAATCATTCGAATTACAGAAACAGTATTTACATATAAAAGTTTAGGTACGTCTTAAGTTCTTTTATTGTTGCCAATTTTCATGGTCTGTTGTGTGACGTGACAAGATACAATTCTCATAATACGACACGCACAAGACTGGGACTCTAGAATACACTCGCCTTAAAATAGAATAGATCACTTAAATATGTCGATGAATTTTAAGTATACAATGCTAGAGAGACACATTATTTAGAAATAGGTCAATATATACTTTGAAGTCAAATTATATTATTCAGAATACCTACATTTTCTATGGATCTCTGATGTCCTTATCCTTATATTTACCAAAAGACTACTTTTAAAATCACGGAGCTGATATACATACAAGTTCATTTAGAACTGTCGTTTCTACCGTATATACACACAGGGTTTTCAAACTTAAGTCGGCACTATTGCTAAGTTCATTATTATACTAGCCACAAAGTCGGTTAAATAGGCAAACTAGTAGTATTTTTTCCGCTAATTACAATGGTGAAAATGGAACAAAAATCGAACATCGCGTTCACGAGTTATGTCAAAAAGTTCAATTTTTTTCAAATGGGACAGTCAGTATACAATATTCTCAATCGATAGGAAATATGATTTTGTTTTTGTTTGTTGGATTAGGTCCAGGAATAAATAACAACTATTCGATTTCTGCCAACGTTTCGGAGCTTTATTTCTCCTTCATCAGGGCTCAATCAATGTTGTTATTGTTGTGCCATGATTGATTGAGCCCTGATGAAGGGGAAATAAAGCTCCGAAACGTTGGCAGAAATCGAATAGTTGTTATTTATTCCTGGACCTAATCCAACCAAACAAAAAAAAAAACTAATAGAGAAGAAGGTCGCTAAATTCCTCACAGATAAGGAAATTTAATTCTGAACAGAATTTGTCATATGACCTTTTATGCTAAAGTCAAATATGACAAGGTTAATGATGATTTTTCAAGTTTGTCGAGGTGGCTGTTATTTTATAAACAAAATTCGTATGTTTTATAAATGCCATCAATATGAATATGTCAAATTGAGGTTGTGCTAATGAAAAGATTACAGTGTGTTTTTTGAGGAAAAATGCCTTTTACGCATTCAGAAAAATGTGATATGATGGAATGTTACATCGTTTGTCAAAAAAAATAGCCACCGAGCTCGTGAACGTTATTGTGCTTTGTGTCCTATGCGTAACTTCCCAGATCGAAGGTACTTTCTGATTTTGTATCGTAAGTTTAGATCAAATGAAAATATCTTTAAGAAAACTGGAACTAAGAAACAATTCATAATAAGTGAAGCAACTGAAATTGACATCATATCTTACTTTGAAGCTCAGCCTAATAATTCAATTACCGATTTGATGCAAGAAAGTGGATTATGTTTGGGAACTATTCACAACATTCTGAAAAAGTATAAGTTTGTGCCGTATAGATACAGACCTACACATACGCTAGTACCAGGAGATCAAGAACGACGCATCCAGTTTTGTCAGTGGTTCATTAATCAAATCAGAATCAATTGCTTGATTCTTTGGAGTGACGAATCATCATTTTTTTCCAATAAGGGCATGTTTAACAGGAAAAACAGCCACTGTTGGAGTCGAGAAAATCCTATGCTCTTCCGTCCTTGTAACCCGCAGAGACGATTTAGTGTTAATGTTTGGTGTGGTTTGATCGGCTCAAAAATTGTAGGCCCAGTATTTTATCAAGGTGCATTAACTGGTGAGCGGTACGCCGAAATGTTAACCGCCACACTTTGAGAATTTTTGGATGACCTGAATTTAATAGATAGACAACAGATTTACTTTCAACAAGATGGAGCTCCTGCCTATAATGTTCGCCAGATTGATATTCGATTACAAGCCTTTTTTTATGACAGATATTTATCAACTAACGGCCCTGTCCGTATACTTCCTCGATCACCAGACATAACGCCTATGATTTTTTTCTTTTGGGGATATTTGAAGAATGCGGTGTATGAAAGGCGGTATGATAATCTTGAGGATCTCCAGCAACGCATAATTGATACTATCAATACTATTGATGGTAGAATCATTGCCAAGGCTACTAGGAGCGTTTACAAGCGGGCTCAAAAATGCCTGGCGCAAGAGGGTGATATTTTTGAGCATCTAATTTAATTCAATTTTGTCGTTTCCTTAGTTTATACATAATAATTTAAGCTTATATAATAATTTAAAATAAACCACACTATTTCATAATGGATATTCCTCTTACTTTATACTTTACGGTAAGGTAAAGTTACAACTAACACAGCCGCCTCGAAACTTGAAAAATCATCAATAACCTTGTCATCTTTGACTTAATAGGTCAAAGGACATAGTAGGATAAAAGGTCATAGGACAAATCCTGTTCAGAATTAAATTTTCTATCGATTGAGAATATTGTATACTGACTGTCCCATTTGAAAAAATTGAACTTTATGACATAACTCGTGAACTCGTTCGATTTTTGTTCCATTTTCACCATTGTAATCAGCGGAAAAAATACTACTAGTTTGCCTATTTAACCGACTTTGTGGCTAGTATAATATCGAAAAAAAAAAAGAAAAACATACATAGCTATTAATAGTATACGTATTGTATATTACATAACGAGCATGGAAAGTAGCGTATAACATACAAGTGTGACGTTGCACGCACGAGGCGTTAACCGAGTGTCCAAATCACACAACTATGTTAGTGCTCTTTCCAGCATTCCTTATGTGTAATATTTTTCCCACAACCCAGGACAAAAAGTGCGTTAGGAAATCCTATCGCATGTTTGTAATGCATCTTTCGTAACAGTGTCTGTTATTTCTGTACGATAACCGTAATTTATTTTATTATATCTATGTAGGCTTTAGGGAAATACAAAGTTTGCAATAAATACAAATTTGACATCATGAAGAATTTACTTTTTGATGATGATTTTATACGTTTTTACTCACACCGTATATCCTAGAGGACATACAGTCACTTACTGTAGCAGGTTTTTCTGCTTCTTTTTCTTTAAATGTTTATTTGATTTTTTTTGTTTAGAAAAATTCCACTATTTTCTTTCTAAAGGCAATAATAAATCTTCGAGTCAATGAACTTGAGGTGTCGATACTAAAATTTGAGTAGCGTATCAAAGAAAATACCTAAGAATAAAAATAGATCGTATGTTTCTATGTAGATAAACTTGAGAAAGATGCTTAAGTCTGTAGTAATCTCTCAGCTATTAGCCGGGCACACACACAGAAGTTTATCTGCGAACTTTATCTAGGGCAGTTTAAGTCTGCGCTCTTTCGCGGACTTAGTATGTGACTAAATGTTACCATTCCACTAACTTTAAAGACATGTCCGTAGACAACTCTGGCGTACTTAATCTCTCGCAGACAAAGCGGTCTATTAATGGGTGAAATCTTTAGACTTATCTGCAGACTTTGCCAAAACTGCGGAATTTGGTCTTGACAAAAGTTTTTAGTGGAAACTTTTACGTTTCTGGTGATATTTTTGTACTATTTTGTTGTGTTAGTGGAAAAATGGACAGAAGAAATATAAATAAGAAAAAAAGTTGCATTGTGTTGCAAAAGTTGCATTCATTTCCTTTCTGAAGCATCCTCATAAATTTTGTATTTTTTTTAAAAACAAAATTGCTGCCCACACCAGGATACACTTTTTTACAATACTGAGTTAAAGCAACATAACCCCTATTTTTTAAATTTTTGTTGACTTATTCATTTGATTTGATTTTCCATAAAGCTGGATGACTTTATAAAAGTCCATAAACTCTGTTATAGACTTTTTCTAAATTTCTAAAAACTAAAATTCTTTCCCTATAAAACGGGTATCAAAACTTTCAGCCATCGTTTTTGAATTATGTATTTAATTAG
Source organism: Aromia moschata (assembly GCA_029963805.1). Taxonomy (NCBI): domain Eukaryota; kingdom Metazoa; phylum Arthropoda; class Insecta; order Coleoptera; family Cerambycidae; genus Aromia; species Aromia moschata. Next base: position 684,100 of record JAPWTK010000049.1, on the reverse strand, counting down.
ACACGCGGATTTCGCCTGTGAGAGAAGACTGTGCAATATATCAACATACTTAACGTGTGGTTTATGTCTTCAGACAAGTTTGAACATGAATAAGACCGGCGCGTGCTCACACACTAACGCACATATTTGTCAAGAGGCTTTGACCTGTGGCGGGCAAAGTCCGTAGATAAACCTCTGTGTGTGTGTGCCCGGCTATTTACACCAACCCACGGTTTTATTCGTTAGATTCCTTAGAGATTCTCGCCGTCCCAATTTATTTTTATTTATTGCCATTTTGCTATCAGTCCTCAAATTTTCATTTGGGAATCGTATAAATCATAACGCCTTGATTACGGAGAGTCAATTAAGCTGGCAGTTAATATTTATAAACCAGGAAGTGGTTTACAAATATTTGCTCCGACCATAATATCGAACTTATCCAGACAAATATGAGGAACGAGATCACAATAATGCCGTAGGTACTTCACAGCATAAACGGGAACATAATAACGGGAAAATGAATGTATGTGCAGTAGATAACATTTTCATAGAAGTGCGCACTCACCGCATATGTGTACATTGTGTACACAGATGAAACCAATTTTGTGTTCACTTGATGGTACGTCTGCAAATACAATGTATTTGCAGATTGTGTTTCTAAAAGTTTTCGACATTTCGGCACTGGGCGTAACGACAACCTCTCTGTATGGAAGCGTGGGACTTACTGCTGCCTGACGTCGCTTTTTCTTCGAATGAAATTGTCGCTTACGAAAATTCGAGTTCGGTTTATTCGCGAATGAGATTTTTTGTCGCTTTCAACCATTATATTAAACGATAGGCTTAGTTATTTTACTTATGTTGGCATAAAAAACTCATTTTAGATTTTTTGGCGTTTACGCCTTTTTGGCATGTCGCCATCGACATACAATGCTTTCCCGCTGGGATAGGGGAATTTCGATATAAGGTTAGGTACCACATTTTTCTTTTTTTGGAAAAATTGCTCGAATACGTCGAACGATTCATATTATCCACTAACGTTTTGTCCACTTAGGGTTCGTTAGGTGTAAAAAATCAGACACGCACTGTAAACTAACATAATTTATTTAAATAAATACAAATATGAATTAAACACTAAATTAAAACTAATTTATTTATATTGAATTTATGTTTGAATGTTTTACGAAGCTCGCGACGTAAATTTATTTCAAAAGCTGTCTCCTGTCCGCCACCGCTACTATTATTCATATACCCTAGTCGCCGGGTTCTCGGATACTCAGGTGTGGATCCTGATGGTCTCCCTCCCATTCCCGATTCGCCCAGAAGAAGTAGACGTTTTTGAGAAAGGCTGCGGTGCACAGTGGTCAATTTTGCTATTCTAGAAGGACAAAATTATTTAAACAAAAAAACGTGTTTATTATGATAAAATATCATTTATTTTGAAAGTTTAAGGTAATTACTGTGTCATATACAGCACATAAATAAATAAATAAAAAATAAATACATAATAAAAAGTCCAAGTTCCATAAAATCAGACAAATAGTTCTATAGCTACAAATGTTTAATACAAATAATAATATATTAAATAAATAATAATAAAATATTAAATAAAGTAATCTAATCACTATCAGAACTCCCATCGGAACCCAATTTAAAAATTATTTCAACATCGTTTAGTTCAGCTTTATTCTGCTCTAACACGACCCGTTGCACTTCACAAATCCGTTTCGTAGTATGTTCTATTAAAGATTGTAAATCCACTTCAGCAGCTGTTTCTGTAACTACGACATTTTCCGGATACCACTTTGCCTTGGCTTCAATCAGGAAAGGATATGATGGACATACCTTAGAACCAATACTTCTTAGGCGTTGTTGCACAGCAATATACGATCTTTTGGTCATTTTCCCATCTAAATAAGTGCTTCTTCATTATTTATCTTTCGCCCTGTAGTATCAGGGGAGTGAAACGACTTCTTGATACGTGTAGCACGTTTCGGAGAAGTAGATACCATTTCTTTTAGCAATGTTGCTGCATCACGTTTACCCTCAGACTGTAAACTTGCTTGAGCCGCTAGTAGTGCTTGTCTCTAGCAATGGCTGTATTTTGCGTCTTTTGGTCTTTTCACATGATTGTTCAAATTATTTTTTTGGCCTCCCTGGACCACTTGAACTGGAAGCTGAGGGTTGGCTCTGAACATCCGGTATATATGGTTGTAATTCAGGTAAAACCAACCTGGTTTTGTGTTTATTTAAAAACTCCTTATTTCGATAACATTCTGCCCATCTTTGAGACAATTTATAGCTATATGACGAATTTTTTTTCATAAGTACATCTTCTAAGTTAGCACCATGGGTTGCAAGATTGAAGTAATTAAAAATATACGAATACATCTTCATATTTCTTTTGCCCTTTTCCGGTTTGCTAACCCATATCTCGAACAGGCTTTTGCGAGGTATGACGTTTCTAAAATTAAGGATAAAATAATTAGACGCACTTAGACGCAGAATTTTTTTTTGTAATTTAGTAGAGTAAGTTACAGGCAATCTATGGACAAAAAGATCAACGCGGAAGAAAGCGGAAATCAAATTGTAGCTCTCGAGAAACTTTAATATTGCAGAAAATGTAAAATTTTTACAGAACCAACTATAACCGAAAATTTTCTGATTTAAACAAAAAAAAAAACACAAGTTATTTTATACCAAAATAAAGTACGTACCTTCCACTAAATTTTCCATCGAGAACAAATTCACACAAAAACAACGGAGATTCAACTGCACACATTAGGGTCAAATAGACTACTAAAATATTATCAAGCAAGTACCTGGAGTTTTTGGAATTTTGTCCTCCTAGAATCGCAAAATTGACCACTGTGTTGTGGTGTAATGCTGGTTTGTCAGGTTGACCGGTGTGACTCATGCTGTACGACGATTTCGCCACAATGTGAATTGCCATTTTGAAGGGGCTGTTTACAAATTTTTTTGGTATTTCTCTAACAGTGTGACGTATTTTTTTAAAGGAAACTCCCGCTTTCTACGGATTTGGTGCAAGGTATTTGGATTTTAGATTTTAGAAAATTTACCATTACAGAAGAATGATTGAAAGTCACCTTGTCAAATGGCCTAAATTGTTATCAAGAGTAAGACTTGCCAAGAAAAATATTACCGACTTAGGGATAAAAACTGGCAGTAATTTTTCGTTTTCAATGGTAAATTTATAACTCATCAAGGGCAAATTGAACAATTGGGAAGGGTGACCCATAAATTCCAAATTATAATATAATAATTAAGTTTAAAGGCTGTACATCAAAAATGAGTAAATCCGAGACAATTTGTCCTTCACGGTCAATCATTAAAAACGCGTTACAAAATAAAATACTAATCACGAATAAGTTATCCATCGTTTAATAAATTATATATGTCAAATTCGAGATATCAACAATTAATGTAAAAAGTAATAATGAAAATAGCTAATATCTTCAACATTTTTTTGTCATCAAAACATCTTGTGTCTCTTTTAGTGCTAAATAATATAATTTGATTAACATACATATAATAAAACCAGTAACAATTTATTACTAAAACTATCCATGCTCTTTTAATAAAACATTTTTTTAATTTTGACCTGATTTGATGAAAGAATTGCGTTGTCTTCTGAAATAAAAATCGTACGGTAGAGCTGTTTTCCACACAAGCATGAACTACAAACAATAATTTATTTTCCAAAAAAAATGAAGAATATTTCAGTTTTTAGCGGTTATGTATATTAGTTTTGATATTCATTATAATTCACAATTTTGTTAAGGAATGGATGTGTTTTGTATATTTTTTCTCTGGATAAAGTTGCTTAAAATGATCGACGCAGATCTTGGAAACGGCTTGCGAAATATTTGCAAAATATTTTTTTCATATTCACCGAATAAATACATTTTTTTTTACTTGTGATTTTTTGCAAAATTCTTATTTTGCGTAAAGATACAACTATTGTATAATCTCATAGATGAAATTATGCTGGGATGAAATAAAAATTCAAATTACCATCACTTTTACAGATCTCAAAGAATATCACTGTTATCAGAAGTATAAAATACATTTTTGGAAAACAAATTTCGCAAATTTTCTCTGAAGATTTTTTGCCATTATAGCGTACTAGTTAGGTCTAATAACATCTCCTAAATTATGGTGTGGGTGCTATGCCTCCTTACGAAAATGCGAACATATCAAATTCTACCGGCCGCCACTGAAGTAGTCATACCTACATGGTGATGAGCATAAAAGTTATTGTTAGTTATTATTTTAAAACTATGTACCTAATCCTAATATAAACAGCTTTGTATTTACAATTAAATCAAAATTGTTAGGCACTACTAGCAAATTTTATTATATTTATTTAACAGTTTTAAAAATGTTGGCAAACTTTTTTGCACTGGTCGAAATGGTTTATTGAAAATACAGAATATTATATTAAATGTTAAATAAGTCAAATAAAAATCATATATCTTAGTTATTGTGAAAAGAGCTCTAAACATATCCTACTCTTCTACACCTCCACTCCCCGGGGTACAGGGGATAACTAGAATAAAATATTAGGGAATATTAAAAATTTGTGAAAACGTATAGTATACGAGTGTACGACCAAATAGCAGTTGGTATATTTTTTTGCTTGGTACCTTTGACACATTGGATTCGAGCACTTCGAGCACAGAAAATTGATAATAGGCATATGATTAATAAAAGGTAACCCAACTAACAATTTTGTTTTATAAAGGTTTTGGAAATATCACCATTACCAAATTATAATTATATTGGTAATATAAGACGTTTATGGGAACGTTTATGGAGACGTCGATGAAATGGTGCACCCTATAAGGGTTACCGTAACCTCTGTTTGGTAATCTTATATCACTAAATTTTATAAGAAAGTTAAGGACATAACTGTTAAATAACGTCTCATGCATCTTTATTCATGTACCGACAATTCGTTACCTTTACGTTTTATTTTCGTAACCTTTATAAACCTTCGGTAACAAATGTAACAAGACAAATGTTACATATGTATATAGACAGTACTTCCAATGTTCGTAACTTACCACCTTATATTGCAAAATAAGTTTTTAACAAATTGTAATAGCAACATTGATTAAGCCCTGAAGAGGGAGAAATAAATCCTAGAAACGTCAAAAAATCAAATAGTTGTTGTTTATTCCCAGACCTGATAAAGAAGAAGGTCTACAAATGCTTTACAGATATAAAGGACAATATTGGACAACAATACAATTCGGACATTATATAAAAATCAAAGATCACACTTCTATTAATATAATCTGTTTTTAGAGATTTATACTTATTGTTAGTTTTATTAAAGGTGGAAGAATTAGATGTCGATGTGGTGACTTCTTAGGCAGCGATTTTTTAAATGAATGATTGCTTCAAAATCTTCGAAATAAAAGGTCTAAATATATCGAGCCATCTAAAAAAAAAACATTATCAAAGTTGGTGTACTCAAAAAAGGCGTATTTCTATTCTATCTTAAATTTATAACTTTATTTCATTGTCAAAACTGTTGCATTATTTATTTTACAATTTTGACAGTCACTTATCAAAAGTTTGACATAATCGAAAAGCTTCGACGTGACCGCTATTTCTATCTCTCTCGTTCGTAGCCAGATTTTATGACTTTTTTTTGCATGTCTTTATATAGATACTGAAATAATTTCTTATCAATGGGAACAAAAATATAGATTGTATAACCATAACAAAGAAGACAAAAAGAGCAAAACATATTTTTACTTTCAGTAAACCCTCTGAAGGAACCAACTTCCAGTAATTAGTTCAAATCATAACAATGAAGATAAAAAAAAAAAGAGGAAAAAATTGTTTTAGTTTCGAATAATCCTTTCGAAATCTGAAGCTGGGAATTGTGGTGCTGCTTAATGATATTCAATACATTCATTTTACTACTTTCATGCGCTTGTTGAGAAGTGTGTAACATCTATTTGTTATTTCAATAAAGTTTTGACCTAACTAACTTTACATATTCAACTTTTAATTGCTATAGTTGTCCTCTAAAAATGAGTAGTCAGTAGGTATAACTATTTTAACCCTAAAGGCATATGTAGGATTTACATAGAGGACAGAGGTATGAGCCATGAGTGTTTTTTGGGGCAATAACCAAACCAAACTAACGAAGTAACTGAATAAATTCAAGTAATAGAACTTTTCATGGGAGCCTACTTACTGAACATTACATATGATGATGGTTTTTTTAACATTTTTTCATAATCAATTAATTACGGTGTATGCATAAGTCTTTTCCTGTTTTTGTGGTAAAATAAAGACATAAATTTCAAAAGAAATAAATTTTGTGTTTATTCGAAATATGGGCCTTCGGCTTCTATACACTTAGCCCATCTTTCAGGTAAATTATGAATACCTTGCCATAAAAATTGTTTGTCTTTTGCGGCGAACCATTCGTCAAGCCACTTTCCAACTTCCTCGAAATCGCTGAAGTGCTGCTCTGCGAGCGCGTGCCCCATTGATGTGAAGAGGTGATAGTCTGATGGCGCCAGGTCAGGGGAGTACGGCGGATGCGAAGAAAGAATGTCCCATCCAAGCGATTTCAAAGTGTCTTTCACTAGTTTTGCTGTGTGAGACGGAGCATTGTCGTGTAACAAAATCACTTTGCCATGTCTCCTGGCCCATTCCGGTCTTTTTTTCGATCAATGCGTGATTTAAATTAATCATTTGTTGGCGATAGCGTTGTGCGTTAACGGTTTCTCCGAGCTTCAAGAGTTCATAATAAACAATACCGATCTGGTCCCACCAGACACAAAGCATGGTCTTCTTGCCGAAGCGATTTGGCCTTGGTGTTGAAGGGCCGGCTTCGCCAGGTGCCAGCCACGATTTTCTTCGCTTCGGGTTTTCAAAATAAATTAATTTCTCGTCACCAGTTACGATTCGGTGCAGAAATGATTTTCTTTCGTAGCGTTGCAGCAGCATTTCACAAGTGACTTAGCTATTTTCCATTTGTCGTTCATTCAAATCGTGTGGGACCCATTTACCAAGTTTATGGATTTTCCCCATTGCCCGTAAACGTCTGCTGATGGTTTCTTGTGTCACATTTAATGCTTCTGCTAATTGCTGTTGAGTTTGAGTAGGTCCAGTAACGCCTGCAATTGCTCGTCATCGCACTTTTGTGGTATACCAGAGCGCGCACCGTCTTTCACATTAAAATCGCCACATTTAAATTGTCGAAACCATGTCTCACATGTCCTAATCGATGGAGAGTGTTCACCATAAGTTTCTACCAGCAAACGATGACTTTCCACTGCCTTTTTCTTTTTTTTTGATGAAATAGAAAAAGCAAAGCGTGCCGCAAATATTCTTTTTTCAGGCACAAACGTCGACATGATCACTTAACTATACAACAGAGATGCTTTCAATTGGCAGACTCAACTTATATGTGTTTTATAGGTTATTGTCATACAAATAAACTGACGTGGTGGCAAATTTATACGTCGCGTATTGTTCGGCTGCGCCATCTCTTAGTAAAACCGGAAAAGACTTATGCATACACCATGCATAGATCAGATGACTTCAAACTTACAAAAGCCATCAACAAATAGCTGGTAAAAATTTACTGATACTTAGTTAGGAGTTTAGTATTTTTGAAAGTATTCACCATGTAAAATAAGTGGCTGAAAATGTTCTTAATATTCAAGTAATTATTACAATACCTGGAAGCAGGTAGTTGACCGCTCGCTCCAAAAAATTAAGCATGCGTGCTTGTGTAATTTAGAAGTCCAAGGGTTCTAGATGGATCTAGATTTCTATGAGGAAGAGGAATATACCCTTTGTGGCCCAGTAATTGGGGATTGAATGTAAGTAACATTATTGCATGTTATATAAGTTTATAAATTTATTTTGAAGTTTCGTTTTATTTTAGTTCAGACAATAACTACCTTTAAGGTCGGCACAGATTTATCTTCGATCCTTGTCATTCATTGTTCATATAATGGAGAATAGGGGAAAAGAACCTTACCCACTGACAAATTAATATTATGATGTATGGTGTTACCGTGAAAGCTGTAGATTTTATTGGAATAATATGGTCTCTAGCCTCTCCGTCTAATCAATTAATTTTCATTACAATTCTACCTGGCGGAAGGTGTGACATTGCCAACAGTGTGTATAACAGAAAAATGGTTTCAGAGAACTACAAACGCTGGAATCATGATCACCATAAAACAACTTTCTTATGAAACCGGAATGCCACGTTGCGTGTGGTACCGTTATTTGTAAATATTGTTAGATAAAAAAAGGTACTACAACTGTATAATAACTATCCATATGTATGCTAGGAAAAAAAATGAATCCCTTATTTCTCCAAAAAAATCTAAAAAATAGTGTAAAAAAACCAAATACGAGGGTTGTCCAAAAATTAAAGACATCATCCATGTCCTTGTTAATCTCGAAGCGTTAAAAAATCTTGGAAGAGCTATCCAAAACAAGCGCCGAAGAATATTGACCAATGGCGTGGGTTTGCTTTACGATAACGCTCAGTCGCACACAGCCAACGTCACCATCTCGCTTTTGGAGTTATTCGAATGGGAGCTCCTCTGTTATCGTGCTCACAATCCCAACTTGGCGCCGCGTGATTTTCATATTTTCCTTCACCTTAAACAACGATTTATTGTCCACTAACTGTTTATGTTTATATTATGGACCATTAAGTATTACGTTATTTATTCTCTATTGATTACTGACCAATTTCTCTTTAGGCATTTTTAAGAGGTGGATAGTGAGAAAATATTAGTGGAACATAGTGAAAAGCAGGACTCAGATGACTGGTGTACTTGGCCAATATTTGCTATTGGCGTATACTTGCCAAGTCGTGTGAGTGGTTAACTTGTACAATCATTGGACACTGGTGAGTACTGGCTAGTTTCCCATCGTCAGTCGGTAAAAATGACACAAGTCAAAGGCATTACAATTATTGGTACACTTGACGAGTCCATACTTGCCTATACTTGTGGTAGCACTCACACGAATTGTGTATACTTGTGCAACCTTGCTTCACTACTGTTCAGTCTGTAACAATAAGCGTACGGAAGAAGCTGTGTTAACACTTCTCCATTATATTGCTTGTAATTAAAAATTAATCGCCTGTAAAAAAAATCAAATGTAGTGGTCAAATAAAGTAGTGTTAGTTTTTTTTAATTTTAAATAGCACCTACTCATAACTACAAAAGCCGCGCAAGCAACAATATTTTCAGAACGACCGCTATCCATGATGGTCAACACTCGTCTATTCACTCCACCAACATTGTACCAATTTGTTGGCTAATACTTGCACACGTCGTGAGAACGCCTTACTTGTTACTGGTACTGGCCTTCGCGAGTTGGTTCACTTGACAAATACACCAATATTGGTGTATTTGTCAAGTACACCGGTCGTCTGAGTCCGGCTAAAGAATAGAAATATATTTTTTTATGACGTAACAGACGTATTAGATATATAACTATAATAACGTAACAAGGTATGAACGTGACTGTTTTTTAAACGTTAGAATTTGAATATCTGTCATTAAAACGTGAGCTTATAATAACTATCTCGCACATTAAAGTAGTGTGTAAATATGTCACTAAAAGTTGTAAAAATAGGCGAGGTGAATTATTTATAGGCCAAATTAACGCATAGACGACTATATTTACTCTGGTATCATGGACTTAAAAAATCTATGTATTTAAAATTGACGAACATGCGTAAAATTGTATGTTTCACCGGGAACACCCTACAACCTTGAAGGCAACCAGTAGTAGAAAATAAACTATGAAAAATGGCAGTGCACTGTTTAACGTAAAATGAGAATTTATGCGGGTCTCGCCTGTCACTGTACGGTCTATAACTTTGCTATTTAATGTAGGCAAATGCGGTTTGTAGTGGGTGTGTACATAAAATATTTTCTACAGCCATATATAAACTTTGAAAATATGTATTACTAACTGTGACATCATCGTGCGACTTAACTGCAATATGCATATTCATATGTTTCGAACACAGCATCGCACAGTGTGGTACATAATACTGTCACTTTTACAAACATTTGTGACAATACCAATGGTGGGTGGTGGGGTCTGAAATTTTCATGATGAAGCACGAGACCTACATAGCTAGATTACTAGATCTAAGTCGAAGGCTAGTATAGCAAAAACTAATGGAGGAGTTCATGACTCTTAGTGGAGCTGCGTCTGGCATGTCAAAATATTCGGTGATCAGAAACTATTAGAAAACAAAGGCATTTTACAACGTCATTTATCCAATACCCACACCCAGCAAATATTTACTTCATGGGTAATTTCTTGCCATTATTTCCAAGAACAAACAAAAGGTGATGTATATTCTTAAAATACATAAGGTAAGGTCGGGTAAGTGGGACACGGAGGTATCTGGGTCATAGGATAGTTTCTCCATTGTTTACTTATAATTTAAACAAGCGCTTATGTACTTTTAATGTACGTGTTGGCATCTATCCCTAGCAAGTGAAATCATAAATTGTGACGTCACATGATGGTAGTTATGGTGGAATATCTGTGAGACGAGTTCTTTCGTTCCAACAAAACTCGGCGTGTAATACATTAAGGTAAGTAAATTCTTTAAATTAGTAGTTATTATAAACTTTTAGAACTAGAACTAGAACTAGAACTAGAGGAAAGGGTATCATTGCAAGGGGAAAAAGAGGCGGAGGAAAATTGTCTATACCACTACATGTGTGACATGTACTGTGTGTGCACCAGACATCGGCCAGTTATGAAAAAGGACAAATAGAAGTGAGACGACAGATAAGAAGCAACGGTAAACGCATCGATGGTGGTGAGAGAATAAGACAGGTCCTCTCACCACTTGCGCTAGTGGTTCGAACGAGAAGTGTTGCATTTGTCTTTTTGTATCCGTCATTTTGAATTTTGAAAATCTGATTTCAGATTCGTAATTAGCGACCCTAAAAACCTTGCCAGTCATTTTTATACCTGGGGTAGGTACTACAGAAAAATGTGTCCTTGTAGGGATAAGCTTGAATAAGGAGTGATCAAATAAAACGCTATAAATTAAATTTTCACTTTTTTAAGACTGATATGGTGCGTTTATTAAGGGCATGAGATAAATCCATCGGTAATATCAAAATCGGTCAAAACGCTCTAATTCCAATTGAAACTGAACCCCAAAAGTCAAGCGATTCAATCAAAACGTAATATATCCAGAGTAGCTCAGAGAGTATTTCGATTTCATTTAAACTGTAGTAAATCTCGATGCCAGTAATATATATAATTTCATGTTATAATTCAAATTAAACTAATTTCATACAGGGTTTTTTATTTATATTTTTTTATTGTTTGGTTATTTACTTATTAAAACTCTTTTCTTAGTATTAGCAATAAATATTATGTTGTTTGTTGTACTAAATAATATAAATATCCAAAAGTTTGTTAGACAAATCTTCTTATTCATAAAAATGTGATATATCCTACAATAAATCAATAAAATTGTAATAAATTGATTTGAGTCAATCAAGGAGTAACAGATACAACTTTTTTTTTTATAAAAAAACTCGCCGAATACAAAAAAAAAAGAAATTTATAACTTACATTTTATTTATGTGCCCGCTGACCTTCATAAGATTAGTCGATACCGTTTCTAAAAATATTTGGGACGTATCTAGTCAACTCTAGTCTACTCAAAACTGTTTCAAGTAGATTTATTGCGTTCTGGTTAATTGCCTTTTCTGGTTAATTGCTTTTTCCTGCCTTAAGTTTGAGCGAAAAGTCTGCTTCTCTATCGACATCAATGAGAGCTGCTGATAGATCTTGATAATCTTTTGAACGGTTTCAAATATTGATTTGAAACTACATTTGATAATCATTTTGGTAGGTGGTGTTTTTTTATTACTTAGTTGAAAAATTGAGGATAAGAAGGATAAAAAAATAATAAAAGAATTATATTTTTGAACATAAAATTTAATTTGTACAAAATAATTACATTTCTACTCCTTCCACACCGCCATAAGGGAAGTAAATCAAATAATAGGTGCTGATAATAAAATAAAAAATTATATTTATTAAACCAAACTAACTGATTTGATGAAATTATTTCGAATCAGAAATTCGATTTCAGTAAAATGTAGAGTTCTTATAATGTATCAGAAATTATTTTAACAATAACTATGAAATGTCTGTAATATCTTCTATATTCTATATAAACATAGATAAAGTAATTACAAATAAGATATGTAGTTTAAAGTAGCTACGCTTTTTTAAAACTAGTACTGACGCCACTTTAAATACTATCATTCTAATCACGCATATTTCACGTACGCTTCTATTATTAAGCTGCTCGGTATTTTCAACAGCACGTATACTAATTGATGACTCATTTGTAAATTTGGCATCCAAAATTTGAAGTGTCCAATGTTTCCTTCATCAAATTAAAAACTCTAAAGTATCTTCCAATTAAAATGCGATCGGACGCAAAAGGACAACTACTGGATTAACTTTGGAGCCACATGATTCGCACGACGCACATAGCGTTAACCATTTTTTTTATAAAACAATGAGCGAAATTAATTTTACACTTATGGATATACGCCAAAACTATTTACCAATTACATATGGGTCATTTCACGCGAGATTTGCAATGAAAATTTTAATTTGACCGAAATATTTTTTTTATTGTTCTTTACACCAAAATATTCGACATGTATTTTTTCGTTTTGGGGAAATTACAAAACTTTCGACTTTATGAGTATTCGAAATCTGAAAGTACAAAAAAACACTACATTTTTGTTCGCTTATTACTCGGAAAGTACGGAACATTCGAAAATTGTTGACAAATTTTTATTGTTTAATTAGCGACTTTTTCATAAACAAATACACTTTTTACCAAGTTGGACATTGTTTTTCTCAATTTTTTTTTGCTATAAATATTGCATAAACTATCAACAATTTACTGTAAAATTTGTAGAGTGGGTAGTTTGTAACTTTTTTAGATACAAATTTTTGAAGAGAGGCGAGCACGCTTGGAGCGCGCCTGGACGCGATGATTCTCATATAAATTCGTCGCGACTCGCGGTTGTTCCTGTAGACGTGGTGATTCCGCATTTTTGAGCCATCCTGCAGCAAGTGCGTCGCGTTTAACATTTTTTTTATCAACAATGTCAGTTTCAATTAAAGATCGTTGTTGCAACCCTTTTAAAGAAAGCAATCACACCAAAAGTGTTAATAACAAAAATTTACGGCGCCCATCGCCTTCCTTATGTAAAAAATTGATATGTTTGAATGCAAACGATAAACTGTGCACATTGTGTAGACAAAAAATCAGAAGAATGTCCGATTCTGATTGTTGTGAGTATATTATTATTAAATTGCAAAATAATGAATTCAAAGTATTATTGTGATGTGCATTATTATCGCTTGCAAATTTTTAATGCGTTTCGAATCTCAACGTACCGACTTGAATTTGCTATCGGATTCAGACTCTTCCGACGATGACACCTGTTCTCATTTTGATGACGAATCAGATCTAAGTTCAGAAAAAATCTTGTTATGAATTGTAAATGTGCTTATTGTATTCATTTGTTAAAGGATCACTCTGAAATGTGCCCTAAATTAATATCTGAAATAAAAAGCAAATTTCACAACACAGCCAATCATGAGGAAAAAATTCAGATTTTGACATCGAAATGGAGTGTCCATAAGACTGCACAAATGATGAATACATCTTGCTATTTAGTGAAAAAAAAAACAGACATTTAAGACATGAGAAAGGAAAATTATCTGTCTCTAAATATTATCTGTCTATTAAAAGGGTTGCAACAACGATATTTAAATGAAACTGACATTGTTGACATAAAAAAAAATGTTAAACGCGACGCACTTGCTGCAGGATGGCTCAAAAATGCGGAATCACCATGTCTACAGGAACAACCGCGAGTCGCGACGAGTTTATACGAGAATCATCGCGTACAGCGCGCGCTCCGACCGCGCGCTCCAAGCGTGCTCGCCTCTCTTCAAAAATTTGTATCTAAAAGAGTTACAGACTACCCACTCTACAAATTTTACAGTAAATTTTTGATAGTTTAAGCAATATTTATAGCAAAAAAAAATGAGAAAAAAAATATCCAACTTAGAAAAAAGTGTATTTGTTTATGAAAAGTCGCTAATTAAACAATAAAAAATTTTATTGTTTTATTAATATTTTTTTTTGACCACATGGCTGGAAAGAGGAAGAAAAATCCTAAATTTTATTGCCTTAGCTTATTCTTCGAATGTACCGTACTTTCCGAGTAATCAGCGAACAAAAATGTAGTGTTTTTTTTGTACTTTCAGATTTAGAATACTCATAAAGTCGAAATTTTTGCGATTTTCCCAAAACGAAAAAATACGTGTCGAATATTTTGGTGTAAACAATACAAAAAAATATTTCGGTCAAATTAAAATTTTCATTGTAAATCTCGCGTGAAATATAGACAATTAATAAATAATAATAAATATAGACAATTAAAAAAAGGCCATATAGACAAAATGTGACTTGAGGCTATTTTTAGAAAGTTTTAATTCAACTTTTGTGAAAACCTTTGCAAATGCTATAAGCGTGCTATATGAATTTCGTTTAAGCCATAATATAACCGAAGTACACCGAAGTCTAGTGGCCGTGTAGGGCGATAACACCTCTAGTTTAGCAAAGTGCAAAAGATGGTTCGCGCACTTCCGATCTGGCGATTATAGCCTCGACGATAAACCGCGATCTGGTCGGCCACCTCAACTGGATATCGAGCGTTTGCGTGCGATTGTCGAAGCAAACCCGGATTAAAACCACACGGGAGGTAGCACGAGAGCTTGGCTGTAGCCAGGCTACGGTAGTACGTGGACTCGAAACGCTAGGCAAAGTCCAAAAGTTGGGCAAGTGAATACCACGTTTATTAAGCGAAGCCGATCGCCAGCATCGGAGTAACATTTGCACACAACTTTTCTCCCGCAGTCGTCGTTTTGACTGGTTGAATAATCTTGTTACCGGGAATGAAAAGCGGGTGCTTTATGTAAATCACAGCCGTGAACGCCAGTGGGTAGACGCAGATGTTCTAGCACAATCGGTACCTGAGAAAGGTGATGTCAGTTTGGTGGAGCCTTCTTCTCGATCTTCTGTGACCGCGACTGGGCAGTTATGCTACTACACGGTAATGCACGTCCCCATGTAGCAAAACAGACACGGAATGGACTCTTGCAATTCGGTTTTGAAGCAATGAGTTCTGGGAATGTGGTATCCGCAGTCTTTCTACTCGTTGGCGACAAGTTATAGAGTCGAATAGCGTTTACATACTAAATTAAATTTCTCCTCTTTATACAATAAATAATCGTATTTGAAGTTATCAGCAAGGCTCAATACTTTTGAATCAATCAGATACATTGAGCTTTACAAATCGACATAGCCAAAATCAGCAAATGTGCAACATTTTCTATAACATTTTTACATTTTAACAAAATGTTTTGTTGTGATATTGGTTTTAACCTTCGGTATTACCTTTTATGCAAACTCTGCACATGGAAAAGAAGTCTTCTGTAATTGAAATATCACATTTTCCATGCGTTTTCATAACGAAAAAAACTAATAATATTAATTTGAAAAGGACGTTAAAGACGAGAATTCTTATGTTTTTGTGCTCCTCTGATCTTATGTTTTTAGTGCTTTTTGTGTGTGTTGCGCTGTTGAGTAATAAGCGTCGCATTTTTACTACAGACACCTTAGAAAATCAAGCTGTCAGAAGTAATTTTTTTATTCTTACATTTCGTTCGCCTACATTCTATGTAGGTATTTGCGTTTTGCGAGATCATCCTTAAAAGGTTCAATTTCCTCTATTCGTAATTTGTGATAATTGGCAAAATTAATTGAATGAGAAAGAACCATTGGAATATGACATACATACCCGGAAATTTAGAATTAAATGAAACGTTTAAAAGGAATCGGTAAAATGTTTTTTAGACGACCTCAAGGGTAATCGGCGAATTGTACACTGGAGAAAATAGTGGAACAACTATTGTGTTCGTTCAAAATTTTGTGCCGCAAACGAAATTTCATGTGCCGATTCATTGAACATGAACAGGCCTTTGGTGATTCATGTATGTCCAAAACACAACCTTAGGAGTGGTATAAGGAGTTCAAAGCGGGCCGTGAAGTCGTCGAAAATTTGCCTCGCTGCGGTCGACCATCGACCTCTACAACAGCCGATAACATCGACAAAGTCAAAACATTAGTGCTTGAAAATCGGCACATCAGTGTTAGAGATATGGCTCAAGAGTGTGACATATTGACAATGTCCGGTCATGGTATTTTGCGTGATATTTTGGGCATGAGGCTTGAAACTAGCGTCGCTACGAGACTGGTTCCAAAAGAGCTGAATGTTCTTCAAAAGAGCATCGGAAGCAGGTTGTTCTTGACATGGTTTTCAGAGTCAATAGTGAACCAAACTTCATGAAACGCGTCATAACTGGACAGGAAACATGGGTCTACGAGTACCGTGGGTCCATGAGCCGAAACCGAAAAAACCGCGCCAAAGTCGGTCGAAAGTAACGGTGATGCTGACGCTTTCATCACTGACAACGCGCCATCTCACCGAGCTACGATTGTGAGCAAATATGTATAATGCCAGAAACTCAATAAATACGATCGACCAACCACCGTATTCACCGGATATGGCTCCGTGTGATTTTTTATTTCCAAAATTAAATTGCCACCACGGGGTCGCAGCTTTGAAACGATAGAGGCCATCAAACACAATTCGCTGAAGGAGCTGAAGGCAATACCTTCGGCGGATTATGAGCGGTGTATGGTTGATACGTTGGCATAGCTGTATTGCACTCGATGGAGCCTACTTTGAAGGGGACAAAATACATTTTTATGAATAAATAACAATTTATGTGCTTTTTTTCAAAAGTATTCTAAAAAGCATTTTAAAAATTTTCAAAAGTATTCTAAAATTGCTTCTTCGAATGAGATTCAATCTCCGTAATGTAACAATGTAACTAAAATAATTTTCAAATAATTAGCGGAAACGCTGTAGGTACTGGGTTGACATAACAACAGTAAGGACATAATTAAATTATTCGCTGTTTGCATTCCATTTGAAAATTTTAAATAAATAAAGCTAATTAATCAAACGCAACCCATTTGAAACATTTCTCATCGTCCGTATCTTTTTTAATCAAAACGGCCAAAAAAGTTGTTCAGTAAAGCATTATCGATAATAAAACATTATCGATATATGTAGATACGTGTTTTGAAGTGTCTGCTTAATGGAAGTTTATAATATAACAATGTAGACATGTAAAATCGTTTCTATGTGAACAGGTTATGATTTGTATCGGAAAAGTTAAATAATGACGAGGCGAGAACCATCGTGTACATACATATAATGGTAGTTGAAATTTTCTTTTGCGAATACAACGCACAAAATTAAAGTACAATAGACTTATTGTAAATATCAGAAAACAGAATGGACAAAGTCATGCGATGAAAATTTGGAACAATAGTTTAAGTTACTAAAGTTACACTGAAAAAAAAAACAAACAACACTAACACAAATTAAAAATACATGTTTTAGTCATATTACGTCATATTAATATGAAGTAAGGTACTGATGATACGATGATGAAAACAACATACATACATACAGAAATCTGAAATTCACGATTATTATATAAAGGTTGTAAACATTTCTATTTTGACCCAATAGGTTACATACCTACTGAGATTTTGGACGATCGTTCTTTTATACCCTGGCTTTGTTATCGACGTTTAATATCCATTTCAGCGATATGTGTTTTATCCATACACTTGTTGTGAACGTCTTTATGCAAGGTTTTGGCATACCACATAACGGTTCTTGTTGTATTAAGGCATTTAAAGTGTCTTTTTTTGGTCAATTTATATGCGTTTTCATTACCTACTCAAGCCAGTGGCTATTAAGTCCTGTGATACCCAACTGGTGTATATTTGCTACCAATTTTGTAAAGTTAATTTTTAGTCAGATTTTTCTTTACGCATTTTATAGCAATCAAGTGTATCCTACGGCAACTAATTTACTAGACAATTGCCCATTTCAGTTGTTACAAAACAGTTGTGGTGGAGCTTTTTACAAAATAAAACGTTTTCACTGATAATGTAGAAAATATATGATAATTTTCTTTTTTCGTTAATTTCGTCTCTAATTTCGTTATAAAAGCAACATCGTAACAGTGATATGTCGATTAAATGACCATTTATAATTGTGTTATCATGGAAATGTTTTAAAATTAAATTATTTACAAAACAAAATCCTGCTTTGTTTCCGTTTTAATATACCTATAATTTGCTTTATACCGAAAATTTAATAGGTTGTCCATTTTCGTTTTTTTTTAACTTTAGAGTTTCGTGATTACAAATATTCCAGAGTTCTTGTAATGTTGGTGATTTATTAAATATCGTATTTCGTAATAATTATAGTAAAATCATGGATTTTTGCTTAACCAGAAAATGTTACCCGTTGATGCATGTTATGTTGAGGCATATGAGAGGTCCATTACGTCACAGGATTTGTTTGCAAAGACCAATGGCTTTGTTTTATAAAACCACATGAACTTGTATATGTTCATCATTATTATAATGAATACACGAAAATAATATCATCTACCTATATAAGATAGTAGATAATAGACAAAATATAGTTTTACGTTTCAGCAACCAACTAATGAAATTGTTAGTTTAGGTCAGGCGAAACTTATATTTAGGTACGTTTTTAAAACCATATTTTGCAGGTACTTGCAGTTTTATAGACAGTGACTGTGCAATAAGCTTACTGACTGGGAAATGACAAAGTTATATTGATACATCTTTCCTATTTTCTTAAAGGTTGTAATAGTAATAATTTCAGTCCAACTAAACATGACTAAATAATTGCCGCTTATTGTGTGTATTTTTTTTGTGTTATCCTTTTGTCTCCTTGTTATACATACATCCTCCTCTTTTTCTATAAGGTTAAATTCCGGTTGGCTCAGGAGGTCGGGGCAAGCTTATATCTTGAAAACTCTTTTTGAAATTTGGGGCATTTATACAGGAGGCACCATTTAAAAAACTGGCTTTCATGCTATTTCCGGCGAAACTTAATTAATTCTAGTATAAACTTCCCAAATTTCAAAAAAATCTGTTAATTTTTTTCAAGATATAAACCTTATATTTTTAAGATATAGGCTCGAATTCAGGAGCCACCCGGTATATTACTATATATGTACAGGTATTTCTATTCTATACAATTCTATACAGCCAAATGGAATAAATTCAGCTCCATTATTATACATTTTTTAGAAAATTCTAAGACACGTCAATTTCTAATTCAAAAATGACATCTTGCGACGTAAAAATGTCAGCCCTAAATTCAACCCCCTTCAGGTGACAGCTAGAACCCCTAAATTTTCAACTTGGATGTAGGGACTTGTGATACTTCATTTGAATGATGGTCTTTTCATTCTCTATTCAAAACAGCTATTGTTTTAAATTTTATTGCAGAAATTAACAAAAAAAAAGTTTCTCCAGCGTAGGAAATTCGTTACATTAAAATAAAAAACAAATCATTATTAATGCCGCAGATGTTCAAAATGCATGCCTCCAGCATCTTGGCTGCATCCTAAACGTAAATAGAAATGTCTTCTAACTTTACTTAACATTTGAGGAGTAATCGAGACCTTATGGCAAGTGTTATTCTTCTTCTTAAGTCAGCTAAATCGTCGGGTTTGGTTTTGTAGACGTAGACCATAGGAAGAAGTTTAACGGCGTGACATCAGGTGATCGTGCAGGCCATTCTACAGAACCACGTCCCCCTATCCAGCGATTTGGAAAAATTGTGTGGAGATATTGCCGAACCATATTGCATTACCTGAAAGTTGTGAGTTTCCTTCAGCTGGATACAAGTTTGCCATCGTCGGTACAACATTACTTTGGAGCAGCGCTAAATAAGTTTCTCCATTCAAATTGCCGTCAATGAAGAAGGGACCAATGATATTTTCTCCAACTATTCCTGCCCAAACATTAACTTTTTCAGGGTTTTGCGTGTGTAGTTTCCTCATCCAGTGAGGATTTTCTCTCGACCAGTAACGACAGTTTTGGCGATTAACATGAAGTGTAAATGTAGATTCATCCGAAAATAAAACCTTTTCTATTTGTAAAGTATTGTCGTCTATCATTTGCATTATTTGTTCACAAAAGAGAATTCGTCTATCAAAATCGTCTTCCGCGAGCTAATTAGTTGGTACCAGTTTATATGGGTGCATCTGATTTTCTGTCAATACGTGGAGAATCGAGGAATGGCTAATATTTAATGCTGAAGCCGTGTTTGTCGACTCGACGTATGTGGATTTTCTTCAGGCATGAGCATTACATCCAATTTCTGATCATCACTGAGTTTATTGGGAGGATTTTTCTTTAGCTGCCGTACATGTCCAAGTTTCCGAAACTGCTTCTCTATTTTACTTACGGTACCTTGAGATATCGGCGGCAACGGCGGATATTTTTCTTGAAATAGGCGAACAACTTCGGCCTGCGTTCGTGTCTCCGTAACCAATCATCTGCAGAATCGGTATCTTATGCATTTTTGTTAAGTAAACCATCTTTCTGAATTGCAACACGAAAACTAAAGCAAACAGTTTAACACTGATAACTGTTAACTACTGTTATAATGACAAGCACGTTTCTAATTTCACTAAAGCTGTTAATGGCCAACTTCTTAAATTTCAGGTTTGTTTTTTTTTGCTGCTTGCTCGTTTTTGTCGTTCGATTGTCAAGCAAAACATTGTACAAAGTTTTTATCTTATAGTAGGGAATGTCGGCAGTTACAGACATTTATTTTTTGGTATTATTAACATTTCAGAACCTAAAATTGACAAATAGTGTTACTTATAAAAGTTTTATTTTAATGTAACGAATTTGAAGGTCCACCACAGAATTTTTTTTAGCAGACTTATCGCAGCAGACAGCAGACAGTCTTCACACTGTGCACATGGTCACATATCGGCACGTATTTGAAATAGAGCAAGTGAGATGTATTAGTAAATCTGATTATAGAGTAAATTCATAATTTTAAGAACAGAGAGAGTGAAAGAGTTTCAGATGAGAGTAAATCAAAAAAGTAATCAACAATGTAGGTATTTAAAACAAATAAGAATTTGGTCCAGTATAGACTTGACCCAAGACTCGTGGATTGCCAGGCGTGCACATTTCCACTACTCTACGGCCAACGAGGATTTTTTTCAGATATTGTTATATAAAGAACACATTCAATACGTTGAGCATCTTGTTTGATAAAAGAAAATAAACAGCATTTTTCACAAGCTATTTTCATTTAAAAAAGTAATTCGTGTAAAATAAAAAATACGGAATATGGTAAGAGGAGAAAACAAAATTTTTATTCGCATACAAGGACGAGACGTGCTAACTGACATACAAGATGGCTATTGTTCAAAACCGCCGAAAAAGGTGAAGTGCGGACTATCCTACGGCCTCTCCATTAGTATATAGACCAGTGATATTATTAAAGCCCATTTTACCATCACACCGAGAAAAGTAAAATATTTCTTAATTGTTTATTCGTGGGCCATTTCTTTCCCTTGAAATTTTCTGAACTTTTTGTATTTTTCATAATGAACATTTTCGTAACTGGAAAATCGTTATTAATAGTACCGACTCTAGTACTTGTACGTGTACGTACTAGGGCCGGTTTTGGACGAAAAGGTGCACGACAGAACAACTATTAATATATTTTATATAATATAATATAATTATGACATACAGTCAGCAGCACGGATATTCGTACAAATATATAACGTATTGAAAATATACTGTTATAAATTTTTAATACCAACTATAATAGTATGTGCGGATGAATAATTATATTCGCTAACCAATTATAACATTGATTTGTTTTGACGTACACTATTTTACAAAAAGCACCCAAAAGTAGGCGAGCCTATTGTAATCAAGACGTCGCACGGGTATTCGTACAGCGCCGTATGTGTGTATGAGATTACCCGAATGTGGCCGAATGCATGGGATTCCAACTAAATTTGGCACTTATGGGTCGCATAGTTGCATGCAGAACACACGTATAAATTTTAGTCAAATTGGCAAACAATAATGGGCCGGAAAACTAAGAATACACGAGTGGAATTAAGAGAATTAGTAATAAAACATTTTTCGAGATGGAAAAACGTACCGAGAAATCGGTACCCTCGTTAATCGAAGTCATTCGACTGTACAATATTTCATTAAACGTTTTGTAAATGAAAACAGAATTCACAATGTTTCTAAAACAGGGCCTAAGTGTTTGCTTACTGCACAGGACGAACGGAGGTTAATTAGGGAAGTAAAAAAAATTGTTCCGCTCCAAAATTAGCAGCAGAATTAGAAATTCATTGTGGAAAATGTGTAAGTGCAGACACTGTCCGCAGAGCTTTAAGATGTCATGGTTACCACTCCAGAGTTGCAAGAAGAAAATCGTTTGTATCTAAGGTCAAAAGGGCGAAACGATTGGAGTTTGCTCAAAAATACTGCAATAAACCTCTAGACTTTTGGAGACAGGTTATTTTTACTTATGAAAGTATGTTCATAAGTAAAACATTTTCGGGCCAGATGGACCTAGTCCATCTGGCATCTATAGGTTTATTGCAGTATTTTTGAGCATTAGATACAAACGATTTTTTTTCTTGCAACTCTGGAGTGGTAACCATGACATATTAAAGCTCTGTGGACAGTGTCTGCACTTACACATTTTCCACAATGAATTTCTAATTCTGCTGCTAATTTTGGAGCGGAACATTTTTTTTTTACTTCCCTAATTAACCTCCGTTCGTCCTGTGCAGTAAGCAAACACTTAGGCCCTGTTTTAGAAACATCGTGAATTCTGTTTTAATTTACAAAACGTTTAATGATATAGGTAGTATTGTACAGTCGAATGACGAGGGTACTGATTTCTCGGTACGTTTTTCCATCTCGAAAATGTTTTATTACTAATTCTCTTAACTCCACTGGTGTAATCTTAGTTTTCCGGCCCATTATTGTTTGCCAATTTGACTAAAATTTATACGTGTGTTCTGCCTGCAACTATGCGACCCATAAGTGCCAATTTCTAGTTGGAATCCCATGCATTCGGCCACATTCGGGTAATCTCATAGACATATACGGCGGTGTACGAATACCCGTGCGACGTCTTGATCACAATAGGCTTCGCCTACTTTTGCGTGCTTTGGTAAAATAATGTACGTCAAAACAAATCAATGTAAGGCTGGGTACACATGGTGAGGACTTCCGGAGAGGAATTCCTTGAGGAAATCCTCAGAGGTTTGCCGGAGCCGGATGGAGCCTCCACACGGCACCGCAGGTGACGTGAGGAAAACTGCACAGGCTCACTTCTGTATATCTCAATAAAGTCCTCCAACACCACTTCCTTCTCGGTCCTATTTTTAGTCTTCGACATAACAACTACGAACAAACTAAAAAAAGCCGAAAAAACGAACCAAAGCGCATAAAACGAAGCAAAGAAAAATGAACACTGCACGACGAGGCGTCAACAACAGCCATTGCGGCCTTGAGGCCACAGGTTGCCCCCTCCACACGTGAGGAAAGGGGTTCAGTGACGGCGGACTGTTCAGGCGGCCTTTCGAAAATTTGGAAAGGCCTGGCGGCCTGCGCAGTCCGCCTCAACTGAAGTAAAAGTCTGGTCCACACGCTCCGGCCGGCCGGAGAGGTTGGCCTGAACGGGTAATCCTCTCCGGAAATCCTCACCGTGTGTACCCAGCCTTATAATTGGTTAGCAAATATAATTATCCATCCGCACATACTATTATAGTTGGTATAAAAAATTTATAACAGTATATTTTTCAATACGTTATATATTTGTACTGCTTGTACGAATATCCGTGCTGCCGACTGTATATGTAATTGTGACATTTTGACGCGTTAGAATATTTATCGTTTAAAAATCTAAATGCGTTTGATATCATTTCTGGTTCGGTATAATGTTCTTCGATCTTGTTTCAGTTAAAATTTAAATCGAATTAAAAATCTGAATCTTAATTCACGCGAAGTTGAAATGCTTTGTCTGAGTGTCCTTTTTTCAACGTCTCCACAATACTATTCTTTTATTGCTTTGTGTTTCGTTTCGATGTCGTTTCTAAATATTGGAGTGAACGGCATCAACTTCATTTTAAATTTATATTCCGCATGACGGGCATGCGGCTGACTCCATGGGGTAGCATTTTTTTTCTCCGAATCTCGTAGATTATGTCGAAGCCTACCTCTTTCACATCTTGTTTACCAAGCAGGTGAGATATCCGAAAGTTTTCTATTTCTCCACACTCATCCAAAATTCAGCGATAATACAAAAAATATATAAATCGCGAAATATATTAAATTACTAATTTAATATATTTCTCATCCGATGTTACGATTGATACTTATAAGTTCATAGTTGCATTTACAAGTTCCATAAATGTTATGGTATGTCCATGTATAACAGGGGTTCTCAAACTTTTTACCTGGTACCCCTCTTTATGCGATATTATTAAGCTTTAACCTTTGTATGTAATTCAATTTATTTATTTTCGCCATAACACATTTATGGACAACAGCGCATTATTTCAAAAACACATTTCGTTGCATTAAGTAACACAAGTTGGTTACTCTGTGTATTAGTTTAACGAATTATTGCGTTTAATGAAAAACTTTCTTATATCAAATTATAAACAAATTTATGTTTATAATGACCAATTGCATTGCCAGTTAGTGTTCATATTTGAGGATACATTTTATTGTAGGCATTGTAATCGTTTATTTATAATCAGTAGGGTACGGAAATGTATGCGGCAACGCAAGGCTCGGTACTATAAAACTCTATGATAATGAAAGTATAAACCGTGCTTTTTAAGCGCCTTGCTAATTATATATGCATATATTTCTTGCCCGTGCTACATACGGCATTGATCCTTCCCGAAAACGCTCCAGAGCCCACGTATGCGCAGTAGTACACCATCCCGTAGCGGGAACGTGGGATACTCTTACGCAATTTTACACGCGGGCAGACAAACATTCCGAAGCCTAATAATCAACGATTCTATCCAAAATATAGAATATAAATAAATTCCGATCGTCGTCATTCGCCATCAGAAAACTAGCGTAGCAGCTTAATGCCTTGCTAGAAGAATGCGGCTGGTGATATGTAAGTATCGCCTCTATTGTATTTCAAATTTTTGGTGTATACGCCTAAATTATTTTTTCTTATTTCATTACTTATTGTGAATAAATATATGTAAGTTATTATTAGGGCCAGGATTTCAATCGTACACAATGTCAGTATCAGTTTACACTTGTTTATGAGGTCGCATGCAACTTCTGTTAATCGGGGGCATTAACGAACTTATTACCGCAAAATATGTTGTTTGGTCCACTGTCAGCCGCATAAATTTATTACGTATGTCTTCTTTGATATTTCCCATGACACGTTGATATGTCTTCTGTAAATATGTTTTACGCAATGTATGGCTACTAAGCAATGGAAAATCGGATACATATTTGGGAAAAAACGTCTAAAGTAAATACTGTTGGCCACGTTCCACGCAAGGCTACATGCGTAAAACATTATGCACAAATAAAATCAAAATTCCTCCAAATTTCTAACCGTATATAGGTATATTTTTTTGATGGATATTCGAATCAAAATGTCTTTTACACTCTCGGCGATCACGAGTATATATCGACGATTGCAAGGAATACATAAATATGTGATCCGCATTTGATCCGTAATTTTCAATCATCTTAAGTCCATTCACAAATGGTAACGACTGTACCATTATTGCAGAAATTCACACAAAATCAGGTAACATGTAAATACAGTACACGAACGATTTAGCTACTCGCGACAAAAAATTGTTTTCCATGCGGCCGTCGGCCCGTTTACCCCGCCGGCAGGTCGCTATCAGAATAGCTCGCCGTCTTACGGAGAAAAAGTGTATTACAAAGTCCCGGGTTCCCGCGAAGACCTCGTTCGGGAGAACATTCCACGCATGGACAGTGGCGTGGGTATACATGGGCAAGAAATATGCGCTTAAAAAATACGGTTTGTACTTTAATTATCATAGAGTTGTATAGTGCCGGTTCTGCGAAACAGCATACTTTCTCGGTCCTTAGTTATGATATAATCTTAGTTATTATATGTTAGTCCGTACCTGGAGTGTACGCAGTGACGGACGATTGAAGTTGACATCCTCGTATGTCTGTAAGGAGGCATGGGACCTACACCATATTTTAGGGCATGGTTACTAGACTTAAGTAGAAGGCGATAATGGCAATCTTCAGGAAAAACTTGCGACTTTTTTTTTCCAAAAATGGTTGCCTAGGGCAGATATTGGAAACGACGCAAAATATTTGCGGAATATTTTTGCAAAATTCTAAAATAATTTTGCGTAGAGATATGAGTTATAGCGTAATAAGTAACAAGTATTATAAAATATCACAGACGAAATGTTGGGATGAAATAAAAATTCAAATTACCATAACTTACAAATCTCAAAATGTCAAGAAAATCACAAGTATAAAAAAAATTGTATTTATTCGGTGATTGTGAAAAAAAAATATTTCGCAAATATTTTGGAAGCCGTTTCCAAGGTCTGCCCGGAGGCAGCTATTTTTTGGAAAACAATTTTCTCAAGTTTTCCCTGAATATTTTTGCCATTATAGCCTTCTACTTAGGTCTAGAAACCACACCCTAAATTATGGTATGGGTCACATGCCTCCTTACGAAAATTCGACCATGTCAAATTCCACCGGCCCTCAGTGAGTGTACGGTAGAGATCCGGGCTCTGGTTATTATTATCATTTAAAAACTAGTGTTTGAGAATTTTTTAATTTCTATTTATTTCTATTTATAAATTTATGACGTAATAAGCAGTACCTTCTAAACATTGTGGGGGTATCAGTCGATTATTCAAACGTACATACCGGTTAGGAAAGTGCAAGATTTCAAAGCAGATAATTAATAAATAAAAAAAGAATAAACTCTGACAGATAGAGGAACTGACAGAGAAATATTATATCCATAGTTGCCAGACTGACATGTCATTTTAAAACTCTATTGGCGTTATTCTCTGTCTTTCGTGATAGGGTAGCAATAAAATATGTAGGCGGTGTAGCAATAAAAATCACTTGAGTATTCCTTGCGTACGCAGTTGGTATTTTAGGCGATTCCATCGTTGGGCCATTTTTTATAAACGGTTCCTTAAATGCAAACAAATATTTAACAAATAAAACAAACTGTTTACGGACATGAACATGAAAGACCACGAAATTTAAATGATTTACGGGCCAGAATTGTACAAGTCCTAAATTGTTACGTTTAATAAATGTTAGAACGCGTAAGAACTGAGTTTTACGATAGACCAGGGTTTTGCGAAGAACAAAGGGGCGACATTTTGAACCACTTATTCAATAGGCATTTTTTCTTTCTTTCGTCTTATAACCGGGTTGATTTATATTTATATCTTTTTTATTTTTTATAGAAATTCAATTTTATTTTCTTGCAGACCGGTTAGTTAAGGAATATAAACATTTGAAAATAAATACAATTATGTTCGTACACTTCTTTTAAGTGTATGGGATAATTTTAAGTCAGAATTACGTAAGAATTTCGTTTCATACAGCTAAGTCAATGTACACCCTCATTGCTGCGAAAAAGTACTCCGAAAAGAGTCCGACTCTCTCAAATTCGTTAGGTGATGGGCGGTGTCTCTCCACCTCCACATTCCAGTTTCTGTTAACGCGCAGGTAACGTTTTACATCATACGTTTCTAATACGTACACAAGCGTGAAACACTGGTGCATCTAACTGTCTTTGTCTGTCCTTACTGGTGTCTTTTAACTTATTCTCTTCTACACATGTATCGCCAATATGTAATGGTGCAATTTCCTATGGTGTATATCCAATGAAGACATTAAAGCAGTTACAACTTTTATATACCTATCTAAGTAAGTAGTTTATAAAGTACTTCGCTTTTTATGTCCTATATAATTATAAAAATATATTAATACATAATAAAATATATTTTCGACTTTATAGCATTATAAAAGTGGTTCTTTTTCCATTTCTTTTAGTATATAAAAGAAAAGGAAAAACAAACTTATTTGATAGCAAACATTTTGAGTGGATTACATTTCATTCCTGAAAATAATATAATCGTAATATAGAGGATGTCCCAAAATTTACGCAAGATTTGAATTAAATAGGAAACACAGTTTTTTCAATTGTATATTTTTTTATTGAAACATAGGATAGGGTTATATATGGAATAGCACATCGGGCAAATGACCTCGACGGTTTTGCTGGCACATACGCACTCTTTTGTCGAAAAATGTCATGATCATTTTGCATAAATGTGGCTGAATTTCGTTGATGCAGCGTTGAATCTCCTCCTTCAATGCACGGGTGGATGTGGGCTTGTTGATATAGACCTTTGACTTCAAATAACTCCATAAAAAGAAATCCAATGGTGTTAAATCACATGATCTAGAAGGCCAATTCTGATCATCGAAACGAGAGAGTATACGACCAAGGAATGTCTCATGCAGTAATTGGATTATTTCACGGGATGTATGGCGCTCCGTCTTGTTGAAACCATATATCGGCCACATCAATATCATCCTATTTAGGCAGAAATAACTCGTTTATTATGTCGCGATATCGTTCACCAGTAACAGTAAGTGCTTGACAAGCCTCATTTTCGAAGAAGTGTGGTCCAATGACGCCTCCAGCCTAAAGTCCGTATCAAATAGTAACACGTTGTGGATGCATTTGTTTTTCGACAACCACATGTGGATTCTCTGAACCTCAAATGCGGCGAATTGAAAGATTAAGGAAGCCATCAAGGTGAAAATATGCTTCATCGCTTAGGATGATTTTGCTCGAAAAATCAGCATTCACTTATTATGCAATAATCCATTCAACGAGCTCTCTTCGCTGTGCATGGTCATTAGACTGCAGTTCTTGTGTCAATTGAACTTTGTAAACATGGAGACGCAGATCTTTAGTGAGTATACGCTGTAGAGAGCGCTGGTTCTTGAAATTTGCAATTTTTGTCCACGACGCCGAAACGATGTTGCTGGACTTTCACCAACCCTCTTACGCACTGCTTCGATATTATCATTTGAACGGCTTGTTATTGGACGGCCAGTGCGTTTAGCTCCCCAATTGATCCAGTCTTCCTGAATTTTTCAATTATTCTCTTCACAGTTGACGAAGTTAAATCAATATCCCGATGATATTATGTACGAAATTTGCGAACTCTAGCAGCCTTTTCATTATTTTTAAAATATTGTTCAACAATGAAAACGCGTTGTTCTTTTGTGTAGTGCTCCATTTTTTTCTAACCATAATAATATGAGAGCTAGCAACGTCGGGAAAACGAGAATTTTAAGAAAACTGGTTTTCTGATATGTCTTTCCTTACGCTCTCTCTCTTCCTCTCTTTCTCTCTCTCTGCACAGGTAAAAATATTGATTTTTTTAAATAATTTTAAGATTTGTTTTTTTTTTTCAATAATTTTTAAAAACTATAAACAACATAAATTTATCATTGCTAGAAGTTTTTATTGTTGATAATAATATGTCAGATGTTATTTTTTATGGCAAAAAAAAAATAAAATATTTTTAGTATGGCTGAAATTTTAATATTATCTTATTTAAATATAAACAAGTATAAAATTAATTTGTCAGACATTAATTCCGTTGTTAAATCAAGAGCCAGACCGATTTAATATAGTAGAGCGTCGCTGTATTATGCCGGGTGTTAGAGAGAGATAGCTGCAAAGTAGATGGCTGGAAAAGAGACAGGAATACATTACACAGTTCAGAGTACATATTAAAAATAAGATTATTTATTTCACATTGTTCGCTAATTTCACGCAAATAATAACAAAAAAAATATTTTTAGGAAAGAGACAGGAACAAATGACATATTTTAAGTATCAAAATTTTAATTCTTCATTTTTTTGTACGAAATTTAGATTATTACAATCAAATTGTAACTGAATAAAATATTTTTATTCCATAATTGTGTCACAAAAAAAGAGATGAATCTCCATAGTCGTCGTCATCGTCACTGCTCTCATTACTATAATCATTCCTATCATTATCTTTTGCAGTGTTTTTGTTGTCTAGTACTTGAGTATCTGTAAAAAAATAAGAAATAATCTTAATTAGGTAACTCGTTGCAATTGTCGCTATCGCTCTCTAACACCCGGCATAATACCGCGATGCTCTACTATAATAAATCGGCCTGGCTCTTGATTTAACAACGGAATTAAAGTCTGGCAAATTAGTTTTATACTTCTTTATATTTAAATAAGATAATATTAAACTTTCAGCCATACTAAAATAATTTGATTTTTTTGCTATAATAAATAGCATCTGGCATATTATTATCAACAATAAAAACGTCTGGCAATAATAAATTCATGTTGTTCATTAGTTATTAACAAGTATTTAAAAAAAAACAGATCTAAAATTATTTCAAAAATCAAAATTTTTATCTGTACTGTACAGGTAGTATGCGCAGTAGTAAACGCAACGTCTACCGGCAGCCAGATGGCCCCCCGCATGGCAATCGAGAGAGTGTAAAGAAAGGCATATCAAAAAAAACCAGCTTTCTTAAAATTCTCTCTCAAAAACGTTGCTAGCTCTTAGACTATAAACTGTCAGCTGTCAAACTGTTTTATTTTTTTTGGTTGCCAACACTTTACCGCACAAATCGCGACAAATTCAAATCTTGGGTGAATTATGGGACACCCCTTATTCAGTTTAAAAGTTCAGTATTTCTTCATTAAAAAAATCATTGTCTGATATTTTATTCTCCATCATACTTGTATCTCCAGCATACTTGTATCTCCAGCATACTTGTGGACAGAAAACAAGTCACTAAAATCAAATATTGAAAATACAAGTAATCAAATATAACTGTTATTTATCAATATTAGAACAACGCTATGTAATGTTATTTGTTCATTTTTAATTTCAACTGCGCAGCAATTTTTAGATCTCAATTTGCCAAAGACAAATCCAATTCCTTATTAAAAAAAGATATCTCACATTGTCATTTTAGGTCTTTGTTTTTTTTTTTAATCAACCTCAAAGCTGATTATTTTTATGTCTTAGAAATAAAATATAGTTTTTCCACTGAATACTTTTGGTAAAAATACTTTTGATTGATTGAATCCATCTTACATTTCAACCGCGTAAAGACACTTCGTGTTGATGCCTTCTCATTTTCACTCCGATTTTCCGCAAAATGTCGTGAATTTCTGGGATTGCCAATTTTTGCCAATTTGAATTTTCACAGTTTTTTAAGTCGTATACAAAAATAAACATCAAAATCGTGTTCTGGATGTCGAAAACAGTCGAAAAGTATATAAAATGTGCATTTTTTATTTTTCAAAAAAAATTTTACACTCAGAAATGGCCGCCATTTTGGATTCTAAAGGACATTTTTGGTGCCTTCACTTCTAAAATCGTTTAATTGGGTCTCAGGAACATGTGTATCAAGTGGCACTTCGATTAACTCCTTAATCGGATAATTACACCGGCACACAAACAAAAAAAAGTGGTCATTACTTTTGACCAGACCCATCTATGGTAATGTATTTCAATGCACTGAATCCGAATTTGAGGTCGGTTTAACCCGCACACCCTCAAAATTTTGAGTAAATTGCAAAAAAAAATGCTAAAAATCGCTAAAAATGGCAAAAAAAATGCAGTTATGCAAGCGATAAATTTTTTTACGAACTAGATCAAGTATGTTTATTATGTGTTTCGATGCGCTGAATCCGAATCTGAAGTTGAGTTAGCTTGTCAACCCTTCAAATTTAGAGTAAATTGCAAAACACCGCTAAAAATCGTAAAAATTTATGAAAACGTTATGAAAACGAAAAAATTTTTTTCGAACTAGATCTAGTATGTTTTTTGTGTATTTTGATGCGCTGAATCCAAATCACAATTTGATTTAGCTGGTAGACCCTTCAAAGTTAGAGTAAATTGCGAATAACCGCTGAAAATTGCTAAGAAATCGTGAAAAATTGCAATTATGCAAACGAAAAAAAAAAGTTAAACTATATCAAGTATTTTTCTTATGTATTTTGATGCGCTGAATTCAAATCCGAAGTCGGTTTGGCTTGTACACCCTCCAACTTTAAATAAATTATGAAAAAATTTTAAAAATAGCCAAAATCGTAAAAAATAGTCATGAAGTAGTAGATAATATCAAAAAATAGTATTGTTCTAACTCACAGTAATAAACAAACCATGATTCCTTTCAAATTATACTATAACATCAATAGATTGTAATTTAAATTAAAAAAAAAAACGACCTTCCTTGATTTTACACTGTTCTTCGCTTGTATCGACTACAGTGAAGAATAAGAACGATTTCATCAAGACATAAGTGAAAAGGAGAATTGGTGTCAAGGAATATGGAATGTCAACATGATGGCCGATTTTTGCTGGACTTTAAAGAGAGAAATAACGAGAGAAAATAGAAAACGAAAGAGAAACCTACTGCATAGAACATTCGAAGAAAAAAGAGTTCGATACAAGCGAAGAACAGTGTAAAATCAAGGAAGGTTTTTTTTTAATTCTAATTACAATCTATAGATATTATAGTATAATTTGAAAGGAATAATGGTTTGTTTATTACTGTGAGTAAGAACAATACTATTTTTTGATATTATCTACTACTTCATGACTGTTTTTTACGATTTTTTTGCTGTTTTTAGCGTTTTTTTTGCAATTTATTAAAAGTTGGCAACAAGTTGGCAAGCCAAACCGACTTCGGATTTGAATTCAGCGAATCAAAATACATAAGAAAAAATACTTTATTTAGTTTAAGAAAATTTTTTTCGTTTGCATAATTGCTATTTTTCACG
The DNA here is from genome assembly GCA_029963805.1 of Aromia moschata. NCBI lineage: Eukaryota > Metazoa > Arthropoda > Insecta > Coleoptera > Cerambycidae > Aromia > Aromia moschata. Next base: position 651,098 of record JAPWTK010000049.1, on the reverse strand, counting down.
ATTTTTTAGCAATTTTCAACGGTTATTCGCAATTTACTCTAATTTTGGAGGGTTTATCAGCTAAATCAACTTGTGATTTGGATTCAGCGCATCAAAATACACAAAAAACATACATGATCTAGTTCGAAAAATTTTTTTCGTTTTCATAACTTCAATTTTCACGATTTTTAGCGATTTTCAGCGGTTTATTGCCGTTTATTCTAAATTTGGAGGGTTGACGAACTATATCAACGTCAGATTCGGATTCAGCGCATCGAAATACATAATAAACATACTTGATCTAGTTCGTAAAAAATTTTCTCGCTTGCATAACTGCATTTTTTTGCTATTTATAGCGATTTTTATCGGTTTTTTGCAATTTACTCAAAATTTTGAGGGTATACGGGTTAAACTGACCTCAAATTCGGATTCAGCGCATCGAAATACATAACCCAAGATGGGTTTGGTCAAAAGTAATGACCACTTTTGTTTTTTTGTGTGCTAGTGTTACTTAATTCCTACTTTCAGTGTGGGGCAGTAGCTAACTACATGAGTAGCTAACTACAGTGACAGCTACTCGATTAAAAGTAACGTAGCTACAACTTTCAACCTTACTGCTTGTAGTAATTATGTCGAAATAGTGATTGGCAACTGCAAACTACATCTTGAGTAGTTGTAAACAACAACTACAACTACTAGATGTAGCTGCTTGCTGCAACTACTTTAATGGAAGTTACAGTAGCTGTAGTTTGAAATAACAGCTACAGCTAGTAGTTGTGAAAAATGTAGTTGCTGCGAACAGCTACAGCTAGTAGCTATAACAGCTACAGCTAGTAGCTATAACAGCTACAACTACTACAGATTTACTTACTCGAATCACCGACAAATGGGGAAACCATATGTATTAACAAACAAACTATACACATAGTTCTGTTAAGAGAGTTATCGAATTAGTTATGAGTGTTTGGAGAGTTATCGAATTAGTGATTATTAGTGAATTGCTTATGTAGTTTCAAATGTTTTGCAACGTTTGAAAATATAACTTTGAACTTTCAAAAATTTGTTCGCGCAGATATCAGAAATATGATGTACCTCTGAATCTGAGGAATATTTATTAATTAATCACTATAAAATCAAAAAATCATCCATGCTATCTATTTTACCATCATATTAATGTATATGGATAGTTTTAGGTATAATGATTTCGCTACTTCGTGAGAGGTAGCCTTGCAATTGCTTTGCGCGTCGATCACAAATCATATCCCAAAGAGATTAGAATAAAATCTATGCCATATCCGAACTATATTACTCGTAGGTTCGTGTGCCAGATCATCTTCACATTGTGAGAACGTCTTAGGTGGGTATCGAATGTTAAAAGCTTTTCCAGAAAAGTTTCTTTAACCAATAAAAATAATGAGAGATTGCTTCAAATTTGTGACAAAATTAAAAACGTGTGAATAAATCTGAAATTTTTTTGACGAAATTTTAAAAATTCGTCGAAACAATTGTGTTTAATCTCTACAATTTTTATTAAATTTAAACTACAGCTACTTTTGTCTCTTGTCAAAACATTTTTTACAGTACAAAAGAAAAGTACCTGTAGTTCTCTGCTTATAGCTATAGCTACATTGTTCGCTGCAACTACATTTCGTCGCATGAGTTCAACAGAGTTCTAAGTACATTTTGGATAATTTTACAGGAAATCAATTTTAAGTGTTTAGTTGAATGTAAGTACTGATTTGATTTATATAATGACGATATTCAACTGGAACGGTCTAATATGTGTTATAATTCTGAGCCATTTGCTAGGGAAAACTTCAAAATATTTAACAATTAAAAATAATGTGGGTTTTTTTTGAAAGTTTTACATATGTACTTAGAACCATGTAACCCTGTAAGGCTTTTTAAATAAAACTGAAATTGCATTTTTTATAGATTTTATTTAATTAAATGTACGTGAAGTTATTAAGGAAGTTTGAAAAATATTAGCAAGATATCAGAATAAAAAAATAACATATTTGCTTAAATAAGAGCCTAATTTCTCTGCGCTTCATGGTATTCATTTAAAAGTGCTTTCATGTATGCTTTATCCTCGGCGCTCATCATTTATAAGAAAATTCGATATGCTTTAACTTATCTTCTGGAACTACAGGTTGATTATTAGTTAAGTTAATTTCATTAAAAATTGACAGTGGATCTCTGCTGGTGATGCTTTAGATAAAATGTTTACGCAAGTAAAATCATCACTGTAGTCATTCTTGTATAGTACAGAAAAGGGTTTATTATTTTCAAAACGTAACTCTCTTACCTTTGTGTATGCAAATTTTTTGTAATTCAAATTTTTGGACGCAGCATGATAGTCAAGAAAAGTATTTTTTTCAGCTGTGTAACTTGAAAAGGTTTTCTGCAGTCTATCTTAAGTAAAAGGCGCACTAAACTTGAAGGAGACCATAAGTCTGAAACCTTTAGTTGCTTTTCAATTCTGGAGTGAATATTATCGACTTCTTGTATACACAAATGTCCAGGTACAGAGTACTTCATGGTAACACTATCAACATTAGGATTGTGTTGTAAAAATCTACTAACAGCAAAAGACATAATAGAATTTCGATTTTACGGGACGCAATTATAGTTCCATGTAATTATATTTTTCACGTTAGGGTATACGGCACATACTTTTTTTTAGAATTTCTATAAAGGCATTGGCAATATCATTACCGGTTCTGCCACACAATGTTTCAAGCCATATTACACATAGCTGGCAAAATCTGACCACTCATCATAATCCGACATAATTTTCTTTAAAAAGTACTTAAAACACTGCCAAACTTCGTTAAAAATCGGGATGTGCGCTTAGAACCTTGTAACTTTAAAAATATTCTGAGACGAACGTACTTAGAACTACATGGAAATAATGATTATAGCACCATCCTTTCTCCCATAGCAATATTTTTAACACCCAAACATCCAGAATTCATTTTTACATAGTTGCAGCAAAAATCTCAATTTTGCCCAAAAGTGTACTTAGAACCCTGTGGAACTCATGCGACGAGTTTTCACAACTACTAGCTATAGCTGTAGCTGTTATTTCAAACTACAGCTACTGTAGCTTCCACAGAAGTAGCTGCGGCGAACAACTTCAAGCTACTTAGTGTAGCTGTAGTTGCAACTACACTATCTCAACTACAGTAGCTGTAGTTGAAGCTAAATTTTTACCCACACTGCCTACTTTGCAGTATCCACCTGAAATATTGGATGTAGCACACCGACTAACAGATGTAGAATGCCAAGCTCCTTTTACAGCTTTATAAAATCATCACAAAAAAAAAATAGAAAAAAAGAGGCATAATGCATTCATAACTTTTTATTCGTATTCAAACATTTCTACATTCAAACGATTATGTATATGTATCTTCTGTACTGCCTCAAATCGGAAGCTAGCTCCTTATTCCAAGGATTTCCCAAGCCAACTTTTATTGATAAGGTTTTATTCAATCCCGCTAAGATATCAGTATAAATCTATCGATATAACCCAATAACGGAGTAACCCTCACACCTAGTTCAAGGAATCAAAATCGAATTATTGCCCCTCAATTGGAAACGAATCGTAAAGCCTGTGAAAAGAGCAATACAAATAAATCCTTATTATATAGAATGTGGGCAATTGTAGAACAAGCCTTTGTTGTAGACGGACGGTAACGAAGAATTAGACAATTTTCGCTTTCAACCAAGTCACATAAAAGTTGAACTTTTCCAATTTTCTCTAGGGAACACGTGTGATTTGTAAAGGGTATCTATGAGAAAATGAAACCTAGTAGGAAGAAAATATCAAATTAGGTACATTATCGCCTGAGGATAGAACGAGAAATATAAGTCTTATGTAATAGAAACAGACAATTAAAATAATATTAAAATTAAATGTTATATAGTTTCATAGAAAGTGTCAACTATTTCGATGGAATTGCATTGATAACATCTAAACTGTAAAAGATACAAGATCGATTAAATTACAGAAAAGTTAGCTTGAAAATTATTTTTCTTAGTTATGACGGTGATGTGTTTTTGCAGATTTGAAAAATGTTGAGTGGTTTAAGAAAAATAAAAAGGCAACTAATAGTCGGTCACGTGATGTTCTCAGTTTAGTTTTGTTTTTTTGTTAATACCTTTTGTATTGTTATTACCGTTTGAGTTTTCGTGTTTTAATTTGGAACATCAAGCTAATTTGTGAAATTGCTATCCAAAGTACTTGTGCCCCAAGGTGAAATAAATACAAACTTATTTAAATGAATATTTTGAACAAGAAGGTACTCAAAGAGTCCTTGTAATGTGTAAGAGAGGGGTAAATGTAGATGTTGTTAAAGAAGTCCGTATTAATTCACTTGAATTACTTGATCATTGTTTGATGGATACCATATTAAACAGATCAAATGTGTTTAGTTCTCAAATCACTTTTAAACTAGTTTTTTTCTATGACGGCGAAAGAAGACAGCGTTAGCTATGTTAAAAGAGTAGTTACCAAAAAAACATTGAGCTCTTCTATAAACTTGTAAATGACAACTTCAGCCATACTGAATGCATATACCGATTAGGAAAGTGCAAGATTTCAAAGCCGAGCATTAATAAATAAGAAAAGAATAAACTCTGACAGATAGAGGAACTGACAGAGAAATATTATATTATGACAGAGAAATATTATCCATAGTTGCCAGACTAACATGTTATTTTAAAACTCTATGGGCGTTACTCTCTGTCTTTCGTGATAGGGTAGCAATAAAATATGTAGGCGGGACGCCCCGCCCATAAATTATAATGCGCATGTGTGAATTTAATTATTACATCGCTATTGGTCTACGGAAAAAACAGTTGAGTGTTCCTTGCGTACGCAGTTAGTATTTTAGGCGATTCCATCGTTGGGCCATTTTTTATAAACGGTTCCTTAAATGCAAACAAATATTTGACAAATAAAACAAAATGTTTACGGATATGAACATGAAAGACCACGAAATTTAAATGATTTACGGGCCAGAATTGTACAAGTCCTAAATTGTTACGCTTAAGAAAATTTAGAACGCGTAAGAACTGAGTTTTACGATAGACCAGGGTTTTGCGAAGAACAAAGGGGCGACATTTTGAACCACTTATTCAATAGGCATTTTTTCTTGCTTTCGTCTTATAACCGGGCTGATTTATATTTATATCTTTTTATATTTTATAGAACTTCAATTTTATTTTCTTGCAGACCGGTTAGTTAAGCAATACAAAAATTTGAAAATAAATACAATTATGTTCGTACACTTCTTTTAAGGGATAATTTTAAGTCAGAATTACGTAAGAATTTCGTTTCATACAGTTAAGTCGATGTGCACCCTCACCGCTGCGAAAAAGTACTGAGTCTGACTCACTCAAGTTCGTTAGGTGATGGGCGGTGTCTCCCCACCTCCACATTCCAGTTTCTGTTAACGCGCAGGTAACGTTTTACATCATACGTCTCTAATAAGTACACAAGCGTGAAACACTGGTGCATCTAACTGTCTTTGTCTGCCCTTACTGGTGTCTTTTAACTTATTCTCTTGTATCTACACATGTATCGCCAATATGTAATGGTGCGATTTCCTACCCTAGTATATGTATAGAAGAACAGACCTGGAATCTAATCATACATAAATCAATTTGAGCTTAATATTTTTCTTGTATAAATTTTTTTAATGACCTCCCCGGAAAATTTTTCAATCTCAATGGTGAAGTTGATATTGTATACTGCGTCATGACAAAAATAAAGTATCTTTGTAAATGATTCTAATAAGTAAAGTCCGAGAAAGTATGCTGTCACGCAGAGCTGGCACTGTACAACTATATGATAATTAAAGTATAAACCGTATTTTTCAAGCTCATATTTCTTGCCACTGTCCTTGCGGAGAATGTTATCCCGAACGAAGTCTTCGCAGGAACCCAGGACTTCGTAATACACTTTCTCCGTAAGACGGCGAGCTATTTCGATAGCGACCTGCCGGCGGTTTAAACGGGTCGACCGCCGCATTGAAAACAATTTTTGTCGCGAGTTAGTCACGCGTGAATTCGTGTACTGTATTTACATACCTATTACCTGATATTGTGTGGATTTCTGCAATAATGACATAGTAATTACCATTTGTGAATATACTTAGAAAGATGATTGAAAATTACAAGGATTTTACAAGAGACGGATCACATATTTTATGTATTCCTTGCAATCGTCGATATACATATTTCGTGATCGCCGAGAGTGTAAGACATTTAGATTCGAATATCCATCAAAAAATATACCTGGTACGGTTAGAAAAGAAGAACTTTGGTTTGATTTGTGCTTAACGTTTTGCGCACGTAGCCTTGTGTGGAATGTGGTCGACAATATTTACTTTAGACGTTTTTTTGAAAAATATACAGGGTGTTCCACCTAAGGCGGATTCATCCATAACTATGTTATTAGAAATTTAACAAAAAAGTGCTTTGGGTGGTAGTTGTCTGGAATAATTGTGCATATGAGGAAAATATTTTCAATTATATAGGGTGCTCCGTTTATTCTGCACGCCACCTAACTTTGTTATTTTCAATGGAACACCCTGTATATTTTTATTATTGTTTAATTAGATCACAGTCCTACCTTTTAAAACAATGACAATAGAAAGGCCAATAGTTTAAACCATAAAAGATAGAAACCTGCGGTTTGGACGATTAGATTTAGCCCAAATTACCATATCTTTTTCACTATGGGCAAAATGGATACGTTATTCAGAGCCGAAAATATCGGACCCTACATTTGACAATTTTAAAACGTGAATACTATTTTTTTTTCAAATTGCATGACCCATATTAAATAGTGCCGTTGGATGCGAAATTAAATGCCATTTCTACTGATATCGGGTTATCAATACTTATCTCTAACAGTTTTCCAAGACATATCAACGTGTCTTGGGAAATATCAAAGACATACGTAAATAAGACATACGTAATAAATTTCTGTGGCTGACGGTGGACGAAAGAAGAGATTTTACGGTAATAAGGTCGTTAATGCCCCTGATATTGAGAGCTACTAAATGGGTTTTGCAGAATGCTATATGTCATCTTCCGTCAATAACATACGAGTCCGGCCCTGTGCACACGATCGGAACCCTACTAATAAGTGTAGCAGTTCTTTTATTGTTTTGAACGATAGCTGTAACCTTGCACTGACACAATTATAATAATAATTACTTTTCGTCAGGAAGATTTCGAGCTTTTTTGTAAACATCAAAACCTATTTTTGCATATATTTTTCTGATCTATAAATAAAGTTGCGTACAACTGCATATACATACATTACTGCAGGCACCCTATAAATAATTTCAGAATTATATTGCAGATGGAAAGTTTTCTCGCTGTTTTAAATATAAGCACATATTAGTCAAAAAATGTAATAAACTGATGGATTGTTTAAAAAAGCCATCAATCTTTTAAACGATTATATTACTTAAATGTAAAATAAAAGAATTTAAATGGTGTATAAATTTTGACGCATAACACATCAAATATTTTTCTGCTTATTTCGCACGCGCGATCAAAATCCATCGGATGAAAAATACACTTCTTTATTACCTAATAAATCAGTTCACAAACAATGAAATGCCCCAGTTTCCAGAACATGTAGCTTTTTTATCATTCTAATTATTTTCTTAGTCCATACATTCGCAATTATCTTAGTGCAACATTGACGGAAATGTATATTATTCTTGTGAAAAGAAAACTTCTATGCTTTATTATGTTTCGTCTGTTCTCTCTTTAAATCGATTAGTATGGCCTCTTCCTTTTTATGAGGTTCCAAATACAGCTCGTGTATAGTCTATGTCAGTTTAATTGCTAATTCGCATGTTTCTATTAATTCACTCTGTGGTAAAAAATTGCCCTGAAAAAATAAACGATGTCCCGAGCATTGCACAAAATACCATTATTGTTTAATGTAGGTCATCTGCTATATGTACATATATCGCTTCTTTATTACTCATTACTTATGGTTTTCCTACTTTATCGATTTCAATATTATTTTTGCTTTTCCATTAGTTGGGGTAATACCATAACGATAGTGTCCTGTAAAGTACCGTTTTGGATCATAAATCAATTATACAACAAAAATAAAAAGTATTTGGGTCATTTATGTCATTTATTTCCCTCCTATCCTCTCCTCATCTTTCCTTCCTTTTCTTCATATTTTTTATTACGTAGAAACGCAATTCAAAATTTTCATAATACTAAGGAAATGTACGAAATGTATTGATGATGTAATGAGGCGTTTAAATTAGGGAAGAATACAGAGTTTGCTATATAATACATAAATAGGAGCTCATATGAACTGACTGATGTTAAAGTCGTTTTGTACCTTTCATTTGTATAAAAATGGAAATTTGGTGTATGTCACATTTGGTAATTAATAGTATACACAGCACGTTTGTGTAACTTCGGTTTCACCGGAAACACAACTTTAGGCTTTTAAATAGGACATCCTGTATATTTTTAAATATTTGAAATCGGCAGGTTATGGTTAGTGAAAACGATTGTTTTTTTTTATCTAGATTGTTTTACTGATCTAGAATGAGGTTAAAAGAATACAACAATAATATCCTGTCCAATTATTCAAGGTGGATTTTGAAAATCTTATTGGAGGTTAATATTATTTACTAGAAATATAATAACATTTATTTTAGCCTAGTCATGGTATACTACATAATATTATAACAAATTGTCTGTTTTTCTTTTCAAAAAAGGTGGATTTTTCGCATTTTGCATTATTTTTCGCCATTTATTATCTATTTTTTTATGATGATTTGTTATAGAAATTCAACATTTAATACGTCGTTGGATTCGTCTCAAAAATATTAATTTTATGTAGTTATGAAAGTGGCATATGTCAATTTGAGTTGTTCAAGTTATTATAAAAAAAAAACTGTTTTGCGAACTTTAATCGATACTGGACGGTGACAGGACATTATTAACATAGCAGTTAGGTGCACAAATATGCTGTGTATACCATTAAGCATTTATACCAAATATGACATACATCAAATTTCATTAATACATCTTTAAATTTAAAAAAATGACAGCCCTAAAGTGGTTCCGTTGACACCCGGTATATAATTACGCTGGTCACATTCTTTGAGTTTACAAGGTCATTTAAGTGAACAAATCGTTAAAAGTAACCAATAAAATAAGCTAGCGTAATAAATGAGATGTAGGTATGATACTTTGTTCGTCTGAAATGCTTTTGACGCTGTTTATATATAGGTACCTATAGCTGGTAACTGTGGTTAATATTTCTCGCATATGATCGTCCTAGATCGTACTATGTTCGTGTGGTGCCCAGTTGGCAGGCCAAGGTATTCTTGGTGAACTGTATTTATACATATGTATGTATGTATATTCCCATACTTTTTAATTTATTTTCTATTTAGTCATATAATTCTAACGATGAAAATAAAATATGAATACTGGACCCAGTCTATCCCACAGGCCACATATCCAGAAAGGAATGGGCCGTTTTATCATTCTCAAATAAAATATAATAGTACCTTGAAATTTTATAATAAAATGATAACAGTCGCTGATTTACTGTTTGTAAACATAGCTTTTCACAAAAATTTAATCCCTTTTATATCACAGTTCATTCCTCTCCAGTACTCTGGTATCCCCTATAAAAAGTAAACTGTATAATAAAAAATTAATTAACTTCTAGAAAAGATGTTTCTCAGCAAAAAGTTTGTTAAAAAGTATGCGACTTTCCCGGATCCTTACTTTTTCCAACTTTGTGCTGCTTTTTCCGAAGCAGAAGTACGTACGTTTCGCTAAAAGAAAGTTTTACCTTGGTAGGTTATCAATATAGAGTAGAAAGCATTTTCGTGTACCTTATTATTAGAATTATACAAGTCAGGTAAATTTCAGTTTAGATTCTGGCGTATTTTAAGATACATATGTATAATACGTTTTATAACAACGAACCTAATTAATCAAATCGAATTAATATTCTTCGCTATTTCCATATATATTTGTTTTAATACCTACAATAAAAAAATTAAAACATTTACCGTGCTAATAGATATTTAAAAGTTATGAAAGTACCCTAATTTAATTATGAAGCAAGCCAAATAGTTTAGATTTTCGCAATGATTGGTTTAGGTATTGTGTTAAAAAAGTAAAGGTAGTAAGTAAATATTTTAACTTTTTTTTAACGTTAACAAAAAAAAAACTGGACGTTTTCCACGAAACACCGAACTACTATACTCTTCTCGACGCGAGCTTTCGCCAACTAAGTTGGCATCTTCAAGTGAAGATTAAAACTAAATTCTAACCTACACACTTGCAATATTTATACTAAATTTGTTGCCACGGTTCACTGAACCGTAACTGTCTTTGTTTATCAGAGCAAACAGTGGACTGGTGGGTATCGGACCATTGTCCTTATTCATACTACTGTCACACTTAATGATTTCTAAACTTTCAAACGCATCCAACTGTCTACTGTTTATTACATTTCTAATTAATTTTAAGTTATTTATGTACATCCTACGGTTGTTGTCAAAAGCGTGTTGGGCAACACACGATTTTTCCGTTCTGCCATATTTGAAATGAGCCATGTGTTATTTAAATCTAGTGAAAATAGATCTTTTTTGTTTGCCCAATATACTTTTGATCACAGTTGGCGAACGCGCGTCCAGAAAAGTATAGTAGTTCGGTGTTTCGTGGAAAACGTCCAGTTTTTGTTTCTACGCCGAAGGTTCCTGTACCCACTCTAGGTTTAACGTTGACTGTAACAAATACAGTATGTCCCCGGTGGCCCACCAGTGGATAAAAAGGTATAAACATTCTTCATTTGAAGTTTTTTCTTTTGGAGTTCAGTCCAGCTTCAATAGAAACTAATTTGTGTAATAATTTTATGTTTCGATATATCAATAATGTCTTGGAAATTTGCAGATAACTAATTTTTCTCACTAGTAAAGTGATTTTTTCTATTAAAGTTACAATAAAATGTTACTATAAAAGTATAAAAGTTGTTTAGAGTGATCAATTGTACAACTGTGCAAAATTTCAACAATGTGGGTTTACTATCATCAATGTATCTTATCTTTTGTGTATGTATGTGTCATAATTAAAGAGGCGCCACATAGGCGTAGGTATCTTAAATGCAATACACGAAATTAGACTTTCCGACTCCCGACTAACAAGTAACACTAGACCCAAGTGGTAATCGCCGATTTTCCTACAACTTTCATTACATATGTAGAAGTCACTTTAAATCATTTTCAGCTGAGCGTTTTGATTTTTGTTCATAACCTTGTAACTCAAAGACTTGGGGTGTTCAACCATGTACAACCAAAAAATTCGGTCGTTTTTCCGGTCTGTAAGATTTTGAGCAGCAATGTAAGAAACGAGACCATCATATGTATACGTTTTTTGGGTGGCTCAATCTGAATTCTGGGTCCATTTGACGCAATCAGGTTTCGATCAAGGTCATTTCAAGGTCAAACGTGTGAAAAACCGTTCCCAACGTAGTAAACCATATCCATACATGGTGGATCAAATATGGCCCGACATCGACACCTAAATCTTGGAAAATTTCGATGTGATTTTGACAATTCACCTTTTTTCAGTACAAAGATGACAATATAAAGAGTTTTAGCCCCACTATCTTTTTCCATTTAATATCAGATTTAAGAAATTCAAAATAAAAAAAGTGTGAAGAAAATAAAAAAAATAAACAAAAGTGTGGGAGCAATGAAAAAAAGAAAACAAAAATTGGCGCTAGAACTTTTTACGTCCTCATCATTAGCTATGGATTGCGCCAAGAATCTGTTCAAAATCTCATCAATATCTTCGAAGATTTATGTGTCGATGTCGACCATATTGGATTTACCATTTTGAATTACGTTAATCTGTTCCTCGGATTGTAATCAGTGACCCCGAAAATGTATACCTAGATGTGATTTTTTACTATGTTGGGAACTGTTTTTCGCGCGTTTGACCTTGAAATGACCTTGATCGAGATCATATTGGATCAAACGGACCCCGAATTCAGATTCAGCGACCCCAAAAACCTAAAAATGGGGTGGTCTCGTTTTTTTAATTGCTGCTCAAAATCTTACAGACCCGAAAAACGACAGAATTTTTTGGTTGTCCTCAAAACAAGGTTATGAACAAAAATCAAAACGGGCAGCTAAAAATGGTTTAAGGTGACTTCTACATATGTATGTAATGAAAGTTTTTGGAAAGTTGTAGAAAAATCGGCGATTACCATTTGGATAGTGTTGCTTGTAAGTGGTATTGATTTTAGAGTGATTGATTTTAGAGAGTCAAAAATTCTCTAAAAAAAGAACAAGAGTTTCAAATTTAATGTTTAGCCAGGATTTTATAGCTGAATATATGCATTCTCATTAATATTTCTTTTTTTATGCTCATTCTCATTAATATTTCTTAATATGTAGCTTCTTAGATATATTTTAAAGAGAAGTACACACGATTATTAAGTTTGATTAACAATTACGTTGTTTATAACCGTTTAAATGTCAATTTTTTTGTTAAAAAAAGAAATAAAAAAGTTCATATTCACGTCAATTTAATGATTGTTTTATTGTTTTTTTTTCTTACTCGTGTGTACTTCTCTGCTAAATTTAATACAGGATATGAAAAAAAAATGTTTTTTTTCTAGGTGCAAATGAAAAAGTTTTATTCGTAAGGCCGCAGACCTCCTAAAAGAAAATACATGCTGCTTCAGACGTCTGTACTGCCGTCATTTTGGAAGAAAAAATAAAAAAAAAAATTGTTTTGTACACCTTTTGATATGTTTAATAAACCTTGAAAATTCTATTTTGATTGCCAATTAAGTCATTAAAAATAAAATCCCAAAAAAAGTTTAATTTTAGACAATTCAAATAGGTGTAACCCCTTTTACACACCTCGTAGCTATCTATCTATATATCTATTTTTTGGGTGTAAATTGATTGAAGATTTTGTAACTAACGCTTAGCCTATCGTCGAGCAGAGCTAATTCTAAAGACACCAAAGAATATTAAAACAGATAAATGTCGGTATCATAGATCTCTCCACAGTTATGTTATATTATAGAGGTTTTATTCCATGATTTATAACAATTTTTTATCACATAAATTTGTAATTTAACTATTAACAAAGATTATTTATTTTACTAGGAAATTAAAGGGAAATCTCACCTAATATACACAACTTTTAATTAAATTTAGTGACTGCATAACATTATCGTCGACATATATCAGTAGTAAAATTAATAATACACGCCGCATATGTGTAATATAACTTACATACATATGATTTTCGAAATAACTTGCAAAGCTGAAAAATGGGGAAATTTGACAGAGTTGATAAACATTATTAATTTAAATTTCATGCATTTGATGTGATTTATTCCGTTTGTTTTAATTAGTTTAAGATGTTCAAATTGAATAAATGTTTATTTTCCCAAAACCGAAATGTATTAATTTTACATTTGCCTTACCAAAATTTGTTTTTGAGAATCGTATCCAGGTCGTCTTTACGCTTTTGATTTTATATGAAAGAGCTAAAGTTTTGTAAGCAAACGAAGCAGTGTACTATATACAGGGTATTTGGTTCATATTATTATACATTGACATTTCTTTTAACGATGCAAAAATCGAAAAGTGTGCAATGCGAATGTTTTTTTTAGGGCTCTCAATTCCCGTATTTTTTTTTAATTCCGGGATATGGGATTAAAAAATTATAATTACCGGGATTTCCTGGAATCCGGAAATCTATTAAAATGGATATTTGTGGGCTTAAACTCAAACGACCATGCACGTATCTTATGGAAATTTGGTTTCAGTTAAATTCGCCCAATTTGAAATATGTCGTAGTTTTTGTAATGTTAATAAAACCTCATAATGCTACCAATCACCGAATGTGAGATGTTCACATGTTTTCAGCAATTAAACAATACATCCTACAAATCTGTTACCACAACAAAGGTTTTTTTTTTTTGGAAAAGATACTATTTGCACAATGATAGCGACGAAATGGAAAAGGATTGAATTACTTTTCTCCAACAATGAACATATTAACCTTCAATTGATATTTGAAAGTCAATCTGACTTCACTTGTCACTTCATTCTTCCTCGTATGATTCAATCCCTTATCATCTTTTTGCGTCGAAATAAGTCACTTCGTATAAAGATATGTTTAGAAAAAGATGATTCATAATTTATGCAAATTCGTGATCTTTAAGAGATGTTCTTGACCTCGATCACAAGATTCGGAATTCCAAAACTCCTGGTAGCAGAATTTGAGATACGTAAATTACTAGTATTTTTGTCAAACAAGAATTCTTAACTGACATTCTTAAATGACGCTTTCTTCTTTGGTACTTTTTTGTGAGTAATAAGTATTGCGTCCTTGAGTTCATCTTTTTTTAATTAAATATTATTTGCATTAAAGTGATATAATCATCAGCATCATCGCAGTATCCAGTCGCTATCTATTGCGGGAATAGCAGTCAAAATACTGAAAACCGTCGGTGATTTTTTATATTCATAACTGTTTAACATAATTTCGTTTTCCTGGAAAGTAATGTCATATAGACACCTGTATTTATAATAAATAATAATAAATCACACCACAGAAATTGACATTCTCCCTCTAAGAGTCGTTCCAACTGTGGAGAGGGAGAATACACCAATACAGTACAGAGAGAAAATTGTACAGAGGGAGAATTTACCAATGTAAACATAAAAACATTCCTTCGTTCAGCTTTTCTTGTGGATGGTGTTACGAAACGTTTTCGCTAGAGTCCTTAAAAGAGCTTCACATTCTAGGACAGTGCAATATCTTGTAACTTACTGTACTGCAATGCCACTTACGCCACTGAAATAATACTACTATCTCTACCGCCAGTTTAATGGTCTTTAAAATACCTAGTTCCTGAAATGTAAACATTTTGTTCGTGCCAGAATCAGTTCTTGTTAACCTCAAGTAAAGTTTCATTAACACAATTTTTTGTTTAAAAAATCTTTCGATCATGACTTTCATACTGTTCCACCTGATTCTGATTTCTAAACAGAAGGTTAATTTGCAGTTTAATACCGATTTATCGCACACTTGAGGAATTTTGTTATTTTGCTTTTCCTAAACAACTTCACAATGCGGCATGTTTTGTTTATGGCTTAATTCTGGTCGAATTCTAAAACTGGTATCTGAAAATATAATTCTAGTATATATTCTTCTAGCAACGTCGTTTCTATAGAAATTTTGATTAACGTCATCTGAATCGCTAAATTCATATTCTGAAACAGAATTTCCCGTTACATTGTTATCTGCATCTGTGTATTTTTCCATTAAATGGATCCATTATTTCGGCAGGATTTTCACGGTCATATTTTTCATTACATCTGGATCATCAATAGTTGCAACAACGATATCTGCAACACTTTTCCCTAGAAACTCAATTTTTTTTCAAAATTCTTTCCTAAATTTCACATACTTTGACCACAGATTCAGGATTCTCGAAAAAAATTAAGCTGTAGTATGCTTATATTTTAATCAAGGGGTTTTCAGATATTTGTTTAAATTATCATTACCATTCCGCTGTGTTTCAAAAATGTTAAATTTTAGGTACTCAACTTTTTGTTTTCATAAGTAGTTTTCTTCACATGTCAATGAAAACAATGAAATCAAGCTTAAATATTGAAGAAAAATCTGACTTTTCAAAAAATGTCTTTATAAGTACACTGAGGGTTAATTTTTCAGAGAACCCTGAAACTAAAGTCGAATTATGAGGATTAGGAAACATTTTTCACTTCACAAAATCACTGATTTTTCGATTTTTCCGACATTCGATTGTTTTTCTGAAAACAGTAATTTGTAGCGAAGATCAACTAATGAAACTTTTGTTCTGATACACTTTATATTTAAATATTTATGTTTTATCGCATGTTCCACGTTTAAAGAAATATTAGCTAGAATGAAAAATCAAACCTCCTGGAAGTACTTAAATATGTATTTTATCTTAAGGGTTTCGTATTATACTTTTTTAAATAATTCAATAATTCAGTGTTGCCAAATAATTATTTTTCCGCGGATCTCTTAAAAATAAGAAATTGTTTCAATACAGAGCGACAATATTGTGTACTATCTGTTTTCTGTTTCTGAATTTTTGTGTATCTATCTGTTTTCCAATATGTCATTTACTTCATTTACAAAAATGTAGACGTAATACAGGATTTTTTTATACCTACCATGTTATCTATTCAACAGAATTGATAAATGGAAAAATATATCGATGAACAACAGAGTCGATCAATAGCACAATAAGACGAGTAAGTATAAACTGTAGCAACATATGCATATATACATACATACGGATGTACGGATAAACATTTCGGTACCCTATTTTTCACATTTATCAAGGATAAAATAACAAGATATCTGCATCACTATTTATATAAAAAAACTCAAGTTCTCGATGCTTTTACTGAATGATATCCTAAACAAAAAATCTTAATTGTACACGAGCAATTTTTTTAATGTCATCACCACCATTTTTTTAAATGTTATTGCCTGATGGGATAGCGATAACATCTGTTAAAAATTGACTACAATTAAATTAAATTGTAGTCAAATTAATTAATTGTATACTTAAAATATAAATACCTACTATAGTATACTTAGATTACATATATAACCATACCACTGGCGATTGATGGAATTTGAAATTATCATATTTTGATTATGGACACAAACCAAACATGATAATGTAACGTATGCAGAAATAACGATATTTTGGCGAAAACTAATACATTGTTCCTCAAAAGTCTCAGAACTGATTTATGTTTGTAATAATTTTTTTCATAAACAGTCGTTGAATACCAAATCTCAATTATTATACAAGGTCTTATTAACAATGGGACACAGCAGAGCAGCAGATCTTATGGGTAAAAGTATTGTGATTCAACAAAATCTACCTCAGTCAAAACGTTAATAATACCCGAGATACAGGGTGTCAAAGTTATTACTTTATTTTTGATATTCGTAAAAAACTTTTTTGAAAACCGACATTGTGCACAAAATTGAATAATGTTAATTTGTCAATATTTTTTACTCAGATTGTTGAGGGCGCTTTCTGTGGCTTTTTGAAACCTACCTAAAAACCGATAAAATCTTGCCTCTTTGTATGTCACTCTGAGTAACAGTTTTCGAGAGATTTGCGTTTAAAGTCCTCAGTGCAGCCTGCTTAACTCGATTTTTGTCAAATTTTCTTGTTGTTTGTCAGCGTCATGAATGTTTTAGAGTTCTTAAAAATAACGTATTTAGTTAAAAATGTCACTAGAGATTCTTAAAAATGTTAAATTCTGGCTGCTTTAAAATTTTAAATTAAAGCTTTTAAAAAAGGGGAATTTGTTTGTTTAACTTTTATTAGTCTCTTCAAAAACAGCCACAAACTGAAAAAAAGTTTGACAGAAATGAAGTTTGAAAGCGCGTTCTTGTTTTTTTATACTGAGTGTACTGAGGTCAGTACACTGAGCTATTTCGAAAACTGTTACTTGGAGCGACCTTTAAAAAGTATACCTTTTTGTAATAAAAAAAGCGAAAATATTGATATTTTTAATAAAGACATATCAAGCGTTTAGATGCAAAAGCAGATATCAGCCATTTTTTTCGCATTTCAAGTTAGACATAGTATTATTATGGAAAATGTACTTAGGAATACTTTACTTAGACTTTACTTTCCTTGGGAATAATTTACTTAGACATTTGTCTTTTGACGATTCGGATTTCTACATTCTAGTCATATGACTCGATTCAATAGAAAATGAGAATGCTGACATTTTACTTCTGTTGAAAACTGGAGACGGTGAGTTTAGAATTTAATTTTTGTTGTATTATTATTATTTTGGTTAATGTTCATATTCATAAAAAAAGTTTATTAACAATTTTCCCCTGCAAATTTAACATTTCATTAAGTTAGATGTTGCTCGTCTTAACAATTAATATTAATATTTTAGAGATTCAAAAGCAGACATGACAGAAACTCAGGTGCAAAAGAAACAGAGAAAAGTATATTTGTTAAATCTAATTATATTTTTACAGTGCACCAAAAATAGCTTTGCCCCTGGCCGCAGTAGGCAAAAGCTGAAATTGTGCTCTCTTCTTTTGCAGCTGCAGCCGTGAACGCTTCGAGAAGTACAAAGTGACCCATTTTTGACATCGAAAATGTAGTCCTTTATTTTTGGTTTATGGATATCTTATATATCTATCGGGTGTGAACAGTCTACCTCGTATTATGTTTATTGTGCGTAATTCGGAGACAAACCTATTCTTGGTGTAGTGTGGTATTACATTGACGATTTCTGAATAATAGGTATGCCAATTCTATAACCATATCAGTAGCAAACTCCTGTAAAAAGTTTAAAATTCTTGACCAAACCGAAAAGTATTTGTAGGTTTTAACCCTATTACTTAAAACTGGATTTGAGTGAAATTTCTTACTTTGCATTTAGATGCTTCATATATACTCTGAAGCGCAAAAAAGATACACCACTTTTTATTTACTAAAAGTGCCACAGAAAACGCCTTCTACAATTTATAACAAAATTATTGAGAAATTAAGATTCCCCGCCGTAAAAAACTCCCAATCACCATCTTTTGTGCCAAAATGTGTCTTGTAAATTTTTTTATTGGTTAATTAAAATGTGTTTTTAAAAAGATATTTACAAAAAATCGAACAAATTATAACTTTGGCACCATGTATCTTCATTACTATTAACATTTGAATAAGGTAAGTTTAGTTTAGCTAAAATATTTTTTACCCGAAAATTTTCAGTTTTGATATCTCACTATAGGGCCCCCTGTATACCTACTTACATACATTTTTTTTATGAATTATGTTTGAAGTTGTGCTAATATGAACTGTAGTGACAACTTAACCTCTTATGATGAGGGTTTACATTAGTGAAATAAGTTATAGAACGCACTTTTCCGATGATATATCATGAAAAAGTGTTATATATCGAAGTTAAATTACTCAAATATGTTTAAACCGCATGTGCATACAAGTACACAGAGGACACTGTAACAGTGAACGACTTACCGAGAAATATTTTTTGTCATTTATCGTCTAAAAATTATTTTACATAATATAAATACATAAATAATACATCATAGGAGCGTTATAAAGAAAAATGTATTTTCAGTTTATTGATATTGTTGCTTTTAATTTTGCGTATGAACTTAAAATTATAAACACTTTCCTCAAATACGTTTTTTGAGCGTAGACCTACTCCTAACCCTACTAACCCCCTAACTACTAGAGAACTACAAACCCTACTTTTTATAGTTTTGTGTTATTCTTTAATATCTACTACCATACTACTGATATAAGATACATTTCTAGATACTCCGACATTCAGAATAGACCACCTAAATAATTTTTAAGGTATATGCGTAATATTTTTTCATATATCTAGCGAGCATTATGGTTACTATGTATATATTATGACCAAAGTTGTGTTACTTGTAACTGGTTTTATATTTTGAAAAGAGTTAACAGAAAAAAAATGTAATTTAATTTCGATCGTATAGTGTATAAGCAAATGAGCATGTTATAGGTTATTGCTATTATAAAAATGATTGCCTTAATTGTTTTTAGGATTATTTTATTTACAAATTATTTAGATGTGAATCAATGAAATTAAATTACAAAAATATCCACGAGTACCACATTCGTATAAATTGTAAATTTCGAAATTATATTGACTAATTATTTTATTAAACGTTCACCGTTTAGCCTTCAAAATATTTTACCCTGGGTGAATATTTAAACCAACGTTATTTTAAGCTATTTTAAACTTCTGTCCGGTATGAATTACATAGACCCGTATAGTTATATAATTATATTAATAATACGGTTTATTCCACATCACCACTATCTGGGCACGAAAAGATGTGAGATGTTCGAAAGGATTTAAATTCGGCGTTCGAACGTTATTTAAAAAACGAGCTGTTTATTACCTCGAAAATATCTAACCATAATAATAGCGAAGCGTAACGCAAAGTGTTACCTTATTATAATGAGACGTGAGGCTTCTACGCCAATCTAATAGCCGAGATATTACATGGGCCCAATGAAAAACCTTCGGCCAGGTGTATAAATAAAACATCGAATATATTCCGCTTGATTGTGTCCCAGTTTAGACGCCAAACTTTTCGAAAGTTTCAAATTCGGAACGTTTCCGCGGGGCTGGTTCGCAGGAAAAACCGCGAAGGGTCAAAGCTAGTGGTAGGTCTGAGTTGGAATTTACCTACCTAAGACATAACGTGATCATGCTATTGCAACACACTGTATTCGAACTAGGCGCGTTGGCGTCTCGACGCCCTGGACGCGGTTATTTCCGTCCGTAGCCGTCGCTATACTGACACACGTACGCCGTCACGACGGCTCGGCGAGTTACCTGTATAGTGACGGTTCTACGCGCATGTGCTCGTAATTTGGTTAAAACACGAAGAACAACATGTGCACTTACATTACCCGCGGGTACTTTTTTCGGTTTACTTGGGGCCAAGATGGAAAGGGGCTGAAGTACCCAGCGGCGAAGTTGGAGTGGTGTTTGGCAACTTGCTGATGAGTCGAACAACTGGCTAACGAACTTGTGTCGGGAAGCATATTGTGTTTATCTGGAAATTGCAAGGAGACCTTCGTTAGGGATTTTTACTGCACTCTATCAAACGTGTTCACACAGCGGTGTGCCAGAAAGAATATCATATCCGTTTATCTAACGCTGCAAAAATAAAATCTCAAGTTGTTTAACTCTGAGTCCAATTGACATATAGAGTAATAACCTATTTATTATTTTATTCTCCCAGATGCAATGGTCTACTTAAAAAATACCCATTCGTACACCATTTACATTAATGTTCAACATTTTCATTAGACTAAAATAGAACATATACCTACAATTGAATGCTGTATATTTTATTATTACTGACACGTACTGGTTTTAATCAATTTTTGTTTGGTTCAATATTACAAAGTAATTTATAAAATTTACAATCTACTTAACACGGTTTCTTCATAAATAAAATAAAGTGTGCTTTGCTATAAAAACTCCCGTTTTGTCTCAAATTTCATCAGATGTTGGAACTTAGGCAACTGATTTTCTTTTTAAGGGCAAACTTGATGATCGTTGGTGATACAGATATTGTACAGATATTGCAATATATCTGCAATATATAAATATAGCGGGTGTTATAAGGTTATAAGAATGAAGAGATTCTTATAATAAGTTACATTGTTTCTTAGTGACAATCATAAATGCTTCTTTTTAAATATCATCAAGTAAAAATAGTCACACTAGTCACATGAAAGAACTACATTGTCCTCGTAATTTGGTTAAAACACGAAGAACATGTGCAGTTACATTACCCGCGGGTACTTCGTCTTCGGTTTACTTGGGGCCAAGATGGAAAGGAGCTGAAGAACCCAGCGGCGAAGTTGGAGTGGAGTTTGGCTGATGAGTCGAACAACTGGCTAACGAACTTGTGTCCGGAAGCATGTTGTGTTTGTCTGGAAATTGCAAGGACACCTTCGTTAGGGATTTTTACTGTACTGTCGTCAGTTCTGAAAAATATCAAATGTGTTCACACAACGGTGTGCCAGCAAGAAAATCATATTCGTTTATCTAACAGTAAGTGTAAAACAAAATCTCAAGTTGTTTAACTTTGAATTCACTTCTCATACAGAGTAATAACCTATTTATTAGTTTATTCTCCCAGAAGTAATGGTCTACTCAAAAAATACCCATTCGTACTTAATTTTCATTAATGTACAATTTAACACTTTTATTAGACTAAAATAGAACATACATGGGACGTTTCGTGTCAACTGGGGCACCTGATGTCCAAAAATGTAAGCAAAGAAAAAAAATTAAAGGTGGCATTTTCTTCGTTGAAGCGTAAACTTTCAAATACAACGTGGCCCTTGAAAAAAAATAAAAATGGCGGCTCAAGATGTTGGTCAGAATGATAAAATCCGAAGATAATATTTAAAAAGTTTGATTGGGAAGCAAAATTAATATTCAAAATTGCTCAAAAAATGTGCTTTAAAGAAAAATCAACAGCTCCACTTGATGTATATTACTTAATTTTTGAAAGCAACTTTCTATAGGGTGGTCAAATGTCAGTGATACCAAATGGTATCACTGGGCGTTTACACTACTATAATATGCTGTTTTATTTCAGAGGAGGGTTAACCTTATCCGAAGCTCTGGATATGGTTTATGCCGATGAAAATATTGCTAATCAAGTAGATGATATATTTATTGAACCTCCTGAGACCAACGTTGAGACCGATGAAGACTATGCAGATGAGGATGAGGGAGGTATGATTCACAATCTAACGGGTAGACAGCTACGGGCACCTGTGGAAGTCAAACTAATCGACAACACTCGATTGTGTGACAATAGTGTCGAGCCGTCAACGGTACCTGAGGAACCTTCAGCTTCAACCGCTGAGGTTATCCACGAAGAACATCTTATGCAGACAGAGCAGCACGTACAACCAAACTATATTTGGACCAATGATCATCTCCGTAAAAAAATTGGATTGCTGTTGGATCGAAGGTGATTTAGAATCTACACAACACATTTTTCCAGAGGCAAATTATTCCCAATATGAGCACTTGTCATGTGTTGACATACTTGAGAGATTTTTTGACAATGAGATTATTTTTGACAAATATATGCAATTTTGTTAAACCAGCCTGATCCAAAAATTTCGGCAAACGAAATTAAATGTTTCCTGGCTATCATAATTCTAAGCGGGTATAATACTCTTCCATCAAAGCGTATGTATTGGGATTTAAAGGATAATGCAAAAAACATATTGGTTAGTAGCTCTATGCGGCGAAATCGACAGATCCAACAATTTCTCCATTTGGCTGATAATACTAAAATAGACGCTTCAGATAAGGCGTGGAAGATTCGCCCTCTAATGGATGAAATTAAAAAACGATTTTTGGACAACTTTGTGTGCCTGTTCAGAACCTTGACTTTGATGAATCAATGATTCGATACTACGGCCGCCACGGATGTAAGCAGTTCATCCGTGGCAAACCGATTAGATTTGGTTACAAAATGTGGTGTTTGAACACAACAGAGGGTTATCTGGTGAATTTCGATCTATATCAGGGACGAAATCCTCGCGGAAATGAAGAATACGATACACTCTTTGGGATATCAGCGTCTCCATTAGTACTGATGCTTGAAGAATTACGGTATCCACATTTACGGTACAACATTTATGTCGACAATCTGTTTACAGGGTTTAATCTTTTTAGTTATCTAAGATATTTACGTTATGGTGCTGTAGGTACTATCAGAGAAAACCGTATACCGAGATCATGCACGTTGCTGGATAAAAAGGCTTTTTCAAAAAAGAGAAGGGGCGAATATCAACATGTCATAGAAAAAAATTCTGGAATACTTCTAGTGAGATGGCTAGACAACTCTGTAGTAACAATGGCTTCGACAAATGCAGGAGTATCTCCTGTGGGATCCGTCAAACGATTCTCGCAGGCTGAGAAACGCAATATTTTAGTAGATCGCCCATACTGCGTCGCCAAATATAATCAAAATGTGGGCGGGACCGATCTAATGGATGAGTGTATTTCCAGTTATCGAGTTGGTGTGAGAAGTAAGAAGTGGTACTGGAATATATTTACATGGTTATTAGATGCTGCAATAAATAACGCTTGGTTACTGTACAGAAAACATCATAGTAAAACTAAAAATTTACTGTTTAGAAGAGAATCAGTACAGGTATATTTGGCACGTTACGGTGAAGCGCCTAAAATGCCAGGACCTGCAAAAACAGCCACCTCCCAGACCGTTTTTCCAACTATACGTTTTGATGGTACGCACCACCACGTTGCTCCATGTAACAGACGTCGATGTGCTGATGTAGGCTGTAAATCTTTTGGAAGAATTATCTGTACAAAGTGTGATGTTGGGTTATGTGTTCAATGTTTTTCCAAATATCACACCAATGAATGAATATGTTCACGCCCTAGACTCTATTTCTGTAGATTTTCATAGTTGTGTTTACATTTTTTTTCAAAAATATTGCACAATATAACTTTTTATTTGCAAAGAATTAAAAATGTGTTTTTTTTTGTTAATTGATTGCACCTTAACCGCCCAGTGATACCATATGGTAGCAGCTAATATTTCTGTTTTCGGCAATTTTTTTTAATACCTATTTTTTTTATTGTCAGTACGCTATTCTTGAAAATTATAAGCCATTACAAATCAAATTAAAAAGAAGAAATAGTTCTGGGCGCTAATGGCTTAACAGCCTTGTTTGATGTGCCTAGAGCGGAATCAAAAATAAAAAAGTTATGGGCTAAGCTTAGTCTATGTTAGGTTTAAAGTTTTTAGGTATGGCGTTTGACGCCTAAGACTATTTTCGTCAGAAGGGATATACTTTGTTAAAAACAGTCTAAAAATCAATTTTGGTTCTCTTTGCAAGGGCCACGTTGCATTTGAAACTTTACGCTTTAACGAAGAAAATGCCACCTTTAAATTTTATTTTCGTTGCTTACATTTTTGGACATTCAGGTGCCACGAAACGTCCCACATATACTTACAGTTGAATGCTGTAGATTTTATTTTTACTGACATGTAGTGGTTTTACTGTACTTCAGTGGAACTGATACGTTGTAGTTTTGTTTTTTGATCAATAGGAATGGAACTCAAATGACTGTATTCAGTCATATCAATATTACAAAGTAATTTATTTACAAACTAGTTAACACTGTTTTTTCGTAAATAAAATAAAGTGTGCTTTGCTATAAAAATTCCCGTTTTGATATTGATTCTTTGAAAATTGATTTTCTTTTTAGGAATAAACTTGATGATCGTTGGTGATCCAAATCTTGTGCAGATATTGGTGTTTTAAAACATTTAACAGGTAATACTAAATGCAACGGCAAAGCTCAAATATTAACTGTTCAGCAACGAATTTGCAGCGTCCAACTAGTGGATCTGCGTCACCGAAATTTAGAATGGATTCTCGGTGATCTGCGTTTACGTCAATGGAAGGATATTTAGTAGAAAAATAAAATTCTTTGATCAATCTGTGACAATTACTCTACGCTTTAATACAACTACAGATGAATATATGAAATTTTCCGTACAAATTCTTAATTGTCAGTTTTCAGAAAATCTAGACATTACATTTTGAACACAGATCAACTCAAATATATATGAATAAAGGGTGGAAGAGATTTATGCCGACCATTTATGGAGAAAATCGTTTATAACCTGAGAGAGTACTAAACTTGTCAAACGGAATAAAGGAATTCTTATAAGTTACATTGTTTCTTAGAGACACTCATATATGTTTCTTTATTAAATATTATCCAGTAAAAATAGTCACACTAGTCACATGAAAGAACTACTCATAATCAATATCAGATAATATTCAGTTAAAAGCAGAACAATAATATTTTGTATAATCCGAGGACTTTTTATACTATATTTTTTGTAATTGTACCGCCAACAATAACGACGAGTTACCCGTGGAAATAACAAAATCTTATGTTATTTATGTCTGAGTCCTACTGGCCCTAGAAAGTAATAACCTATTTATTATTTTATTCTCTCAGACCTAATGGTCTACTTAAAAAATCTCTATTGGTACACCACGTATGAGTTGCTATCAAACAGAAAAAAATACTAAACTGGCAAATAAATAACACTATTGGACTAGAATAGAAAATATATCTACATCATTCAGATGTACAATTTTTTGTTGCTAACCATTAATACGTAGTGTTTTTTCTTGTAACCAATAGTTAGTAGTCAATATTACAATGCGTACTTGTAGAACTTAAAAATTATTATATTTGTTTTCTTTATAAATAAAATTAAAACTTATTTTGCTGCAAAATTTTCCATTTTGTCTCAAATTCCGTCAGATTTTGAATCTTAGACTAGCACTGTTCACTTTGGTGATGAACTTGATGCTATTTGATGATCTAGATCCAAAAATTATATCTACGCCGATATTGTCGTTTTGAAACATAATAATAAATGGGGCGGTAAAGTTAAAGTATCAATAATAATCAGCAATCAAGAAGTTCAGCTTTCAATTAGTGGATGTACGTTTACGTCAATGGAGACATGTATGTTATACGCAAAAATATACAATGTAACATGACTATCAGTAGTTGACGTTTTTTTTAAAAACTCAAATCTCATTCAAACAATATAAAATGTATAATAGAAAAATAAAATTCTTATTCGTAATTCGCAATTTTTTTACAACACGAAGAACGACATGTACAGTTGCAGTACACACGCGAGTCCTTCGTCTTCAGTTTATTTGGAGTTAATGTAGAAGCGGGCGGAAGTACCCAGCAGCGAACTTGGAGTGGAGGTTTGCAACTTGCTTAAGTCGAACAACTAGCTAACGAACTTAGCTAATGCAAGTTGGGAGTCGCGCTGTGTTCGTCTGGAAATTGTAAAGCGTGGATCTTCGTTATGGATTCTCATTGTACTGATTTTAGATCTCAAAAATATAAAACGTAAGTAATATTTTATAATCTACTAGCGACCCGCCCCGGTTTCGCCCGGTTTACGACATCACATTATAAACCTCTAAAATTATCAGTGTTTCTCTACTATATTATGCATGTATTATACATATAAACCTTCCTCTTGAATCACTCTATCTATTAAAAAAACCGCATCAAAATCCGTTGCGTAGTTTTAAAGATCTAAGCATACATAGGTAGTAGATAGATAGGGACAGAGAGCGGGAAACGACTTTGTTTTATACTATGTTATGATTTTTATTTTATCTATTCCTTGAACTGATTGTATTACACATAACGTAACGTTCCTGCGAAGAGGTGCTATCTAAAAAACTAGCGGGTCAGCATTAGATAGGATAAGCTTATAAATTAAGATGCACGGCAATGTAGGCCAGATATAATAATTGAATCCTCACGCGACAGCTCTGCCTTGTAATTTCGGGTAAATAAAGGATTCTTTTTGAATGCAGTTCTTTCAATCAAATTCGTATCGATCGCGAATCGATTACTCGTGTTCACAACTGTTGAGCTGATGAAAAGGGAATGTTCATTTACGCAACTACAAAAAAGATGTTGTCTGCGCCATGGACTAGATCCATAGTATTTATGGTATGTATTTTAGCTCCTTGAAACTCAATATTGCCTCAGTTTTGGCCTGATACGTCATTATTTTTTTAGTCGTAGATCACACTAAACTTAACAGCGATATCCGTTGCTCAAACAGCTACATACAGCGAAACTAAAAAAAACAATTTTATTCGCGGGTTGCAGATCATCCTGGCTTTTTTGTTATCGCTTTCTGGCCTAACGTTGATGAGTTCCATTAGAACGAAACTGCTGTGCATGGTTGGATTGAAAGCGAAACTTCTTATGTGAAACATGATTTTGCGTTCCTAAACATGTAGCAAGTTCTTGAACCTTATGGAATATATTTCTAGAATTCCTGCATTAACTAGGGTAGTAAAAGTAAGCCTCCACACGAGGAGTTGTGTTCGCAAGTGGAGTTGTATTCGCAGTCAGTGTTCAGTTATACCTCTTTTAGGGGGCAACTTGCATCTCCAATTTTATTTGGGGTTTATCCTATAACTTTTTCGTATTAATCCCATAACCATTGAACCTTATACTTATAACCTCTAACTCATAATTTTCTTCATAAAAAAATACGGAACTATTTATAAGTACGTTATATTAATTCACTAATATTTCTGTATAACAGGATAGAGGAATAAGTTCCAGGGCCATGAGGTTAGTAGGAGTTTCCTTCACTCAATAAGTTAACAAAGCTATGGTGTAGTGGGACTGTAACGTTATGGGACTATGGGTTATGGGGTGTAATGTTAAAGGATTTGTGAGCATAAAGGTAACATGACCATGGTTTGTAACTTATATAGATTATATACCCCTCGATCTGTCCTAGCGTTATGGTGCTACAGCATCATAAGGTTATTGTTATAGGGTTCAACGGTTTCGGGATTAGTACAAAACGTTTTTGAGATTTCTGTTTGGAGCTTAATAAGCTACAGAGTTTGATATTAAGTTGGGTGATTTACGATTGAATGGATGGAAAGTGTTTTTTACTGTAAAACAAAAATGTGTCGTATAGAGCCAAAACTGAGTTTATATTTAGTTTCAGCAGACCGAAATACATGGAAATACCATGGCATAGTTTTTGTGGGCACTTGAAATTTCTACATTCTAGAGTCTATAGCGAATAACCACCTCTTTAGTTTTTATTTACTGAATTCTAATGGCATGGTAATAAAACCCATTCATGCGTCACGTAGGTATAACGTGCCATCAATCAGAAAAATATATATACTAAATTAATTGATATTACTGTTCTACATTAATGCGACTCGAAGGATGAACGCTCTCACAATGTTTGTTTGTTTTTGTGCAAAAAAAAAATGAAATTGACAATGGTTGGAAAGTAGTAGTCACGATAGTTGTTTAATTCCACAGTTTTCTCTTAAATGGTAATGCTGTTTGGCAACTTCAGTGGCAACGCTGTTTGGCAACTATTATTAACAGTAAACAGGTAACTGAATTCTCATGCACTTATTGCAGTATATTTTTTTTCATAATCTAGAAACAAATATAAGTAGACGTTTTTCGATTTGTTGCAAAATATTTTTTTTTTCAAAAAGTTATGGCCATTTTAATTTTAATTTTATAGGAACATTTTGTTTCCCAAAATTAAAATGGCCATAACTTTTTTGAAACAAAAATATTTTGTAACAAATCGAAAAACGTCTCCTTATATTTGTTTCTAGATTATGAAAAAAAATATACTGCAAATATTCCACAGAGCGTTACTGAGAACCCAGGGAGTGCTCCAGTGTTTTTGAAAATTTTTTCGCAAACTTTGCTGACGGTTTTTTCACTATAAATCCTTTCTGTAAGAGGTGTATAGTCATCACCTAAAAAGTGAAGTGGGTCCCATGCGTCGTTTTCAAGATATGGCTAACTGAAATATCACGCACCGCCACTGCTCAGTAATGGAATATGTACCTGTAATTTTTTTGTATTCTTCCCAAACATACATATATAAATACGTTTGTGATGCCTTTTACTGACAGAATTAATCAACACGAACAATCGGAATCGGAATTGTTGGAAGTTAGGTAAAATATCGAATCTATTGGAATTATGCTTGAATCGAGTCCAACCTTGTAAACTAACCTTCGTCATCACATCTATATTTTCTCCATTAAATACGAGTAACTCCATTAAATGTTTTAACAGATCTATTATTTTAACTGTAACGAAAACTACCATCACAGTTAATTCACTTCGATTCAGTGTTAAAATATATTAGTAGTTCAATATCAGTTGCGTTCACAAAATATATGTTGATAAAATAAATTTTTGTGGATGCTGAACAAAATGCAAGCACAATTTTTTTTGCCGACGTTTCGTCTAATATACATAGAGTTCTTCAGGGCTACAAGATTGCATAAGAATATTTTAAAATTTGATGACAATTACAATAATAAAATAATTACATTTAGACATTACCTTAATAAGTATTTTACAGCATAACGGTCTGTTACTTAAATTAGGAATCATTTCCTTTAGGTACCTTGAATAGAACGTGAATGTGTACGTGTGTATAAAAATGTGAAAGGATTAAGAATGCTATAAAAATTACTGACAAAAAAAAAATAGAATTAAAAAATTAAAGTATTATCTGCAGGTAGATATGCAGGTACATGTCCTAATTATTGTTTGGTATTTATTTGTCCTATTTGTATAATAGAACAACAATAGTAACTTAGTAAGGATAAATGCTTAGGCACAATTCATTTACAATTGGGATCGTTTTGTCTGATAGATAATGATTAATATAAAATAGAAAAATGCGTGATTGCTTACAATTTTATAGTTTAGATTGTAGAAATATTTTTATATTTAGAGATAGAGCAAACTGAAAGTATGTATGTACATATATTGTTTTTTACTCAAGGAAACTGTATACCTATAGTCATAAACTGATTCATTTAAATAATATTTTTAATCCTATATTGTCTAAAAGATTATTGTAAATAATACTTAAATTTTGTACATTAGTTTTGTGAATACTATTTCGGAAATAATCATTTTCTTATCATTTTTTTCTACGTCTAGAACTTTAGTGTTCGCAAAACCAAATTTGTGTCCAGTTGATAAATAATGAAGATATAACGCTGGTTTTTCCTTTTTATCTGAATTTATAGGGTGCTGCTCTTTTGTGTTGATTTAACCTTAAGAAAAATTTGATTTTTATAGTTCCCGCACATAATGTTTCTCGCAACCTAAACAATACACTGTTAAAGTACACTTTTACGAATAATACCATCGTCTTTACCGAGCTATTATTCAATTTTTATTAGATACCAATCATAATTCGAATAAAAGGTTCGTAAAACTTTAGAAAGCTCTACTAAAACGATTTTATAATTCATAAAAAGGGGAAAGCTCTTCATTTATTAGCTAAATTATGGAAACACACGTACCACTTTGGTCTTCCGTTATAAGTATAGAAAAGAACTTAAGCCAAAATTTATTGAAATATCCACTACAGCAGAATATTTTATATAAAATGCTTTGCTTCTGTTTACCTATGTTTTCTATTGCAAGGTGATACTACAACTGACCAGATTTAATGATTTATCGATTTTCGATTTACCACAATTTATGTGTGGTTGCCCTAGTAGGATGTTTAATACCAGTGCTGTCATAACTACTTGTTGTGTCGATTTATCAGATTCACGACTGGAATTAGCAGTTTCAACAACATGTTTATTTATTTCATCATTGCGGTCTCATATTTTCTAATATACCTATAACACATAAGTATATATTTGGATTATTTCCTAGTTTTGATACCAGAGTTGAAAAATGGGAAATACGTATGTACATGTATCCACATGGTAGTTAAAAGAAAGTCCAAGGTCCATTATACTGTTATATTGTTTTAAAACGATTCCCTTTTTTGTTTTTTCAAACTATGCAGATGTCTTGTGGAAATAATACTCTTTAACAAAATGTAATTGATAAAACGCACATAAAAGTATAATGTTTACTCTTACTCGTGTCAGCTGATTCACCATTAATATAAAATAAATGAACATTAGTAGATGAACATCTTTCTCCGTGGTGAAAAATTATATTTTTCTGCAGACGTCTGTTTTAGTAGGAAAAAATAATTAGTCAGTATGTATGTGCTTTTGTCTTTATCAAATTTATCAAGTCTATCAATGTGCTTTGTGACAGACAGAACTCAATGGTTCTGATCTCACTGATCGTGCCTCAATTTAGCGGCGCTCGGTGGGCGGGTCATTGACTTCGTCTTAAACGCGATTGTAGCCGTCACATAAATAGTGTGATATATAAAAATGAAAAAGAGCGTATGCCCTTGAGAACTCAGTTTATGTTCGACTTACCTTTAATGCTAAGTGCCTGTGATGTACCCCTGAAAATACTCTATTCCGACGAACAACCATTTCGTGAGTTCTGGAACAAATGCGTTCCAGAGATACCATTACCAGGTCGCACAATGTTACGTAACTATATACCAACTGTACGCAGTGACTTACTAAAATGGATTAAAAGTGCATTAAAAAATTCACAGCTGTTGTTGTGTCTTGACGAGATTCCATTTCCAGCAAATAAAAGCTCTTGCAATATCTGATGTACAGAACTGTACTGATGACAACATTTGCTGAAAAGCAAATAAAAACGTATCCGATGCTACCAAGTTCTTTAATAAAAGCGTGATAACTGTTAACTAAGCTACATCGTCAAGATAATTTAGAGAGGAAGTTTTACATACATGTATGGTTGGTTATAACATGTTAATGAATTGCTTTTAATACTATATTTAATATTAGTTACTTTATTATATGTATTATATTATGATGTGTACGCCTATGTCCCGCGGCACATTTCGGCCAATTCTAGTAATCATTCACTGAAACGTCAAATCAATTTTAATGTCTCCTCTTTATTTTTCGGCAGCAGTCGAACAAAGTAATTTGCTACTTCATTCGTCAATATTGTGGTGGCAGAAAAGTTTTCGTACTAGTGTGGAGTGATGAATGTAAAGTATATTTTCACTGGTATATCCAGGGGGTCTCATGTTTAACGGGACAGAGCAGAAATGTTTCTGTATAATTTAATATTAGAATTTGTAGTGTGTATTCAAACAAGATGGAACTTCCTTTTCATAATTTTGACAGAAAATTCAATACAATCTCTCGTCAAAGTTGCAACCATTTTTCTACAGAAATTTTCTATTTTTCAAAACAACAACGGAAAGTGCGTGAATGGATTAAGCACTAAAGGCGGTACTTTTTAGCAGTGATACTACTTTTTTTTTACAAAAAATATAGGCTATTGAGTTGTCTGACCAAATGAACCCCTCAAAAGCCTATTATATTTCAAGTCTGATCTAAAAAAGGATAAAAAATGTTTATTGATATATAAATATCCAATTCACGTCATTCAAAATCACACGTTTCATTTGTCCGTTTCTTTTAGCTTCATCTGGCTCTTCTTCCTCAATTAACTGAAGGATCTCTCTATTGATATCATCGTCGTGTCCTGTAAAAATCTTTGGAAGAACCGTTAATGTACGAATCCCCTTTGCAGTGAATTGCATGAATCATTGGGCAATTTATTCCCGTATTTTTACAACTACAGGCGACTTTACACCGTCTGGTGCACTTACAGGATGTAGTCATTAAAAGCGACTGCGGAGCATGTTCTTCGATCGTGGTAACAGGAGTTAGACCATATTTGGTAGTTTGCCACCTCAGCTCAATATATCCATAACGGTTACCTAACGTTTGAACTTGTTTATCACCTGATGTACAGCTACTAGCGTTGAAGGGAAGTGAAAATAGTCGATAGTAGGAAGTCATCAATAGGGAAGTCAAAATAAAATTAGTTGTCACTAGATTTTGCAAATAGTTGAAGAGAAGGAAATAAAAAGAAATAGAAGAAAATTTTTCACGGATTCATAATGGTGAAAACTGATGACAGGGAACAGGTTCATTTCTGACTTTCCTCTTCCTGGCTTCATAAAGAAAATCTTGGTGGATCTTGGAAGCTAATCCTGTGAGCATGATAATGAGATTCGTATTTTATCTTACAAGTATAGGACAGTTATGGTCTTGGGCAGCATCACTCAATTATTGGTGACTCTCAGTTCTTTACGCAGCTAGCCCGTTCATAATTTCATGAATACTGAGAACGGGGACGGGACGTAGAAAGTTGAAAACGAGAAAAAGCACGAGAAAGGTTGTGAATAAAATGGTAGATACTACTGGTACTACTGTATCAGTAATATAAACATATGGGTGGTACTCATTCTTCGCATATAATTTTTCAAGCACTGTAAGTTTTATACGGGCCACTTTTCTGATTTTATGCATAGTTTTCGGGTCATCTTAAGATAAACTTAAATAATAACACCACATTTTGGGTTACTTTTATTTACCTCACTACCGAAGCTCACTTCGGCTGAGCGGAAAAGCTCAGGGTAGCCTTATTGAACTGAAGAAGTTAGAGCAAGAAAACCAAAAAGAAAAATTTACCATTCTTCTTTTAGAATCATGTAGTTTATTTTTCTCTATTAATTAGTCTAATGCTCCACCGTGAAGTGATAAATACAAATGTGACCAACACTGCTGAAACGTACTGCCAATAATTTGGACTCCTTGATGTCTGAGTTAATGAAAAACTACCGGAAATACAAATAATTTTATATATCATGATATTGCCCACTACAACTACATACGACTAAAATTACAAAAGAACTCATCCAAGAGCTTCGTTAGAATATTGTACCACGTTAATCCTTTTTTGCCATCTTTACCAATCTACATCCAACAAACAGCAGACTTTAATACCGAATCAGTTCTTCAAAACGGGCTTGATGATTTTTGCAAGACAGTGCTGGAGTAAATACCTGCTGATTGTGTATTTTTATGCATTTTGTTTATTCCGTACATTTTTTACGTACATATTTTGAATTTACTTAATAAAATGGCGACGAAATTATGCAAGCACCTTAAGTATACATAGATAAAACATTATCTTAAATTAAAAGATCAAAAATATTTTCTTATATGATATATTATTTGTATGCCCTTGTCGTTTATACTGCTTGTTATTTACCTTATGCCTATGAAGGTTAGCTTTCATAGTTCAGATTCAGCACTCACAGTTAGTCAGCACTATGTCTACTTGGATATCAAAAGTGAAATCCGAGTTTTGTTTGATACATTGTGGAAATACGTTTCTTCCGTTATTAGTATTTATGGTAATTCCGTTTAGGTAATTAGTATTTCAGTCATAATGATGGTAAAAAAATAAATCGAACTTTATGTAAGAATCTTTTGTGATATTTTTCACATATCAAAAACACATCAACCGGTTTTTCATTTTCCTTTCAACTGATACATCTCATAATTTCCCTTTAAATTATATCATCTAACTTATTTGTATTAAAGAGTCTACTCTAGAGAGAGAGAAAAGTAAAACCTATTAACGGAACAAATAATTTAGGTCGATGGAATGACCTAATTAATGAATGTGTCTAAATAATTCAACTAATCTTTAGTATTAAACGAGACAAAGAAGATAATCATAAAACCAATTATTATTATTAATATTGTGACATTTGTAAAAGTGACATTTGTGACAGCTGACATTTATTAAGTTTTATAGTTTACATACTTAGTTTATTTAGTTTATACACACTAGCTATTAGTAAAGAATTGTATGGAATGACATATTGAATATTCTGGATGTCAAAAGAATTTTCTAGAAAGGTAGAAACTATAAATACTGGTGTTGTTGCTAGGAGTTAGTTAGTTATGTTTTGGATGTTACACTGTTAAGACTAACGAGTTGTAAAGTGTAATAAACGTGTTTGGAATTAAAAGAGTGAATCATTTAAGGAGAAATTCGTAACATTTTGGTGGCAGCGGTGGGATTAACGAAGAATTTGAAGAGGAAAATTGTATATGGTGAACACGAGATCGACAAAATACGACGAAGAAACAACGGCAATGGATGTGAGTGAAATATTAAAATTCTTGCAACAAGGGCGACAGGAGGATCGTGAGGAGGCAGACAGGCGAGAGGAAAAGCGACGACAGGAGGACGAACAACGACGACGAAAGGACCGTGAGGAGGCAGAACGACGACGACAGGAGGACCGTGAGGAGGCAGAAAGGCGAGAGGAAAAGCGACGGCAGGAGGACGAACAGCGACGACAGGAGGACGAACGGCGGCGACAGGAGGACCGTGAGGAGGCAGAAAGGCGAGAGGAACAGCGACGGCAAGAGGACGAACGGCGGCGACAGGAGGACGAACGACGACGACAAGAGGACCGAGACGAGGCGGAGAGGCGTCATCAAGAAATTTGCGAGTCTCAACAAATAATAAACACCAGGTTGAATGCATTTTCTGGGAGGATTGATGGCGTGGAACAGCAGATTGACCAGGTAGGCCAAAAAGTCAATAGAATTGAGAAGGAGTTTCAGGAGAATAGGGAAGAAATCGAAAGAAGACTCGAAAGAAGATTAGAGGACACCAAACGGCAGGTACAAAAAGAAATACTGGAAAAGATAGAAGGGCTGGAGCACCAATTACATCGTACTTCAATAGCCGATTCAGGAGATTGTTCGACCTCACCAGCTACTCCGTTACAACATTCAAGCCTTATGCATACTGAAAGGTCAGTACACAAAATGCTTAAGCCTCCTACGTACGATGGACAGTCATCATGGTCCATGTATCGCAGACAGTTTGAGGCTGCCGCAAAGGCCAACGGATGGACTCCACAAGAAATGGCTACTTCGCTAGTCATATCTCTCAGAGGTCAGGCTTTAGAAATTTTACATAGCATCCCGGAAGAGCAGCAAAACGATTACGACAGGATTGTAGGAGCATTAGAAATAAGGTATGGACACAAATATCTCCGCCAAGTTTATCAGTCCCAGATCAAGAGCAGGCAACAAAGAAGTAATGAGTCTCTTCAAGAGTATGAAGCTGACATCGAACGACTCATTCATTTGGCATACCCTCAAGCACCCAAAGAATTTCTCGAACAAATTGGCATCCAGACTTTTATTGATGGACTAGTAGACACTGAAATGCAGCAAGCTTTGCGGCTTGGCAGACACACCACGATTAGTGATGCACTCGTAGCTGCTTTGGAATTTAAAGCAGCTAAAGAAGCATCGAGGAGCTACAAATCTAGAGTAAGGCAAGTTAAATTCGACGAATGCCAATCACTTCCCGAGACCATGGAGAAAATAATGCGAGCATTGGATGAAATCAAACAGTCGAACTCACCACAAAAGGAAACCAGGCGCTGCTACAACTGTGGAAAAATTGGGCACCTACAGCGTTTTTGCAGGGCTAGGTCAAGGTCCCAGTCAAGAACGAACTCACCAGATCGACAGCCAGATTCGAGATCAAGATCCAGAAGTCCAGACAAGAGAAACTGGAGAGAAGAAAATGGGACGTTGAAGACTTCACAGCATAGGACTAGTCGTTCCCCAACCCCAGACCGAAGACCTCGTTCCAGATCACCAGCAAGAAATTCGGGAAACGACAATTAGTCGATGCTAGGGGGCGCGTGTCGACTACTTATACTCAATGCCCCAAGATTTCTGTCTCAAAAATAAGTAGCGACGAACGAAGCCTGCTAGTCCATGGGTACTTGGATGATAAATGGCGTTCCTTTGTAATTGATACCGGTGCCACAAGAACTATTCTACGGCCTGACATTCTGCCAAAACCACCAAAGCAATTATCCAGACATGTGAGATTGGAAACAGCTACTGGAGAACTGATTCCTGTACATGGTGAAGTATACGTAAAAATTCAACTGGGTTCGAAAATTATGTATCACCAAGTTTTAATAGCTGATATCAGAGACGACTGCATATTAGGATTAGACATATTGAGTAAACATGGTTTTGTCGTAGATATTAAAAACAGAATTATACAAATTCAAAATGAAGAAATAGTGATGGCCCCCAAGCTTAAAGATTACAATCAATCAAGAAGGATCATCGTTGAAGAGGATATCCAAATGCCCCAAGGATCGGAGAACATCATTATTGCAAAACTGGATGGAAATGGTGAAGGTTTGAGTACTGGAATAGTCGAGGCCAATGAACGAAACGATGGCTTATTGATTGCAAGAACCCTAGTACAAATGAATAACCAAATTCCAGTAAGAATTGCCAACATATCGGACAGGAAAATTATCCTTAAGAAAAATGAAGTATTAGGACGTTGTGAGCCAATTGAAAGGGTAATTAAATGCGAGGAAGTCAACCAAGCTCAGTTAAATCCAGCAAAGGTATGTGATCCAACTATTACAGAACCGTTGCTCAAGAATGCTGCCCATCTGCAACATGAAGAAGCTAGAAAAGCTAGACAGTTCCTCGAGAGATATCAAGATGTCTTTGCCAATGGAAACATCACCGGCAGAACAAGTCTGATTCAACATCGTATAGACACCGGCAATAACCCACCGATAAAGCAAGCTCCAAGAAGACTACCATTCGCTAAACAGAATGAAATTACCGGAATGATCGATAAAATGCTGAAAGAAGGTGTCATCGAGGAATCATCGAGCCCATGGTCATCACCTGTTGTTTTAGTTACGAAGAAAGATGGCACAACAAGATTCTGTGTGGACTATCGGAAGCTGAACAACGTTACTAGGAAAGACAGTTATCCGCTACCTCGAATCGACGATACTCTGAATACTCTTTCAGAGTCAAAATGGTTCTCAACGTTGGACTTGAAGAGTGGCTATTGGCAAGTCGAACTTCATCCCGATGATAAAGAGAAAACAGCATTCTCTGCTGGTACCGGACTTTATCAATTTAAAGTTATGCCATTTGGTCTTTGTAATGCACCGGCCACTTTCGAGAGACTGATGGAGTTAGTACTTAGAGGAATGACGTGGAAAACTTGCTTGGTATACCTTGATGACGTCATTGTAATGGGGAAATCATTTGAAGAACATCTTAAAAATTTGGAGGATATCTTTGGTAGATTCAGAAATGCCAACCTACAACTGAATCCAAAGAAATGTTCCCTGTTTCAAAAACAAGTAGAATTTCTAGGACACATAGTATCCGCCGAGGGAATTCAAACCGATCCCAGGAAGATTTCTGCAATTAAAGAGTGGCCCCGACCAAAAGATAAACATCAAGTAAGGAGTTTTCTTGGACTGTGTACCTACTACAGGAAATTTGTAAAGGACTTCGGAAAAATTGCCAAGCCACTACATCGGCTCACTGAAAATAATGTTACCTTTGATTGGACTCCAGACTGCCAGCAAGCTTTCACAGAACTGAAGAAGCGCCTAACTACAGCACCAATTTTGGCATACCCTAAACAAGATGGAATGTTTATTTTGGATTGTGATGCCTCTCAACACGGAATTGGATCAGTCTTATCCCAGGTTCAAGACGAAGAAGAAAAAGTTATTGCCTATTTCAGTAAGACACTAGGCAAGGCTGAAAGAAATTACTGTGTCACGAGAAAAATTACTGGCCATCATCAAATCGTTGGAGCATTTTCATAGTTACCTTTATGGAAGACACTTTTTAATTAGGACAGATCATAACGCCCTGCAGTGGATTATGAATTTTAAGAACCCGGAAGGACAAGTTGCTAGATGGATGGAGAGACTACAACAGTATAACTTCAAAATAATGCACCGGAGTGGAAAAACACATGGTAATGCAGACACATTATCGAGAAGACCGTGTTTAGAACAGAAATGTCGCTACTGCCAGAAGATCGAGACTAAAGAGTCCTCATATGAGACCGGCAATGAACTGTTAATGGCAACAACAATACAGGTTGAAGATGAATGGTCCTCGGAGGAATTAAAGAAGAGCCAGAAGAAAGACAGTGACCTCAAATTAATCCGGAACTGGGTAAAGAATGGAGTTCGACCAACTTGGCAGGAAGTTTCCAGATATGGTACGACTATCAAGGGATACTGGGCTCAATGGAATTCCCTTTGTCTTCGCGATGGCCTACTGCATCGAAAGTGGGAGAGCCCCGATGGAGTATCCGCAGTCTACCAGTTGGTCTTGCCTAAAGCAAGAATCCACCAAGTGTTGGAAGAACTGCACAACAGCCCAACCGGAGGACATTTTGGAGTAACCAGGACTTTGGCTCGAGTAAGGGACCGATTTTATTGGATAAACTGTCGCCGAGACGTCGAAGAATGGTGCAAGAGATGTGATCTGTGCTCTGCCAAGAAGGGACCAAAAACAAGAAGCCGTGGTAAAATGGTGCAGTACTTATCCGGAGCACCATTCGAGAGGGTAGCAGTGGACATTCTTGGACCATTACCTGTAACCGACCGTGGCAACAAATATTTGATGGTGGTAATGGACTATTTCTCGAAATGGCCCGAAGCAGTACCCCTCCCCAATCAAGAAGCAGAAACTGTAGCCGAAGCGTTCATCGAGAATGTCATAGCTAGACACGGAGTACCCCTCGAACTGCATTCTGATCAAGGAAGAAACTTCGAATCAGAGCTGTGGCAAGAAGTAATGAAAATAATGGGCATCAAGAAAACCCGAACTACTGCGCTTCATCCCCAGTCGAATGGCATGGTTGAACGCCATAACAGGACCATATGCCACTACCTGTCTAAATTTGTGTCTGAAAATCAAAGGGACTGGGACAAATTGGTGCCTCTGTTCTTGCTGTCGTATCGAAGTTCCCAGCATGAGTCGACTACCTACACTCCGTCTATGCTGACCTCTGGAAGAGAAATGAAGTTGCCTACTGATCTCATACTTGGCCATCCAGTAGAAGAAAATCAGGAACGATCTTTGCCAGAATTTGTGGAGGACTTGCGAGAGAGAATGGACCGGATCCACCAATTTGCCAGGGAGAAGCTGAAAATTCACAGCGACAAAATGAAGCAGCGTCTCGACACTACATCAACAAAGACTGCATTTAAGCCTGGTGATGCAGTATGGTTGTACGCCCCAAAAAGGACGAAAGGAAAAAGTCCAAAGCTTCAGAGCAACTGGGAAGGCCCGTACACCATTATAAAGAAAATCAACGACCTGGTCTACCGCATCCAGCTGTCTCCAAGAAGCAAGCCAAAGGTGGTCCATCTGGAGAGACTCGCAAAATATACAGGACATGATCCACCCGATTGGTTTGTCGTCGAGGATCCACCGCCTAGGACTGAAGACAGTGTTATTCGGGACGAATAACCTTAAAGAGGGAGCAATGTGACATTTGTAAAAGTGACATTTGTGACAGCTGACATTTATTAAGTTTTATAGTTTACATACTTAGTTTATTTAGTTTATACACACTAGCTATTAGTAAAGAATTGTATGGAATGACATATTGAATATTCTGGATGTCAAAAGAATTTTCTAGAAAGGTAGAAACTATAAATACTGGTGTTGTTGCTAGGAGTTAGTTAGTTATGTTTTGGATGTTACACTGTTAAGACTAACGACTTGTAAAGTGTAATAAACGTGTTTGGAATTAAAAGAGTGAATCATTTAAGGAGAAATTCGTAACAATATCTTTATCAGTTCCGAACAAGGATAAATCAATTCTTTATTATAGGTTATGCCATTATTATACAGTATGAAAATGGTGAAATCAATCACATACCAGACTGAGTAGGAGTGAGAAGAGGAGTAAACAAAGATAGAATGTATAAGCATTGCTTATAGCGAAATTGCTTATATCGCCAATCATTTGGCGATAATCTTATTGGTTTAGTGACTTCTGTGACACCCTTCTTCTGTAACGAGTGAGGGTTTGAAGATGTGTAAGTGGCCCAATCGCCGACGTTACCGATGTTACACAAATTCCGGTGAGCCAAGGTTCCGATAAGCCGCAACAGAGTCGGACTCAAATCACAATTATTAGAAGGCGATAGTTCACAAAAATTACATCATAACACAATAATCAATACTCGAATAAATGTACTAGGGGACAAACTATTTATTATATGACGGAACCGTACTTATGTGCGGTAACATCAGTGTCATAAAAAAATAAATAACACTCAAAAGAACTTACCCAACATTTGAGTCTAAAACACAAAGAAACTTAGTTCACAAATTATAGGGTTACAATCACTTATTTATATTTTTAATTAACATTTATAAAACTGGGCCACACAGCATCCATATTCTTGCCACAGATCACTCTGTCCATGACCACAAAAAGACAGCGACATCCTCATGACTCAAGGGTACTATCCTAGAAAAATTTGTTGATGATGTTACAGTTGCAAAGTTACAAACCAAATTTGTATTCCCTCATACATACAGATATACTTATTTCTCAGTAAATATACGAGTCTCATTTTCCAAAAAAGGTAGTTGGAATTGATATGCCTTTGGAACAGCAACACATCATACCTGTTATCGTAAAATTCTGGATACCTCGACATTGAGGAGGAGTCTAACCACACCGGCTGGCAAACAGGCTCATCAGTTGTGATCCGGTTAAGACCGAGGGTCATAAATTAGGACCCAGCTTTGCCTGCCGATGTGGTTAGATTCTTTCGCTACGTTGAGGTACCCAGAATTTTACAGAATAGGTATGATGTGTTCCTGTTCCAGAGGCATATCTACTCCAAATACATATTTCCAAAATATCTGTTTTTGGTAAACAGAATGACAAATATTTCTTTGGTTTAAAGGTAAAATTCATAAGTAACACTAAATCAATTGGAGGAAACTGCAACTGACTAACAAGAGACAAAAAAGTTGAAATAATATGGTTCATAGGCTAGTTAACAAATAAGAGTACTTTATGTATTAAAATAAAAGTAATATTACTTTTATTTTTGGAATTTCTTGAAATATTTTTGTTGTCTCTTGTTTTTAGAAAATCGCAGGTTTTTTAAGAATTGCCTTAATGTTAGTGTTGAGTATGTCTATATGTACTAGGGAGCCCGTATTTGCTTTGTGCAACTGTAACTACTTCACTAGTTAATTTTTATAGTAGAGTACCTTAGGAATTGATGTTGTTGCGGTCTTTCCGTGACGTCGTCACAGGCATGGGATCTGTGGCAAGAATACGTATGCTGTATGGCCCAGCTGTAACCTTATAGTTTATTCTTCGCGTTTTAGGCCCAAATTCTATGAATTTATTATGTGTAAGTTCTTTTGGGTGTTATATTGGTAAGTTCGTTTGGGTTGTGAATTTATATGTGTTTGGGTGGTATTTATATGTGTTACGGACTAAGGTTGACCTTAGTCCGTACTAAGGTGCTCCATAATGTAATACAAACTTTGTCCCCTAGTATATTTTGACATTTCTAAAAGTGACATTAGTGACAGCTGACGTTTATTACGTTTTATAGTTTACATACTTAGTCTATTTAGTTTATACACTAGCTGTTAGTAAATAATTGTATGGAATGACATATTAAATATTCTAGATGTCAAACGAATTTTCTAGAACATGTAAAAATTATAAATACTGGTGTTGTTGCTAGGATAGAGTTAGTTGTGATTTGGATGTTATATGGTTAAGGTCGACGAGTTGAAGAGTGTTAATAAACGTCTTTGAATTGAAAAGTGAGTTATTTGAAGAGAAATTCGTAACAATATTCATGTATCCATTATTGTATTACGATATATTGTATTTTATTTGAACCGGCGCTTTCTAATAATAGTGATCTGAGTCCGACTCTGTTGTGGCTCGTTGGAATTCTAGCTTGGAGCAGCCTGCCTTCACCCTGCGACGCATCTGGTCAGGCCACCCCCACTTCCGACAGTCGCCAATTCTTTTAAATTTTTTTCTCTTCTGTTAAAACATTCATACTCCGTCTACTCCATGACATATGGATTTTCTCACTGTTTTACTATCTGTTAAGATCCCCATAAGCATTATCTACATATGTATATCGTTAAGCAAAATAGTACTAACAGTTTATTAACTAAGAAACTTCGGGAAATAATTTATTAACCGATTTCCTCCGTTCTATTTAAAATAAGCGACTTAATAAAGGACAAAATTGTCCACCTTGACCCTCCATGTTGAACACTCTGTAGATTTTTCCGTATATCTAGAATTATTGACAGTAAGCTCAACCTTTCATACTTACATAAAAAAAAAAAATAACAATAAAATTCTACCACTGCGAAAGTAAAGTTTTTTCTACGAGTTTACAGTTTTATTTTTTTTTTCAAATTGAAATATCTCTAAACCGATCATTTTGGAGATGACAGTGGCCATTAAAGTGATTTTAAACCAATGAGTAGAAACCAAATATGGCATAAAAAGTGTAACATGCCATTTGAAATACTGCAGTTAGTATTTACTTCCGGTATATCCGGAAGTGCCAGAAGGTTATCATTATTTTAGATGTGTAGAGTATCTTCGGATACCTCCAGATACAAAACGTTTAATATGCCTCTCACCTACGGAGCAGCCTATCAGTAGGTACCCTTCTTAAAGCGTTATTGCAATAATCTCAAAAAATTTCTAATTAGTAATCCAATACTTAATATTTCAATAACGGAAAAAGAAATTATTATTCTTTTTAAATGTAGTAGATATGTACGTGCCAGAAATAAAACCCTAAAAGAATGTCGCTAGCAGAAGTTTCCTGAAAGCAACCATTCGATTTTCGTTGTAACGTATCTACTGCTGCCTTTCCTATATCTGTATTTTATTTTATACTCCTATTTGACACATCTGTCCTACGCTATGACATATTAACCCATATTAGAAAAGAATCACTTATGAAAAGAACGCACGATGGCCACACATGTTATATATTTATTTCTACTAGTAGATTTTTCTTTATGAAATGAGTAAGTTATCTCAAATAATAAACAGTCTTTTCTATTGGTTCTATTATTTCTACTGAAAAACCTAGAGGTGAAACTGACTTTCACATCTCT
This sequence comes from Aromia moschata, assembly GCA_029963805.1. Taxonomy (NCBI): domain Eukaryota; kingdom Metazoa; phylum Arthropoda; class Insecta; order Coleoptera; family Cerambycidae; genus Aromia; species Aromia moschata. The sequence goes on along the minus strand of JAPWTK010000049.1, from coordinate 607,048 downwards.
GTTTTTCAAGCACACATCACTCAAATGTTTCGAAATCATTATCAGTTGTTTTGAATTTCCGGCTGTATCATCGACATTTTTTAAGTAAGCAAACTTATTTCCAAAGACAATAAACTAATTTAAAAATTTCTAGTATATTACTAATAATTTAGACTTCTTTTAGTGCACTAATATTTTAAAAATGGTTAACTGATTATGTAATTGCAATGCAATGCAATTACAATTATGAAATTATTATAGTTTCTTATATCTGTATTATATTATACTATTGTGACATTTGTAAAAGTGACATTTGTGACAGCTGACATTTATTAAGTTTTATAGTTTACATATTTAGTCCATTTAGTTTATACACTAGCTGTTAGGAAAGAATTGTATGGAATGACATATTAGATATTCTAGATGTCAAAGGAATTTTCTAGAAAATGTAAAATTTATAAATACTGGTGTTGTTGCTAGGAGTTAGTTAGTTGTGATTTGGATGTAACAGAGTTAAGGTCGACGAATTGTAAAGTGTTAATAAAAGTGTTTAGAAGTGAAGAAGTAAATTATTTAGAGAGAAATACGTAACATTTTGGTGACAGCGGTGGGATAATAGAAGAATTCGAAGAAAAAAAAAGTTATATGGTGAATACGAGATCTACAAAATACAACGAAGAAACGACGACAATGGATGTAAGTGAAATATTACAATTCTTGCAACAAGGATGACAGGAGGATCGTGAGGAGGCAGAAAGGCGAGAGGAAAAGCGGCGACAGGAGGACGAACGACGACGACAAGAGGACCGTGAAGAGGCAGAAAGGCGAGAGGAAAAGCGACGAGAGGAGGACGAACGACGACGACAGGAGGACCGTGAGGAGGCGGAGAGGCGCCATCAGGAAATTTGCGAGTCTCAACAAATAATAAACACCAGGTTGAATGAATTTTCTGGGAGGATTGATGGCGTGGAACAGCAGATTGACCAGGTAGGCACAAAAGTTAATAGAATCGAAAAGGAATTTCAGGAGAATAAAGAAGAAATCGAGAGAAAATTAGAAGACACCAGACGGCAAGTACAAAAAGAAATACTGGAAAAGATAAATGGTCTGGAGCACCAATTACATCGTACTTCAATAGCCGATTCAGGAGATTGTCCGACCTCACCAGCTACTCCGTTACAACATTCAAGCCTTATGCACACTGAAAGGTCAGTACACAAAATGCTAAAGCCTCCTACGCACGATGGACAGTCATCATGGTCCATGTACCGCAGACAGTTTGAAGCTGCCGCAAAGGCCAACGGATGGACACAAGAAATGGCTACTTCGCTGGTCATATCTCTCAGAGGTCAGGCACTAGAAATCTTACAGAGCATCCCGGAAGAGCAGCAAAACGATTACGACAGGATTGTAGGAGCATTAGAAATAAGGTATGGACACAAATACCTCCGCCAAGTTTACCAGTCCCAAATAAAAAGTAGACAGCAAAGAAGCAATGAGTCCCTTCAAGAATACGAAGCTGACATCGAACGACTTGTCCATTTGGCATACCCTCAAGCACCTAAAGAATTTCTCGAGCAAATTGGCATCCAGACTTTTATTGATGGACTAGTAGACACTGAAATGCAGCAAGCTTTGCGGCTTGGGAGACACACCACGATCTGTGATGCACTCATAGCTGCCCTGGAATTTAAAGCAGCTAAAGAAGCCTCGAGGAGCTACAAATCTCTAGTAAGGCAAGTTAAATTTGACGAATACCAGTCACTTGAAGACACCATAAAGAAAATAATACGAGAGACATTAAATGAGATGAGACCTTCGAACTCACCACCAAAGGAGACAAGGCGCTGCTACAACTGCGGGAAAATTGGACATCTACAGCGTTTTTGCAGAGCCAGGACAAGGTACCAGCCAAGATCATATTCGCCAGATCGACAACCGGAACATAGGTCAAGATCCAGGAGCCCGAATGAAAGGAACTGGAGAGAAGAAAGCAAGACACCGACGAGTACACAGCACAGAAATGGTCGCTTCCCTTCCCCAGAGCGAGAATCTTGTTCCATATCACCAGTGAGAGATTCGGAAAACGACAATTAGTCGATGATAGGGGGCGCGTGTCGACTACTTATACTCAATGCCCCAAGATTTCTATCTCAGATAAAAGTAGCGATGCAGAGAGAGACCCAGGACGCGCATGTGTGGGAGATGCCCAATCAGCACCTCTTTGTGGCCAGCATTATGAACGAGTCGGCGATATCATGAAACAAGAACAAGTCTATCTGCGTGGACGTCATGGACAGGCTAAAGAAGGAGTTCTACCTGTACTCAATTTCTCGAATGACACCAGCAATGAACTGTTAATGGCAACAACAGTACAAGTCGAAGATGAATGGTCCTCGGAGGAAATGATGAAAAGCCAGAAGAAAGACAATGATCTGAGGTTAATCCGGAACTGGGTAAAGAATGGAGTTCGACCAACTTGGCAGGAAGTTTCCAGATATGGTACGACTATGAAGGAATACTGGGCTCAATGGAATTCCCTTTGTCTTCGCGATGGCCTACTGCATCGGAAGTGGGAGAGCCCCGATGGAGTATCCGCAGTCTACCAGTTGGTCTTGCCTAAAGCAAGAATCCACCAAGTGTTAGAAGAACTGCACAACAGCCCAACCGGAGGACATTTTGAAGTAACCAGGACTTTGGCTCGAGTAAGGGACCGATTTTATTGGATAAACTGTCGCCGAGACGTCGAAGAATGGTGCAAGAGATGTGATCTGTGCTCTGCCAAAAAGGGACAAAAAACAAGAAGCCGTGGTAAAATGGTGCAGTACTTATCCGGAGCACCATTCGAGAGAGTAGCAGTGGACATTCTTGGACCATTACCTGTAACCGCCCGTGGAACCAAGTACTTGATGGTGGTAATGGATTATTTCTCGAAATGGCCCGAAGCAGTACCTCTCCCAAATCAAGAAGCAGAAACTGTAGCCGAAGCGTTCATCGAGAATGTCATAGATAGACATGAAGTGCCCCTCGAACTGCATTCCGATCAAGGAAGAAATTTCGAATCAGAGCTGTGGCAAGAAGTGATGAAAACAATGGGCATCAAGAAAAACCGAACAACTGCGCTTCATCCCCAGTCGAATGGCATGGTTGAACGCCATAACAGAACCATATGCCACTACCTGTCTAAATTCGTATCTGAGAATCAAAGGGACTGGGACAAATTGGTGCCTCTGTTCTTGCTGTCGTATCGAAGTTCCCAGCATGAGTCGACTACCGACACTCCGTCTATGCTGACCTCTGGAAGAGAAATGAAGTTGCCTACTGATCTCATACTTGGCCATCCAGTAGAAGAAAATCAGGAACGATCTTTGCCAGAATTTGTGGAGGACTTGCGAGAGAGAATGGACCGGATCCACCGATTTGCCAGGGAGAAGCTGAAAATTCACAGCGACAAAATGAAACAGCGTCTCGACACTACATCAACAGAGACTGCATTTGAGCCTGGTGATGCAGTATGGTTGTACGGCCCAAAAAGGATGAAAGGGAGAAGTCCAAAACTCCAGAAGAATTGGGACGGCCCGTACACCATCATAAAGAAAATCAACGACCTGGTCTACCGCATCCAGCTTTCTCCAAGAAGCAAGCCAAAGGTGGTCCATCTGGGGAGACTCGCAAGATATACAGGACATGATCCACCCGATTGGTTTGTCGTCGAGGATCCACCGCCTAGGACTGAAGACAGTGTTATTCGGGACGAATAACCTTAAAGAGGGGAGCAGTGTGACATTTGTAAAAGTGACATTTGTGACAGCTGACATTTATTAAGTTTTATAGTTTACATATTTAGTCCATTTAGTTTATACATTAGCTGTTAGGAAATAATTGTATGGAATGACATATTAGATATTCTAGATGTCAAAGGAATTTTCTAGAAAATGTAAAATTTATAAATACTGGTGTTGTTGCTAGGAGTTAGTTAGTTGTGACACAGAATACCTACCCATACAGAAGCGACAGCTAGCAGATTTCGAGTGACCGGAATATTTGACCTCGGGACCTGTGGCCGCCATTTAATAAATGGCAGTAACGTCACTAATTTTATCTTCAGTTGACGTCTAAATGTTTACTTTTTGTTCTGTCAAAAAATAAGTTCTTTTAAATTTTATTTTTGTGTTGGTTTTGAACTATTTTCAAATATAGTACAGTTTTTGTGATATTACTGATTGTGTTTATGTGATTACTCAGATTAGTGACTACTATTTATATTATAACCACTTAGCCAGTGCCGGTGAAAGTATTGAGACGTTTTTACGATCGCGATTGGGTATCTACATCCAACATCCAACAAAACTTATTAACGAGAATGGATTCTGCCAAGAAAGCTAAAAAAATAGGTGTGCCTATCGTCCATGCTTTTCCCAAAGTGATGGAAATACAAGTTTTTTTTTCGTTTCCAATGGATCCCCAAAAGTATGTAAAGTTGGAGACTACAAAAATGTATTTACCTATAAGAATATATGAATTATAAGAAATTTATATTTTAAGGCTGCTGTTTGGATTAAAGCGTGTAATAGGGATGATTTATGTAATATAAATCCAGACGTATTACATACAAATTATCATTTGTGCGAGGAACACTTCGAAGAGAAATATATTTCTAGAGGTGCAACTCGTAAACGTATATTTGAGCAAGCTTTTCCTACAAAATTTTTACATGTCCAAAAATCTACATGTGTACAAGGTAACGAATACGTTTAAACAAAATAATTTCCTACTTGTGTAGATATGCGTTATGTATCAAAATGTTTGAATTTTTAATTTAATATCAATAGGTATTTAGGTTTCGACAAATATTTGTCTAACACATTTTTAAGTAGAATTGGTTTTCATAAAACAAAAATTATGAATGCTTTATACATATACAAATATTATATGTACGTATACATATTTTTTTTAATTTTTTTGCTTATCTTTGTGTCTACATCAAAAACTTTATTTGGTTTCTTATTTTTAATTTTAGAATTTGTAGCAGTGGAAGCTTAGCAGGTAAATCTTTCATTGTAACTAAAAAAAAAATATTGTAGCATTTCGTCCTTCAGATTGCAATATTTTTTTTTAGTTTTCATTTTAACTTTTGAGTAATAATAATGACCAACAAGACTAAATTTTCATTTATTATTCATTGTTTATTAATTTACTATTATTATTGACGTTAGCCATTTATACTGCTCAAAATATTATCGAAAACTGGTAACCTATTATTCTTTATTTATTTTTAATTTTAAGGTCCAAGCAACAGTTTAGAAATACCTGTGGATACCAGGACTGTGCCATTAGCGAGTACAACCAGCAGTGGAAGCATATAGATTATATATTTTTGGTAAATGTATATTTACACAGAAAACCCTCAAAAATGTCATAATTTACATTTACAAATTGTTCTTTACTTTTACATGTAGTAATATTAATTTGCTTTATTAATCCTAAATTAATTATGATATTATGAAATTATTAAATATGAAGCAAAATATTTATACAAATAAAATACCTGAAAGTACCTTATTACTCTATTACCGTCTTTCCCTAAAATACTTAAGCCTAAGTGTATTCTAAACAAAACTTGATATAGACGATAGACTTTTTACTTCATGTTACAATTCATTTATTAATTGAATATTTTGATTAGTGTACAAAAACAACTTTTTCTCTCAGTGTACTAATAACTGGCAAAACTGTCAAAAAATATGTTCCCCAAGATCAAAGGTGCCGACACGCTCTGTCGCTTCTGTATGGGTAGGGTATTCTGTGGTTGTGATTTGGATGTAACAAAGTTAAGGTCGACGAATTGTAAAGTGTTAATAAAAGTGTTTAGAAGTGAAGAAGTAAATTATTTAGAGAGAAATACGTAACACTATAATATATATTATAATTTATTATAATCTTATATCTGTAGTCTTCTATTGCATAAAGCCCTTTTCAAATACAATAAAACAATTATTGTGGAATATGCTGTTTCAGTTGTAACTAACCTTTTGTATGATTTATCCATATTTATTACAAAAATCAAGAATCAAACGAAAACACTTAGTTACTATTATTTATACTAATACGAATTCCGAAAAAATTCTAATAAGTTATATGTAGGTTTACACAAGCTTGATCGATTTTGAAAAATTTAACGAATTTTTCTTTAATACAGATGAACTGTAGATCTAACTCAACTTTACCATTTCTACAAACTGTCTTATAACAGATAACAAGTCTTTTTAAGTCAGACAAGACCATATTTTTGTATTTTCTGTCATTTATAATTAAAAACCAAGACGTATATAAAGATGATACAAATATTTTGTATGTATTATGCTCATGCTGGCGACTTAAAAAATTAGAAAATGGAACTAATTTACTAGCGATAAAAAATTGCAAAATATACTAAATAATAAACGTCGAGTCTTTAAGTTCAAACAAAAAAAATTTGGTCTTTCTGACTAAATTTTATTTAAATATACTTAAATCTAGATTTTCTCTAGATCTAGATGTAGATCTAGAAATTAATCAGTCAATTGGTTGGAGGATAAATGGGGTATTACATTTTTCTTTGCTCTAAGTAACACACTAGTAAATAAAGTGAATACATTTTTAACACAAAAAGTTAGAGGTACTCGAGTCAAATAAAATATACTCAATGACATAGAAACCCGAACACACAGTAAAAATTATGTTATTTCGATAATATTTCATATACGAATCGGGGAGGTTATAATATGCAAATTATTGAAATTCCACTCAAATCGGTTAAAGATACTCTAATTGTCTGCTTCCCAACTTCAACAATGGGCTGAATGGTTGGGTTCCTATGTCACTGAGAATATAAATTTTAATATATGTATGTATTAAAATATTACCACCTACGTACATTATTCACTTCATCTAGATTCTATTCTATCATTATTTTAACTTAATTAGGGGAAATGAACTATTTTGTATATTTTATGGAAGATATACATTATAATAATAATAATAATAATAATAATAATAATAATAATAAATACGCACGGAGAGGCAGGGTTGGTGAGAGCAACTTTGTTTACGGGTGTGGCAAACCCGCGTACTCCGGCTATGCATGAGGGAGCAAGGTTAGTGAGAGTAACTTTGCTTTCGGGACTGGCAACCCCGCATACCCCAGCTACGCACGGAGAGGCCGGGTTGGTGAGAGCAACTTTGTTTACGGGTGTGGCAAACCCGCGTACTCTGGCTATGCATGGGGAGCAAGGTTGGTGAGAGTAACTTTGTTTTAGGAGTGGCAATCCTGCATACCCCAGCTGCGCACGGAGAAGCAAAGTTAGTGAGGGTAATTTTGTTTTCGGGTGTGGCGACCCCGCGCACTCCAGCCAAAGCACGAAGGAGCAGGCTTGGTGGCAGTTCCCTGTTCTCGGGTGTGGCAAACCCGCTTACTTCAGCCGCCGCAGGAACGTGGCACATGGTGTTCCGAATACCCCCGTCCGGGCCGGGGACCTACACGGCATCAAATTCCCGGAGCTAGGTTTGAGCGAGGAGTGGCTCTTGTCCAGTCTTTGGCAGAAGAGTGGCTCTTGCTCAAATTGGCTTTGAAAAGGGATATTTTTGTCTTTTTCACCCCCAAGAAAAAGATACAAACATGAATAATGGATATAGGTACTAGTAGTGATGGGTCGCTACCTGGGGTTCGCCAGGGCATGTCTGGAGCCGGCGCTGGACATGACAGCATGCGGGACGTCGGTGGCAGGCAGCTGAGGAGGCGGGCACCTGTCGTTCAAAAAGCTACAGCCCCAAACCCAAACTCAAACTCACAGCCAAACAGAGGAGTGGACGATACGAGAAGGGCCGAAGACTACGAAGCCCCTCTACCCCAGGGTTCGCCTGCCGTGCGACGGAGGGCTGCCCGAAGGAGAGAAGATACCAGAAGGTTGAAGTGGACCGTCGAAATGAACATAGAAGTTATGACGACGTTCTACATCATCAACCACTGCAGAGACGAGCCGCTCCCTGGATGGAGACATTCATTACATGCCGAATTCCTACGCAGAAATCCCACTTTCAACATCTCTGAACAAAATATTGTAGATAGGAAAAACGTCATCGTTAGGAAGCGCTACCTCACAGATCTTCAACTACAGGAAGTCAAGAGAGAAGTCGGCCAGATCCTATACCAACAAGAGGAGTTCCAAAATCTACCGGAAGTACGTGCGGAAGAAGAAATCCAGCCACAGCAAAGACGTATCTCCCGAACGCCATCATCGTCCAGATCAGAGGGAAGAATTAGTGATGTACACCTACCGAGAAGCCAACATGAAGAACGACGAGAACGATTTCTACAACTAGTGACCCACTATGAGCTCATGAATCTACTAAATAGGCCCAGAATACCTAAACTCAAGAATGTCAATAAAGCGCGTAACATAATATCCAGTGCCAACAGTATTTTGCAACAATATTTGGATGGCACAAATGATCTACAAAAGGCACATTTGGGTGTGTATTGTGCCTCAGCACTCATCCTCGAATTGAACGGACAGCAAGTATATACCCCAAACCCCAACCGAAAGAACAAGGACAGTGACACCCCAATGTGGAAGAAGAGGCTTGAGAAGAACATCGACGAGTATAGAGCTGACGCTGATATCCTCAGTGAATTTCTAGCAGGAAACAACTCTCGAAGGGTCATGGCTAAAACACAAGCCATAGCTAGAAAGGCGCAGATAGATCTGAATAATGCAGACCATCGGCAACAACTATTGAACCTCAAAGATATTCTGAGACAAAAGGCGAAAGCGAAGGGTGCCAGGCTACGTAGATACAACAAGCTGACAAAAAGAAAACAACAGAATGCTGCGTTCGAGAACAACCAAAAGCAGTTTTTGAGGAGCTTGGAGAAACAGGATGAAGAACAACCAAGAGAAATCGATCCAGTGCGATTCACAACATACTGGAATTCTATTTGGAGTGACGCCGACACATACAACGAGAACGCGCCATGGATTGAGGAAATTGAAGCACACAGCGAAGATCTCAACCAAATGGCTGTCGGAATTATTACAGAAGACGACGTAACCTTGGCAATCAAGAGGATCAAGAACTGGAAAGCACCAGGCCCCGATGGGATACGCAATTTCTGGCTGAAGCACCTACCTGCATCTCATGGTATCCTGGCAAAGTGTTTCACGAAGGCGATCAACGATCCACATGTCGTACCTGATTTCCTTATGACAGGCAACACGTTCATGCTTTTCAAAAAGGGTGATGCTGCACAACCGAAGAACTACAGACCCATCACGTGTCTGTCCACAATATATAAGCTCTTGACGTCTATCATAAATGAAAGAATCTATCGTCACTGCTTGGAAAACAACATCTTTGAGGAAGAACAAAAGGGATGCATCAGAGGCGCAGCGGGGTGTAAACATCAACTGACAATCGACGCTGTGGTACTGAGGTAAGCCCAAGTAAGAAGAAGAAACCTGCATATGTGTTACATCGACTACAGCAAGGCGTTCGACTCGGTACCTCACGACTGGCTACTTAAAGTCCTGGAAATTTACAAAGTCTGCCCTCGGATAAGAGCTCTTCTCCAACATCTTATGCAGTCATGGAAAACAAACATTTGGGTTTCTGGAGGGAACACAGGTCAAGTTGAGATCAAGAAGGGAATCTTCCAAGGTGATTCACTCTCGCCGGTTTGGTTCTGTCTGGCACTCAATCCATTATCTACGCTACTCAATAAAACAACTGCTGGGTACAAGATCAACTTGAGAAGCCGAGCAACACTCACTCACTTGCTCTACATGGATGATCTAAAACTATTCAGTGGGTCCAAGGCAAATCTCCAGGCTCTCATTGAAACTACTAGGACCTTCAGCGACGACATCAAAATGTCCTTCGGCCTGGATAAATGCGCCACACTGAGTATTGTGAAGGGAGCACCTCATAACAACCCAGAGGTGTATGCCGACATTCATCAACTGCCACCGGAGGAGCAATACCGTTACCTGGGAATGTGTCAAGATAACAAGATTAACCACACACAACTGAAGAAAGAATTCCAAGAGAAATATAAGAATCGAGTGACAAAGTTGCTGAATACGCTTTTATCTGGAGGCAATCTTATCAAAGCCATCAACTCGTGGGCTGTCCCAGTGCTGACATACTCTTTCGGAATCGTTAAGTGGTCTGTTACTGATCTCGATGAGCTCGACCGACTTACCAGGCGGCTCCTAACTAAGTTCAGGCACTTGCACACTAACTCTTCCGTAATCAGACTCTACCTGCCTCGAAGACGAGGTGGGAGAGGTCTATTGAACATCAAAAATCAGTGCCTTAATCAAGAAGCTTCCTTAAGAAGAAAGCTGCTAACGAACAGGGACCCGCTAATAACAGCAGTAGCAAGAGAGGACGCTGGATACACGCCTTTGAGCCTCGGATGTGAACTTATCCCGGTCGACGTACCAACAGAAGAGGAACTCCGGACCCAGTGGATGGAACATGCTTTGCAGGGCCGTTTTCCAAAAATGCTACAGCCAGACCACATCGACAAAGAAAATTCATAAAAATGGCTTACCGACGGCTATCTGTACCCCGAGACCGAAGGCTTCTTGACTGCCATTCAGGACAGGGTTATAAAAACAAGAAATTGCCAGAAGAATATCCTGAGAGACGACGTAGAAGACCTATGTAGAAAATGTGGATCTGCAGGCGAAACTATAGAACACATAATAGGAGGGTGTCCCGCGCTATCAGAGTCAGCATATCTCGGCAGGCACAACCAACTTGCGAAGATGGTTCACCAACAACTGGCGCTCAAGTATGGCCTGTTAGCGACGGCTCCGCCATACTACAAATATGTCCCGGAAGCTGTGCTGGAATCGGAAGTTGCCGTGATGTACTGGGATAGGATAATCATCACCGATCGAACAGTGGACTTCAACCGACCAGATATTGTGCTGATCAGCAAGGAACAACGAAGAGGGATCATCATAGACATCGCTGTTCCACTTACCCATAACATTCAGAAGACTGAACGGGAGAAGGTCGCGAAATACGAAAATTTGTCAATTGAGCTGAAGCGCCTGTGGAAACTGGAGAAAGTGGAGACGTACGCCCTAGTAATATCGGCAGAGGGAATAATGACGACGAGATTCGCCAAGAACATCGCGGCATTAGGACTATCTTTTAATGTCATTAGAAATGGCCAGAAGGCAATATTGTTACAAACTTGCCACATTGTAAGAAGGGTTTTGGGACAGTATGAATTTCCTCCCCTCGCCTGAGCCTAATTTCTGCTGGAGGCGAGGATGAGATATCAAGCCATCACTGTCTACAGTAGGAATAGGTGAATGTTTCCCAGCGTTTACGCTGAGAAGTGTGACTATAAAGTCGGCGAAATAATAATAATAATAATAATACAGAATAGGAGCTCCGGACCCAGTGGATGGAACATGCTTTGCAGGGACGTTTTCCGAAAATGCTACAGCCAGACCACATCGACAAAGAAAATTCGTTAAAATGGCTTACCGACGGCTATCTGTACCCCGAAACCGAAGGCTTCTTGACTGCCATTCAGGACAGGGTTATAAAAACAAGAAATTACCAGAAGCATATCCTGAGAGACGACGTCGAAGACATATGTAGGAAATGTGGATCTGTAGGCGAAACTATAGAGCACGTAATAGGAGGTTGTCCCGCGCTAGCAGAGTCAGCATATCTCGGCAGGCACAACCAACTTGCGAAGATGGTGCACCAACAACTGGCACTTAAGCATGGCCTGTTAGCGACGGCTTCGCCATACTACAAATACACCCCGGAAGCTGTGCTGGAATCGGAAGTAGCAGTGATGTACTGGGATAGGCTAATCATCACCGATCGAACAGTGGACTTCAACCGACCAGACATTGTACTGATCAACAAGGAACAACGAAGAGGGATCATCATAGACATCGCAGTGCCACTTACTCACCACATTCAGAAGACTGAACGGGAGAAGATCGCGAAATACGAAAATATATCAATCGAGCTGAAGCGCCTATGGAAACTGGAGAAGGTGGAGACGTACGCCCTAGTAATATCGGCAGAGGGCGTGATGACGACCAGATTCGCCAAGAACATCGCGGCATTAGGACTGTCTTATAATATTATTCGAAATGGCCAGAAGGCAGTTGTACTACAAACATGTCATATTGTAAGAAAGGTTTTGGGACAGGATGAATTTCCTCCCCCTCGCCTGAGCCTAATTTCTGCTGGAGGCGGGGATGAGATATCAAGCCATCACTGTCTGCAGCAGGAATGGGTGAATGTTTACCAGCGTTTACGCTGAGAAGTGTGACTATAAAGTCGGCGAAATAATAATACTCACCCTATAATTACTCCGAAGAGTAACCTTAGGCCCCTCTCAGGGATCTGTGCGGGAAGAAGTGGCTATTATTATTAATTGCCATGGCGCACTGGGAGCGACTTAAGATTATTTCGGTAACGCATTTGCTTTACAGTTCTGAGGAAACCCAGAAAATTCAGAACATTACCAAATCTAAAGCATGTGCGGTTGGATTGGTATCTATGCATCCACACCTATACACTAGTGTATTAGTGGTTGCATATCAAGGCCCGACAGAGAAAGCCAGACAATTAAAAATCCTGTTCCCTGGCCGGGACCCGAACAACGCGCACAGAGGTATCGCGACTGGAAAGACGGTGCTTTAACCCACTCGGCTACCCGTGCCCCCAAACATTCCTCAGATATAATAATTTCTAAGTGAGTTCTAATAACTTATTAGAACTCGAAGAGACATAGCTGTTCACATGTCTTGTTACTTTAGATTTATCTGAAGAATTTAGTTTAGTTCTTCCACAAAAGTTACAAAATAGGTAATTTCCATTAATACCTAAATCCCCATTAAATCAGGATTACTGTCAATCCATGTTCGAAATAGATCTTGTCTATTTTTCCGTTCTTCTGACATGTTCAATCAGCCGTTATGTCCCCAAGCACTCTGAATCACAATGGCATTGATAAGCATAACGAAACATTTGGTACATACCTACAGTAGACGAAATGCCACAGCGTGGGTATTCTCGACGGAGAGTGATTCTACACTGTTTTTATTGCGATGTGATATTATGAATTATATGTTAGGGCAAGCGCACAACACTACCCATTTCGGATCTCTCGTATGTCAAAGATGTATACCGGTGTGAAAACAGCCACGGTCGTCCATCCACAGATTTAAAAATACAATTATTTCACAATTTTATCATTCCAGAAATTATTTTCCACGATGGTTTGCTATTTTACGACATTTAGTAATGCTGGCAGTCCCACAAAAAAATGGGAGGGTGGAAACTACCCTTAAAATTTTAAAAGCCACATCTTATACAAATGCAGATGTCGATTAAATTTTTTCACGTAAATTGCTTAATTATGATGTTGTAAAATCCGCCCACATATTGAAATCATTTCCCGGGCCGTAATAAGGGTGCATCAACCCCTAGAAGTAATAAAATTACTCCAGCCACATTTGAAGATGTCGGGTCATTTTTTTCACGTAAATGGCTTTATATTACAGTTAGCTAACCAGCCTGTAGGCTGAAATCATTTCCCGGGCCGTAATAAGGGTGCATCAACCCCTAGAAGTATTAAAATTACTCCAGCCACATCTGAAGATGTCGGGTAAATTTTTTCACGTAAATGGCTTTATTTTACAGTTAGCTAACCAGCCTGTAGGCTGAAATCATTTCCCGGGCCGTAATAAGGGTGCATCAACCCCTAGAAGTGTTAAAATTACTCCAGCCACATCTGAAGATGTCGGGTAAATTTTTTCACGTAAATGGCTTTATTTTACAGTTAGATAACCAGTCTGAGGGCTGAAATCATTTCCCGGGCAGTAATAAGGGTGCATCAACCCTTAGAAGTAATAAAATTACTCCAGCCACATTTGAAGATGTCGGGTAAATTTTTTCGCGTAAATGGCTTTATTTTACAGTTAGCTAACCAGCCTATGGGATGAAATAATTTCCCGGGCCGGAATAAGGGTGCATCAACCCTAGAAGTATTAAAATTACTCCAGCCACATTTGAAGATGTCCGGTAAATTTTTTCACGTAAATGGCTTTATTTTACAATTAGCTAACCAGCCTATAGGCTGAAATCATTTCCCGGGCCGTAATAAGGGTGCATCAACCTCTAGACGTATTAAAATTACTCCAGCCACATTTGAAGATGTCGGGTAATTTTTTTCACGTAAATGGCTTTATTTTACAGTTAGCTAACCAGCCTGTGGGCTGAAATCATTTCCCGGGCCGTAATAAGGGTGCATCAACCCCTAGAAGTATTAAACCCGTTGTACTCTATCAGACTTGCTCGGATTTTTTTCTCTATTGGGAAGGTTTTTTGATGGAACAGCTTCTTTCTTAAAGTATCTAAATCTTCGTCAACAAAGTGATTTGAACAAATTCTGGCATTATTAACATTGAATGTATCTTCGCGTTTACACAGATGCCTCCACTTTGATTTTGATTTCTCGTCTTTGGGAAAGCCAAAAAAACTTGAAATTGTTTTTAGAACGATTGTTCGTATTATAACCGTATACAGCACACCTCATTTTAACAAATTTTTGCTGTCAAAAATATAAAAACTAGCACAAACTTATCAAGATGCCTTCAGAACAAACTCCTCGGATGACAAAAGTGGGCACAAGCTGACGTCACAGTCGTCGTCGTCAACGTCGTGCGACTCACGGTTTTCGGTCTAGCGCCGTCGAGAGTGTCAAGTCGGCGGACACACAGCTCTTTCCGATTTTCCCACGACCACCGTCGACACGGAAGACGCCGTGCCGCACGTGGATAGATGCGTCTTTAAACGAGGAATCGAATGGTGGGTCGCTCGTTTTTCTACGACGACGGGCAGCGGAGATATACGCGACGGACTGGAGGGATGTTGCTTTCGCTAGTGTCGACAGAACCTCGTACGGCATTGCGGTTATTCGGCGGCGATTTTCACACTGAAGACGATCGATTTTTTCGGAAAAACGCTCGTGCCCGACCTTAAGTTTGGCGCGAAAAATCGAATGGCGTCGTCGTCAACGTCGTGCGACTCACGGTTTTCGGTCTAGCGCCGTCGAGAGTGTCAAGTCGGCGGACACACAGCTCTTTCCGATTTTCCCACGGACCACCGTCGACACGGAAGACGCCGTGCCGCACGTGGAGATATACGCGACGGACTGGAGGGATGTTGTTTTCGCGAGAGTCGACAGAACCTCGTATGGCATTGCGGTTATTCGGCGGCGATTTTCACACCGAAGACGATCGATTTTTCGGAAAAACGCTCGTGCCCGACCCTAAGTTTGGCGCGAAAAATCGAATGGCGTCGTCGTCAACGTCGTGCGACTCACGGTTTTCGGTCTAGCGCCGTCGAGAGTGTCAAGTCGGCGGACACACAGCTCTTTCCGATTTTCCCACGGACCACCGTCGACACGGAAGACGCCGTGCCGCACGTGGATAGATGCGTCTTTAAACGAGGAATCGAATGGTGGGTCACTCGTTTTTCTACGACGACGGGCAGCGGAGATATACGCGACAGACTGGAGGGATGTTGTTTTCGCGAGTGTCTACAGAACATCGTACGGCATTGCGGTTATTCGGCGGCGATTTTCACACCGAAGACGATCGATTTTTTCGGAAAAACGTCATGCGACTCACGGTTTTCGGTCTAGCGCCGTCGAGAGTGTCAAGTCGGCGGACACACAGCTCTTTCCGATTTTCCCACGGACCACCATCGACACGGAAGACGCCGTGCCGCACCTGGATAGATGCGTCTTTAAACGAGGAATCGAATGGTGGGTCGCTCGTTTTTCTACGACGACGGGCAGAGGAGATATACGCGACGGACTGGAGGGATGTTGTTTTCGCGAGTGTCGACAGAACCTCGTACGGCATTGCAGTTATTCGGCGGCTATTTTCACACCTAAGACGATCGATTTTTCGGAAAAACGCTGATGCCCGACCCTAAGTTTGGCGCGAAAAATCGAATGGCGTCGTCGTCAATGTCGTGCGACTCACGGTTTTCGGTCTAGCGCCGTCGAGAGTGTCAAGTCGGCGGACACACAGCTCTTTCCGATTTTCCCACGGACCACCGTCGACACGGAAGACGCCGTGCCGCACGTTGATAGATGCGTCTTTAAACGAGGAATCGAATGGTGGGTCGCTCGTTTTTCTACGACGACGGGCAGAGGAGATATACGCGACGGACTGGAGGGATGTTGTTTTCGCGAGTGTCGACAGAACCTCGTACGGCATTGCGGTTATTCGGCGGCGATTTTCACACCGAAGACGATCGATTTTTCGGAAAAACGCTCGTGCCCGACCCTAAGTTTGGCGCGAAAAATCGAATGGCGTCGTCGTCAACGTCGTGCGACTCACGGTTTTCGGTCTAGCGCCGTCGAGAGTGTCAAGTCGGCGGACACACAGCTCTTTCCGATTTTCCCACGGACCACCGTCGACACGGAAGACGCCGTGCCGCACGTGGATAGATGCGTCTTTAAACGAGGAATCGAATGGTGGGTCGCTCGTTTTTCTACGACGACGGGCAGAGGAGATATACGCGACGGACTGGAGGGATGTTGTTTTCGCGAGTGTCGACAGAACCTCGTACGGCATTGCGGTTATTCGGCGGCGATTTTCACACCGAAGACGATCGATTTTTCGGAAAAACGCTCGTGCCCGACCCTAAGTTTGGCGCGAAAAATCGAATGGCGTCGTCGTCAACGTAGTGCGACTCACGGTTTTCGGTCTAGCGCCGTCGAGAGTGTCAAGTCGGCGGACACACAGCTCTTTCCGATTTTCCCACGGACCACCGTCGACACGGAAGACGCCGTGCCGCACGTGGATAGATGCGTCTTTAATCGAGGAATCGAATGGTGGGTCACTCGTTTTTCTACGACGACGGGCAGCGGAGATATACGCGACAGACTGGAGGGATGTTGTTTTCGCGAGTGTCGACAGAACCTCGTACGGCATTGCGGTTATTCGGCGGCGATTTTCACACCGAAGACGATCGATTTTTCGGAAAAACGCTCGTGCCCGACCCTAAGTTTGGCGCGAAAAATCGAATGGCGTCGTCGTCAACGTCGTGCGACTCACGGTTTTCGGTCTAGCGCCGTCGAGAGTGTCAAGTCGGCGGACACACAGCTCTTTCCGATTTTCCCACGGACCACCGTCGACGTGGCGCACGTGGATAGATGCGTCTTTAAACGAGGAATCGAATGGTGGGTCACTCGTTTTTCTACGACGACGGGCAGCGGAGATATACGCGACAGACTGGAGGGATGTTGTTTTCGCGAGTGTCGACAGAACCTCGTACGGCATTGCGGTTATTCGGCGGCGATTTTCACACCAAAGACGATCGATTTTTCGGAAAAACGCTCGTGCCCGACCCTAAGTTTGGCGCGAAAAATCGAATGGCGTCGTCGTCAACGTCGTGCGACTCACGGTTTTCGGTCTAGCGCCGTCGAGAGTGTCAAGTCGGCGGACACACAGCTCTTTCCGATTTTCCCACGGACCACCGTCGACACGGAAGACGCCGTGCCGCACGTGGATAGATGCGTCTTTAATCGAGGAATCGAATGGTGGGTCACTCGTTTTTCTACGACGACGGGCAGCGGAGATATACGCGACAGACTGGAGGGATGTTGTTTTCGCGAGTGTCGACAGAACCTCGTACGGCATTGCGGTTATTCGGCGGCGATTTTCACACCGAAGACGATCGATTTTTCGGAAAAACGCTCGTTCCCGACCCTAAGTTTGGCGCGAAAAATCGAATGGCGTCGTCGTCAACGTCGTGCGACTCACGGTTTTCGGTCTAGCGCCGTCGAGAGTGTCAAGTCGGCGGACACACAGCTCTTTCCGATTTTCCCACGGACCACCGTCGACGTGCCGCACGTGGATAGATGCGTCTTTAAACGAGGAATCGAATGGTGGGTCACTCGTTTTTCTACGACGACGGGCAGCGGAGATATACGCGACAGACTGGAGGGATGTTGTTTTCGCGAGTGTCTACAGAACCTCGTACGGCATTGCGGTTATTCGGCGGCGATTTTCCCACCGAGACGAGAAAATTTCCCACCGAGAAAATTTGTTAAAATGAGGTGTGCTGTATACGGTTATAATACGAACAATTGTTCTAAAAACAATTTCAAGTTTTTTGGCTTTCCCAAAGCCGAGAAATCAAAAGCAAAGTGGAGGCATCTGTGTAAACGCGAAGATACATTCAATGTTAATAATGACAGAATTTGTTCAAATCACTTTGTTGACGAAGATTTAGATCTTTTAAGAAAGAAGCTGTTCCATCAAAAAAACCTTCCCAATAGAGAAAAAAATCCGAGCAAGTCTGATAGAGTACAACGGGTTTAATACTTCTAGGGGTTGATGCACCCTTATTACGGCCCGGTAAATGATTTCATCCTACGGGCTGGTTAGCTAATTGTAAAATAAAGCCTTTTACGTGAAAAAATTTACCCGACATCTTCAAATGTGGCTGGAGTAATTTTATTACTTCTAGGGGTTGATGCACCCTTATTACGGCCCGGGAAATGATTTTAATGGGTGGGCGGATTTTACAACATCATAATTAAGCAATTTTCGTGAAAAAAATTTGATCGACATCTGCATTTGTATAAGATGTGGATTTTAAAATTTTAAGTGTAGTTTCCACCCTCCCATTTTTTTTGTGTAATTGCCAGCATTACTAAATATCATAAAATAGCACACCGTCGTGGAAAATAATTTTTGGAATGATAAAATTGTGAGATAATTGTATTATTAAATCTGTGGATGGACGACCGTGGCTGTTTTCACACCGGTAAGATGTATTACGTTCCGTGATTTACAGTTTTTACTGATGAATGATGAATAGTTTGACAGAGGTTTTATATTCATTCAATGATATTTACATACCACTAAATATAATTAGGAATAACGACCATGCTTTAAAACTCTGCTTAAAAAGATTTTACTGCAAAACTTCGCTTCCATAATAATTTTCATAATAAAAACTTATTGCATCGACGTCAAATTTGTCAGGAAACCGAGATAAAATTATATTGCTCGCTGAGAGAATCGATGCGAGTTTTAAAGCGTTTTTATTAACATAGACGCGCCCCTTCTTCCGGTCCGACGTATCTAGAAAACTTTCCAGACAAAAGGCGAGGACGAACGTTCACGTTTTATTCCAATTTGATGACTTGATAATTTCCTGCTAACTTAAACCCACGTCTATGCCACCGCTGTGATGGCACATCCGCCCTTCAAGTCAACACTTGTTTGGCGTGTTATGTCGACAAATGAATATGTGAAAAAAGTTAAATCATTGGTAACACCAAAAGTACCGTTGCGACCGCCGAAACGTGAACGGTTTTTGGTTTTCGCGGAAAGGTCGTAGTAGGATAAGGTAGGGTGAACTGCCCCCATGGAAATTTAAATCGATATTGGTACTATTGATTGTTTATGATTATATTAACTTAAGTTACCATTTTTTTCAGATAATCAAATGTCAACCAGGACAAAGCTGGTTCAAGTTACTTTATTAGTGAACTCGTAGGACACGTTGAAACAAAATGAATATCTAGTAATCTACCATTTATTTTCACCACTAACTAGGAAAAAAAAGTAATAAGTATTTACTTGCTTTTTACTTCCTCCTAATAAAAAATGTGAATCAAAAATTGCGATGTTTGATTTATTCTCAATGATGTGATATAATAGGAACTGCTGGCGAAAAAAGAGTATCCAAAAGAAGTTCTAACGTTGATTCGACTTCAAAACTCAAATGAAATACCCCACATAAGAGATGAGAATAATTAGAAAATTATCTACGAATTGTGGTCAGCAGCGTTTTCATAATTTTGACATTATCGACAATATTTTAGCAATTTCGAAGGATTTTTATAGTGACCTGGTGGGAATTAAATGGACAAGGAATTCAGATTCAGTTATCCCGAAAATATACAGATATGTTGCTTAGGCGTCTCACGATTTTAACATTTTTTTGAAGTTAGGGCAAGTTCATTTAACTACTTATAGTCCAAGATGCTCAAGGCTTGTGGCGGACTGAGGTACGACAACCATTTTTAATTACTACTTGAATCGTCTTATGGGTAGTGGTGCTTCATTTGACAATTTTTTTTCCTATAACAATAAGATATAAAATTCAGTTATCCAATTCAGTGATCCCGAAAACATAAAAGTATGATGCAATAGACAGTTTTTTTTCGTGTGCTTTTACAATTTAAGGTATAGTGGATAAGAATGGAATAGGCTATATAAGTATAGGGGATAAGATAGGGGAAATAAGGGGAAATATCGGTCATTGGGGTAATACCGGCCTGCCCATTTTGTGGAAAGGTTTGACTTTTTTAGAATCTCAGTTGTTCGTTTTGTCAATAGCTGTCTAAACATTATGTGTAATTTCGTTACTGTCTAATGTACGATTGTTGTTTTGCGTTAGAAAACTTTTTCTGACCTTATTCTTATAAAGACAGAACAATTTTGGTAAGATAAGAATATCCTTCCTATTTATTAATAAGAACCCATTTATCGTGAGAACTGATGTTTTCGACATTGCTCTTTAATGTTACACTAACGTTTTTAATTATTACCTCAAACAAAATTCGTATACGAGTAAATAATAAATAACATGTGTCTGGGGTAATACTGGCTACTGGCTTTGTGGCAATACCAGCCGGCCGGCATTACACGTCACTTAAAAAAAAGTAAAAAACAGATATATAATCATTAAATGATATTGTTAACGCTTTGTCTATATGGTCAACTGATACAAAATATAACATTGCCCAGATCTACCAATGAGAGGAATAATAAAATTAACACCACGGAGCTATCATTAGGACGAAAACCCATTTTTTCTGTAGAAGCTGAAAAGGAAATTGTAGAAAAAAAATAAGCCCATTTTTATTTTGGAATAACTCTAACTAAAAAGTAGAAACAGCAAAAGAATATTTGTTTAGTAAACAACATACAGAAGAATGTTCTAGACTGAAATCTAAACGAACTAAAACAGCGGTACAATGCCAAGAAAGTAGAAAAGATTAGTAGGTATGCAATAAACTATGATGAAAGTTATGAAGACAAAAAAGTAAATGAAGATATTTGGATTATATGCGATGGAGAAATATAACTGATACTGATGACCAGTGGGTACACAAAGTAAACACAAATAATACAAAAGAGAAAAAAAATGTGATTTTTGTTTGTCTGTGTATGTATTATACTTATAAGATGCAGTTCTTTCAAATTTTTGAATAAAGATATTTCAAGCATATTTTGTTCTTTAATTTTTACCGTACGAATTATTAGAAATCTGATTGAGCAATGTTTAATAAATGAAATTGCTTAAGGGGCCGGCATTACCCCACTTTCCCCTTTAATATATTTAAGATAACGATTGGTGTTTAAGAAAATATTAAACTTTTACTAAAAAAGATTTTCACTCGTTGCTTAAATATGCTATTATAAACTTTCATGGATTAGTTACTAACACATGTACGTACCAACATACATGCGTTGTAGAATAAGATGGATAGCAACGAGTATGTCTACCTAACGAGTAATTAACTGACAGCGGCATACATAGACCTGAGAGTCACATATTGATCATATTTTAGCGGCTATGCAGGGATTATTGAAATAGAAGATAATGCCGGGAGAAAGTTATTTGCAAATTCATAAGCAAGAAAGGTGGCTAATTTGATATCATATTTTACATTACAAAAAGAAAATAACGGCCCAATGATATCGGTGAAGGGTTTCAATAAGATAATATAATTATCCAGTTTTAGTACTATTAACACATTTTCTACATACAGTAGTACATACCCTTTTACATTTAAATTGCATATTTTAGTGAGTGGCAAATGCTTTAAAAATCAGTTTAGGTACTCTATCTACTACAAAAGTCCATATGAACAGGAATGAACTATTTTATTACCCCAGGAACTTCTCGTTTTCGAAAGAAACATCTGACGAGAGATTGAGATGAAGCGAAGAAATGTGAAGTTCGCAAAACATTATACAATATACAGGGTTGGAACGTCCAAGATTTCAAAGACGAGCATTAAAATATAAGAAAAGAATAAACTCTGACAGATAGAGGAACTGACAGAGAAATATTATATCCATAGTTGCCAGACTGACATGTCATTTTAAAACTTTTATGAGCGTTATTCTCTGTCTTTCGTGATAGGGTAGCAATAAAATATGTAGGCGGGACGCCCCGCCCATAAATTATAATGCGCATGTGTGAATTGAATTATTATATCGTTATTGGTCTACGGAAAATAAGCACTTGAGTATTTCTGTGCGTACGCAGTATATCACATACTCATATCATGCATAGACATGAACATGAAAGACCACGAAATTTAAATGATTTACGGACCAGAATTGTACAAGTCCTAAATAGTATTTCCCCTGAAGTGTTAGAACGCGTAAGAACTGAGTTTTACGATAGACTAGGTTTTTGCGAAGCACAAAGGGGCGACATTTTTGAACCACTTATTTAATAGGCATTTTTTCTTTCTTTCGTCTTATAACCGGGTCGATTTATCTTTTTATTTTTTTTATTTTTTATAGAACTTCAATTTTATTTTCTTGCAGACCGATACTAAGTCGATGTACACCCTCATAGCTGCGAAAAAGTACTGTGTCCCACTCACTCAAATTTGGTATGTGGTGGGCGGTGTCTATCCACTCCACTTTCCAGTTTCTGTTACGCGCAGGTAACGTTTTACATCATACGTTTCTAATACGTACACAAGCGTGAAACACTGGTGCATCTTTGGTGCATCAAATGTCTTTGTCTGTCCTTACTGGTGTTTTTTAACTTATTCTCTTCTACACATGTATCGCCAATATGTAAAGGTGCAATTTCCTAGGGTGTATATGAAGCAAATAAAAAACCGTAAATGTCTATTTGTTGACGAAACTAAATATATTTATATCTACATATTTAGAAAAACATGTGAATTTTGCAGTACCTATAATCTTGATATAAGTTATGGCAGCTTGCGACCACTACTACATTTAGGTTTTAAATTTAATAAAAATGATAAAAAAGGGGCTTAACGGAGGAAACAGAAAATAAGGATTTGCCTTTCTAAATGGAGACAGTTTTTCTAAACGAGACGAGGATATTTTCAAAGGTAATTAAATTAAATCGTGGCAAGATGATGACATAAAAAGTGTACATAAACCGGAGGGACTTTGTGGAAGGAGTTTGTGTGTTTTATAGTTCCTCGTGGAGGAAACAAACATGGATATGTTACTGTTAGAAATTTGCTTCTTTCTTCCACTTCTCAGATATTAGACTATCACGAACAAATGAATAGTGACTTTTTTACAAAGTGGGCGAAAGGAAAACTGATATAAAATCTGAAAGAACTCTCTACTATAACATTGTGGAAGAAAATCAACCTTTACAACTGATCAACTGTTACAACTAGCAAAATTGCATAAAAAAGAAAAGCATTACACTGTCGACATCATCATCATCAGATTATCAGAGAACATGAACACGATGTTTTAAGACTTCATCCTTATCACTTCATAGTTCATGCTATAAAAATGATTTGGGCGGGCACTAAACCAAACTAAACCAAAACTTTGGACAGAATGGTTGTGGGACTGAAATAGTAGAAGAACCTGGCAACGGGCATTAGTGTTTAAATGTTTTTATTTGTTTTCATTAGGTACATTTTTGTACTATCTTGCTAGTCATTTTGAGAAATTGAGAAATTTTTAGGATTAGGAAATTAGGAACACTTAGTAAAGGCGTTCTTTTTAGTAAAGACTTCCAACTTACAAAATGATAAAGAATGATGAAGTTATTAGATGGCTAAAATAATTAGAAAAACGAAGTTAGTGTTTAATAAATTATTGAGTTTCGTGTTGTCTAGTTGCAAAAAGGAACACATCGTACGTTTGAAATTAACTGTCCCTGTTGAGATTTTTTAGAATAATTTCAAATTTGTGATCCTAATTATTTTTTAAACAAAGATTTTTCTTCAACCATGCAGAATAATATTATCTTCCTATGTTGATCTTACCTTACAAAAGTTCTGCCTACGAATTAGTTCAGACAATATTAATTACGTATTGTATGAACTATGTAGTGACGACAGTCGGTAACTGTCGTCAGTTCAAAGAAAAATTGATTTGACTGTACACTATGACTTTCAATGGGGACCGAGAGGTAATTATGTCTATTGGAGCAGAATCTACATTCTACATTCTACTTCAATCTACCGAAGGCTCGTCTCTGTTTCAGGTGAGACTCTTCTTGCCTTACTCTATATATTTTTTGTGAGTCTATATGCGATTTAGTTTATATCCTTGCCAGTTAAAATTGATTGCGGAGTAGCAGTTTCCCTATTTCCCATTTATCTACGTAGATGTGAACATCGAGACGGTAAATAATTTATTAAGACTACACACGCCAAGTTTCGGACTCGGTACTTCAGTTATTGGAAAGGGCATAATACCAAACACTAACTGGCTACACAAACATCGTTCTCTGTAGTCTAAATATTGTTCAGGCCAACCGTATACATTTTTTATTCGTTTATTTATAATTCATTGAAATCGATTGGATTTCGCTGGGCCGACAGCGGCCCAAATATGTTTGCTCCCTTTGTTGAAGAAGTCGAAATTAGAATTATACGTTTTAAAATAATATCGCATATGCGTATGTAGCTTCCATATAGTATTGTATTATTAATTGCACTTCCAGAAGGAAAAATATCTGTCTTGTAACTACTTAGCAAAATAATGGCAATGCATATTTTTATTGAAGAGACTGAAGGAGAATTTCTGGTCTGAATAAAGTAGAAGTGAAAACAGTGGTCAAAGAAGTTGAGTTTCAGAAGGAGAGTTCAGAAGGAGACTTCAGAGATCTCCAGAACAAAAAGTAGAAAAAGGTTCTCATAACCTCAAGCACATTTTTTATTGCTCTAAATCTTCTTGGGTTTGTCATGAATTGAAGAAAATAGGTTGTGAGTGAAAACAGTCATCATACAGTCAGAGTCATCATACATGTTGGTAGATATGGTGCATAACTGGTTGGAATTAATGAAGTGAAATTTTAATTAGTTACCTATACCGGGTTAACAAATTGTATTACACAGAAAACATTTCAGTTGTTTGGAAAGATGTTCGGCTTCAAGAAAGAAGTTGTAAAATGTTGTAAACATTCTGGTGTACGTGAATACCAATGTACATACATATTTCTATAAGAATCCTAAATAGAAGCCAACAAAGCCTACCAAGTTGAAAAGCATTTTTAAAATGACACTCGACATGACATTGTGTGATGTCAATATTATTTATAATACTTGGTAATACTTGGTCCGATTGTGAATAAAACATTGTTGCATTCGTGTTTAAATTGTTCATCGAGACCTCGTGGTGTACGTATCGTGCGTGTATTGTTTGCTCTACAGAACTCTATACGAAGTTTCTGTTTTTCTTGAGACTTATTATCCAAGGTACTGCACATATTTATTATCATATCAGTTTTTAATGATTCTTTGTATTTCCGTGCTTATTTCGTTAAAAAGAAATTGTATTGTTTGAACAGAGTTTCTTATTATTAATTTCGTTCCGCCTGACTGACTCTTTGATCTTAGCCGCCAGTGGTGGCATAATTACGTGAGATGTCCAGCTGTGCTAAATGCAAATTTGTTAAGAATGAAGACCTAGTTGGTTGTGAGGGCATCTGTGAAAAATGGTTTCACTACTCATGTATCGGGCTAGATAATGTGGAATTTAGCATGTTAAGTAAAAGCAAGAATATGTTTCCTTTATGTGATTCCTGTAAAAAAAAGTGATATTCGAGAAGCCCCTACTGTAAAGGACTATGACAGTATATCTACGTTCCCTCAATGAAAATGGGTCAAAAATAAGTGAGCTAGTGGAAAGGAACCTAAAAACTAGACTGGATGAAATCACCTCCAGTTTGAATAATTTAAAATCTGAAATGGTTCAACTAATTAAGTCTGAATTGGAAACTAGTATAAAAGTATACATTAGTGACCACATAAGTCCCAAGATTGATGAGCTGCGACCTAAAATTGATCAGATGTCTTCACTTATGGCTGACGGTAATTAAAAACTTACTCTGCTATTACTAAAAAGTAGCCGTCATTTGTAATCAAGCCAAAAAATAAACAAGATCTATTGGTAACTAAAAATGATATGATAAAAAACATCAATCCCATTGACTCGAATATAAATATTTCAAAAATTAAAAATATTCGTGATGGTGGCCTGGTTATTAGTTGTGGAACCTCGGCAGAATGTAATACATTTAAAGAACTTGCCAATGCAAAATTAAACAAGGACTACATCATTAAAGAAGTTCGAACTCTTAACCCAAGATTCAAGGTAGTAGGCATCTCAGAAAAACTTAGTGAAGGAAAACTTATTAATTATGTCAAATCCCAAAATAAAAATGTAATTTCTGATAGCAGCATTCTAAAAATTGTACAATTAACACCATTAAAAAAATAACAAAATATATCAAGCTGTGATTCAGTCTGACATTGCAACATACAATAAAGTTATTGAATATGGAAAATTATTTATAGGATATGATTATTGCAGCATTTTCGATGCAATTGAATTACGTCGTTGTTTCAATTGTAGTGGGTATCACCACATCTCTAGTCAGTGTACGTTAAAGATTTCTATCTGTCCTTTGTGTGCTCAAAATCATAACCTTAAAGATTGTCCCAGAACTGGCATATATATCAATTGTCATAATTATAATAAACAAAATAACGAACCCGTCAATGTTAATCACGCTTCTTGGGACAAATGTTGTCACGTCTATAATATCACGCTGCAAAAATTTAGAAACAATATTATCTCCCCACAATAGCAATCAACACTGGACGCCCATGGTAAACCCAATTCTGATACCACCAAGTTCACTTCTCCCACAATTTCTTGCTACTACCAAAATGTCCGCGGTATTCGTACAAAAACAAGCGATTTACTTATTAACCCTATAGCGGCTTGACATTATAACATTCTTGCATTTACTGAAACATGGCTCAATGATGGCTCATTTATAATCCCGAGATACTTGATACTAATCATTATGACGTCTTTCGTAGTGATCAAGATTTTCATGCAACTGGTACCAAGAGAGGTGGAGGTGTAATAATAGCTCTAAATAAAAAATTGAATGCCTGTTCCTTCGATTTCAATTTTCACTGCGATATATTCGCTGATTTCATTTTTATTGATATTGTGTTTGTAAAATTACAGCTATATAAGAATAATAATTACCTTTATATTTTCATTGTATACGTACCACCGCAAACATATAGTGATAGTTATGACAAACTATTATTGATGCTTTTGAATCGTTATATACGATTTATCAGTCAAATATTTTAATTATTGGGGATTTCAATTTTCCTGAATTCAACGCATGTATAAATTCCAGTCGTAATTTTAACCTAATATCTAACTTCCTAAACTTCTTTAACTTTACACAATATAATAATGTTTTAAATTTTAATAATAGACTTTTGGATCTTGTTATCTCCAACTTATTAACTAACATATTACTGAGGACCAACACCATCCTGCTCTAGTTATTGATATCACCCTTAACTACAAAAAATAAAAGTTTTACACAGAAAAGTAACGAAGGTTTTAATTTTAAAAAAGCAAATTTTCCAACATTATATCAAGAACTAACTGTTACTGACTGGATGGCTCTTAATCATCTTACTAATGTCAATGAAGCAGTCTGTAAGTTTTATGATATACTCAACTCTATTTTTATTAAACATGTTACGAAAAAGATCTTGAGCAATAGAAGTTATCCACCGTGGTTTGATGGAGAAATAATATTGTATATAAAACAGAAAAAGCGAGCCTGGAAAATATATCGCTCAACTCATACTGAGGAAGATTATAATAACGTTGGCAATCTAAGATCAACTGTAAAAAGTAAAATAAATGCAGTTTACAAAAAGTACGTTACTTACATGGAATCTGAGATTAAATCTGATCCTAAAAAAATTCTGCTCATTTATAAATACAAAAAAAAAATAAATATGTTGGTTCCTTCATCGATGACATATTGTAATCAGTCCTCAAATGATCTTCAGATGATCGTAGCTGGTTTTGCTGAGTTCTTCGGCAGCGCTTACCCGGGTTACACCAACCCCACTATGACGTCTTGTACCAACCATAACTCATTACATATTAAACAGTTCACTACCGAAGAAGTATTAAAATCTATTAAAAGGATTAAACCTAGTATGACCATGTAGTCCAGGCTAGATAGTTTATTTTTTGAAAAGAGTCCTGAATAAGGTTTCTCGGCGCGATAATTAAATAAAAAATAGTAGAAATGGATTGTGTATGTTTTGGATAAAATCCTCAGGAAAATTAAACACTCGAACTTCTTTCTCGCGTATCCTTTTGTGGATAAAAGACTTTATAAAACGCTTTCTGTGCAATAAATAACTATTAGGATTTATTATGGACTGACTCTCTATAATTATGGTGGAGTTGATCGACATATGTATGTAGTTGTTATTATTAGTCGACTGGAAATATGAGGTAGTCTACCATTGAATAATCCGCACCAAACATCAATGATTGGTACGGTTTGGTGCGAATCGGTCCATACTTATATAAAGGTTTCTCTCGCAGGTGAAGGATATCTTGAATTTGTAACAGAAATTCTGCCTGATTTCTGCCATCTGATCACATAAGATGGTCATCTCGCTCACCTGATATAACTTCACTTGATTTCTTCAATGAGGTTATATCAAGTATTTAGTTTATGCTGTTATGCCAATAAATCTTGGAGACCAACAAAACAACATCACTCAAGTTTGACATAGTATTACACCTTAAATAATATAACAGGTGTTTGTAATAGAGAGTTGAACAGATTGTTTGATGTGTATGTTTAAACAACAGGATCATTTGGGAATTTACTGTAATGTATAGTGTAGCATTTAATATCTCTTAAGCAGGATTCCCACGGCGCGTCACTTGTTCAACTTAGGTATGTGCTTGGCAAGCAACTTGAACAAATAACGTTTGGCAAGCTATAATTTTTTGGCGCCATTCTCACGAAGTGTGTCAATTTTAACAAATTTACACGCAAATGGTTTGACACACTTTGTGAATACTTTTCAGCTGTGCAGCATTTTTAAAAAAATGACAAAAAAAAGCGACAAAAACGTGTCGTTGCTTGTATAACTCCGGAAATGAGATATTTTGACCAATTCACTTTAAAAGTTGCGACTAGATTTAATCTATAATGTGCTCTTTACGTCCAAACGTCCAAAACGCTACTAACACCGACAAGCTCATGATTTGTAAATGGGAAAGGTCTCTGAGCTCTCGAGACTCTAAAATCCAGCCTCTCTATTCCCACGATGCGTGGCTTTCCAAGTTGCAAGTCGTACTCGTCAAGCCACGAGCCGTTAGCTTTATAAATTGATGCTTGTATTGGCTTTTATACGTATTGGTATCAATATTATTTCATATTAGAAGAAGAATACAGTGAATAACTTGACAATGGTGACTAATATATAAACAAAATTTATAATAACATGGAGAAAAAGCAAATGAAACAATATTCAGTGTGTATCATTAAAAAAAAATCATAATTGCAGCAAATTTCGATCACCCTGTGTTAATGAATGACATAATAACCATTCTAGAGATTACTTCCGATCCTACAACTTCTTTCTTGAACTCGAATTTCGATATCTTCAAACAGCTGATATATCGGCTGTGTAATAAAGTTTGGGACACCCAGTATAAAATGAAACTAATAGGGGAGCGACTGCAACAGTGGTAACTTTCGTGTAGTAAGAATATTAACGGGTAGTATCCTTGAGCTTTAAAGTTTCTTTTTTTTTATGAACTTAACATTAAATTGACCACATTTAGTAAAATACAACTAGCGATGAAAATTATGCTTGGCGAATAAATACTTACATATCGAATAGTGATGATTTATACTTAATACATGTAAGCGTTTATTGATATAATAATATTTTGATTATATTAAATAGCATTTGTAATTGCAATTACCCATTGTTTCAAAAAATATGTAGTTGATGGTACAGTGGTCAGGTTAAAAGTAGATACAATGGCCACTACTTTATCATATTAATAAGGGATGACTGTTGTACCACCATAAAGAGGACTATTTAGAATGGCTTTAGCAGGTAAATTAAATTATACTCTTGTTTTTTGTCCTAGTTTGTCCATGTGTAGTATTTGTTAACAATTAGCAGTTAAACTACTTTCCTGTATACATTTCAGTTGCTTTTTAAATAAAATTAATCTGCATTATTACTATTATTATTTTTGTGACATATTTTTAACATAATATATCTTTAATCTAATAAATATCACCTGTTTGCATATTTTTCTATTTTTTAAACAGTAATCGCCACTACACCATATCCTAATGGCAACTGTACCATCAGAATAGGTACAGTGGCCACTTTATTTAAAATTTTTGTAACTCCGAAATTTTAGTTTAAATATTATTTTTTTCAGTCTTAGACTGAAAATCTAGAGAAGAATGTTGAATTTGTCAGCTATCAGGGTGAAAAAAAAGGTTAATTCTGGCTTTTATTACAATTTTTTTAAAAACGTGGCCACTGTTCCAGACACTCCCCTATCCGATCCGTCGAATATCGGATATAAAATAAGTCCAAGATGTTATCAACTCCATCATATGTGACTAATATGTAAACAAAATACTAAATATAAGAAGCCACCCCTTAACTCAGTCAAATGATTTTATAAAAACATCCACACATGCTTTTGTACAAAATATGTTTCAGAAATGATGTAGATGGATTTCACGGTTGATGTAGAATATTAACTAGACGACGGATAGAGAAATGCAGTGATCTGGAATTTTGTAGAGTACTTTCACGTCGATTTTCCACTCAGACAGCTTTTCTCCATTAGAGAATAATGTTGCAGTTTTGAGGCAATTTCATGCTGTCAGCGTCAGTGATGTACTACATAATGATCGACAGATTGGCTGAAGGATCGCAAAAAAAATTAATTAATGTGGGAAAGGTTAACTAACAGCATTTCCATCAACGTGAAACTATTTATAGTCGTATTTGTATTATATATAGTTGTATTTGTAGTCGTATATTTTTATAGAAACTATTTATAGTCGTATTTTTTTATACCATGTTTGTATACCATGTTTAACCGGAAGTGTCTTCCGAGTCTTCCAAGTCACGTCATATTTATTTTCACTTGTTTTGATTTTTAATGTCATTCTGAGAACAATGATTTTACGTTATTATCACTTTTTGACGCATCGTATAATTTATTTTTTTATTTACATATTTTGATCTAGAGTGCCTAGAGCTAATTAAAACGTTTCAGTTTGAGTCAAGTAGATGTAGAAAAATTGTTTTATTTCGTTTTTATTGACACTTTTTTAATTTTTAAACGTTTAAATAAGACGAAAAGATATTTTTAATGTTTTCTCAATTTTTTCAAATGAAAACAGTACGGTTCATAAGATTACTTAAATAGTGTTTTTTGTTACCAAGACCATGATATCACATACTTAAATATTTACATAAGAGTTTTCACGAAAAGGCATATTCAAACATCAAATACCTCGAATTCTTCCATTTATTAATTTTTGTTACTTACCTTTTGAGATGTGTCTTAATTTACTTGATTATAAAATATATTTTTTTCTATTTTTTTTAACTAATATGTTATAGAACATATTATTAAACTAAATATGTAATTATTGGATTTCGTAGATTTTTGCTTTTTCAAAAATTATTTCTAGGTTTGATATTTCATTATATATGTACAGGATTAGTCACTTAAAAGTGATACCTCTTTATATCTTTTAATTTTCATCGAATCAAAAAATTTAAAAAATACTGAACACGGTTTTTTATTAATGTTTAGAGTACTTAATAGATTTAAAAAAGAGCACAAATTGTAAGGGTCCGTAGTTTTCTCAATAAAAAAAGTATATATTATTTTATGTTTACATCACATTTTAAGTATCCTAAAAATTCATTAAAAAAACATGTAAAAACCTTGTTTGAATTTTTTGGTTCCAGAAAAATTAAGAGAAATGAAGGGAGTGTCAATTTTAGGCGATTATCCCTGAATATGCAGGGTGGTCCAATAAAAAGTTTCCACCTGGATTGGTTTGGAAACCGGAGTGATTTTTCAGGGAAACGCCGAAATATATCGATTTTGATTGCTAAGGAGACACATACATATATTGTATTTTTTTAATTTCACCTTATTCGCACAACTTCCATAGGCGTAGTAAAAAAATATTAAATGGCAATGGTCAAATATCACATACTATTCAGTATGTACGATATACCTACCGTGTATCCGGAAACAATGTTTAAAGGTTTCGGTTGATCATTTTTTAGGTGACAATAAGAAAAATAGTTCCTGTGGACTTGCTAAACAAACTAAAACTTTCTACCAGTGGTAGAAACTGATCTATTTGGGGGCATACTTATACTATTTTCTTTTTTTATTAATGACTTATTGGAATTTTCCTGTGTAAGTTATTACTCATAACTCTTGAGGGGATATACAGATACTCACAAAAGTATTCGGCCACCCTAGATATTGCTAATAAATTGACATACAAGAAATAGTTATCACTGACTGGCAAACAAGAGAAATTAACACAATGATATATGAACATTATGATTTATTATACAACATAAAACAAAGTAATCAAAACAGACACAATTTAAAAACTGCCAACAATACACGATAATGTCCAATTTATATGACACAAAAGTATTCGGCCACCAAAAGAAAAATAAAATAGGAAAGTTACAAACAATTTAAAACGGCACATATAATATCTTGTCGGGTATCCTTTAGAATTCAGAATAGTTTTCAGCCTATTTGGCATTGAATGCACCAGTTTACGGGGTCACTTCCGGGGTCCCATTACTCCATTCTGTTCATTACTCATCTTTATTGGTAATTCGTTTATTTTGCAGAGATCGTTTTAGATGTGACCATAAGTGCTCGATAGGGTTAGTACTGGGCGAATGCGGCGGTGTTTTCAATTATCGGTACATGGTATAGCAGCCATTCCTGCGTTTTACGAGCACAGTGCTTGGGGTCATTATCTTGTTGAAAGATGTAATGATCGCCCAATCCCAATTTTTCGGCGCTGGCCTGTAAATGATGCTTCAATATGTTAATATAACAATATTGGTTCAATATTCCTTCAATAAAATGAAGGTTACCCACTCCCGCAGCCGCCATACAGCCCCACACCATGAGCTATCCACAGCGTGTTTTACGGTAGGTTTTAAGTTTTCCTTATTTAACGATGTAGCAGGTTTTCTCCATACAATTTGTTGTCTGGACGAATCAAATATCTCAAATTTACATTCGTCGCCAAAGATAACCTGATCCCAGAAAGTTTCAGGCTCATTCACATACTGGTCAGCAAAGGTGAGTCTTTTTTGTCTGTTGACCTTACTAATCCAGGGTTTCCTTCGGGCAACTCGGCCGTGGAATTATGTCAGTACCCTCCTGAATCTCAGCACATATTGTTCTGTATTGTTCTATGGCACTGGTACTTGGATTTTCCTTTATTTGTTAGAGAATTTGCCTTTCATCTCTTTGAGTTAATATTTTAGGTCGCCGTGATCGTGCTGTATTTACTACCGTTTTATCGATTCCATATTTTTTTTATTATACTCTGTACAGTACTTCGTGGTATGCCTGTGTATCTGCTAGTTTTACGCTGTGCAATATCTTTTTTTGCTAAGGAGATAAGATGCTGTCTCTCTGGTACGGTGATTTCACGTACTTTTGGCATTTTATTTGCGTGACAAGGGTACACTGTCTAATAGAGGCACGCAGTCTATACTAGTTAATATGTAACCATTCACACACTAATACTATGGCCAAGAACCCTACTATCTCTACTTGTATTACTTACTACAGCTTTGCATAATTAACTGCCCGAATACTTTTGTGTGTCCGTTTTCATATGTCAAACGCGTTGGTGGGGTAATCCCAGCGAATGTTTTATTCTGCGTCTACGTTGTAATTATCCTTTAATCAAGGAGTAACGGAGGAACGTATTTACGCATATTATGCAGTCTCATTTAATTGCGAATTTGTGTTTTGTACATTCGTTCTCAGAAATAGAAGGGTGGCCGAATACTTTTGTGAGTATCTGTATTCCCTATGGAGATTCTCTGTGGCTACGCCACTAGCTGGTCAGTTTTAATTTTTTTACTATTCGTATGTTCAAAATATTCAGTTTTATATATTTTCTATAACCCCCACGTAACTATTTTTCGCTCAATGACGTCATAACTAATATGCAAAAGCAACTAACAGGAGAAACGTTTACAATCCACCTAGGGCATTTCAGCGCTTTTCCCATAAAATTACAAATTATATTGCAGAATTTTCCTTTCGGTTCCAATCAACATCTAGAATACACGTATTAGCATCCAGAACACTCTAAGAAGATATTTAATAATCATTACTTTGTATAGGTACAGTATTCCTTTTTACGACTAACAACTAGGAGAAAACTGTAAAATGCTTTTAACGCATTTTGTTTACTTTATGGTTATTCTAACAGAGGTCTATTTCAGTCCTATCACGTCCCGACGCCTGATATCGACGCCAGCATATGCCATGCGCAGTTCTGATACACTCTCATCTCATCAGGAACCAGGGACCACGAAATAACGTAAACACTGAATACCAGCCTATTTTATGTTTTATCTAAACATACTTTGCAATCTGATACATTATAATCATTTATTATTCAGTAGCTGTCTGTAAGTATTGTAGAGTGTCAGATCCTAGCGATTTTTATGACTAATATTAAAGAAAAATATTAGAACTTTGCGTATACAAGCTGAGGACCTACAATAAAGACCAATACATCAGCACAAAATTTACCAAGAGTACATTTTATACTGTAAATTTAAAATTTAAAACTTCCTTTTATGTGCGAGTTTTTGTGGAAACCGTCAGACTGTAAATTCAAAACAACAGAAGGCCCTACATATAACATATTTTGAGTCATAATACGCGTAAGACACATAATGTACAGAATGATCGATTTATCATATGAAGCGAGTTTTTCTCAGAAACGGCTGAGAAATTAATTTTTGTTTACGGTAAATCACTCGTACTCACCTACACTCAAAATATGTCTAAACTACCCAAACGTCGCGACGCAATTTTTTGCAGCAACATACCTTTTTTCCTTTACCATTACAAATATATATTAATTGTGTATTCTTTTCCTAGTTAACATTTTTTGTATCTTGAATATTTCAAAAGTTATGCTAGATTTATTATTTAATGTTCTATCTGTTTTTCTCGTAACCTACTAGCTAAATGAATATTAGTTTACTTGCTTTTACTTGAAAGTCAGTTTACTTGTTTTTACTAAAAATTAAGACAGAAAAAATATAGTTTAACGATGCTAAACATCGCGTCGCCGAATTTTTTTCTTTAGCAAAATACCTACCGTTTTTTTAATAATTTCTTTATTTCAAAAGTTATAACTAATTTCCCGATGATAAGTTTATTAAACTATATTTTATTTATATTAACTAATTAATTATTATTATATAAGTTTATTATATTAACTGTAAAGTAAATACTTTATAGTTAATATTGCAAAATTTGGAATTGAATTTTCCGACGCTATTCAACATATACATAATACATCAGTAAATATGTTTTATTTATAACAAAAAATATATGTAGTAAACCTAGGTTTTCAGAGCTGAAATATTTTGTAACTTATACTGAACAAATATCTTTAAATACCTCAACATTCAATAACATCCATACAAATGCTACTTAAATATCTACAAATGAGTAAATAAAATAACAACAACAACCAGAAAAATTGAAAATTAATTATTTAATAAATGTTCAGTGTGTACCTAATTCAGCACAGGCAGCAGTAATCTTTTGGTTCAAATCAAAACACAAATTGTTTTGTCCACAGCCCATTTATCTGTATTCGAATTTAAAAAATAATAACAATCACTTTAATAAATAGGTACCTATGTATTTACTTAAAGTTAAGCCAAAAACTGTTCCTCACACATACTTTCACAGTTAAATCCTTTGAGTTTTGGAAGCTGAATACGGTTTATTCCTCAGTTCTTATTTGCATTATAAGATGTCCTCAATGGTATGAAATTTAGAAGTGGACTATTAGTAGATCGATAATATTTTTAAGTGGATGTTTTAGTAGACCAAATAAGATTCTGGGGATTGGACATAATATTTGAAACAATGAAAATAAAAAAAGAGTTTAGAAAGTCAAAAGCGTTTACGAGTTATAAAGAAGGTGTATTTTTAAAAAAATCATCGTTTTCTATTAACATCGTTAGAAATCTATATTTTTTATTTGTCTTAAAAGGCTTCTGGCTTTATTTTACTAAACTTTAGTTTAAGAAACTAGACTTAGTTTAGTTTAGTTTATTTGCCTTTAGGAAAGTAAACTGATATACTCTTTACAGAAGTTATATTCATTTAGCTAGCAGTATAGCAAAAAAACAGATAGTGCACTCGACAATAAATGAGCCATAACTTTTTAAATATTCAAAATACAAAAAAAAAATTAAATAGAAAAATAGCTCAAAATTAATATACCTTTGTAATGGTAAAGTAAAAAACGCATCTTGCTCTTGCTTTTTGAGGCGTCGCGATGCTTATCGTCGTTAAAACATATTTTTTATTTTTGCCTTAATTTTGAGCGGTGAGTAAAATTGATTTACCGTTCACAAAAATTAATTTCTCTCAGCCGTTTCCTAGAAAAACTCACTTCCTATGATAAATCGATCACCCTATACATATAGTGTGACCCATTAAGAATTGAAGGACCCTGTAATTGTTTTATTTATTATTCGGTTTTATCTATTTTGGTGTCAAAATGGAGGGCCCAAAAAGTATTTTGAACAACAAGAAGACAACAGTTAATTGAAGGATTCAATTAATTCAAATTCAAAAATTCTGAAAGTCCTGGCTCAAAACCTTCCACAAAAGAATGGCTCAAAACCATAAAACATCATATTTATAGTTCTTCCCGAATTTGTAGAGAAAAACTTATTTTTACTTATTTTGTTATAAAGTATAAAAAAGTCATCATATGCCATTTGAGGTTGAACTTTAACCTCGAATAACTTTTAGACGAGTTTCGCTAAATAATCATTTCATACCTTTTTTGTAGATCGTTTAATTTCCTTCAAAAATATGTATTGATTTTCATAACATTCGTTAGAACGCAAGAAAGTTAAAAAAAAAACCTTGTTATTTAAATGGGAAATAAAATATCACGAGACACCTCTTGACATTAAAATTTAGAGCTGCCCTTCTGACAGGCTTATTTTTTTGTCATCTTGAACAATATTTTCATGGTAACTAAAGAAAAAAAATTTTTTTTGGCCCACCCTACTGTATATAGTACATACAGATACTACTAATCGAAAATTTCATAAAGCGGGCTAAGTTGTAATAAAGCTCAACCAAAACCACAAATCACAACCCAGTCTATAGGACGGATATATAACGTATACTAGAATTAATGGTGTTCAGCTAATTGATTGTGAGATTTGAGCTAGTAGGTAATACATTATCTATCGTACGAGATCTGGGAGCGAGAAATCTTAACGCAATTTAATGGGCTAAAGGTAAACATATCTGATGAAGTATAGCACCAGGTAATGGATTAACGAAAATTAATTACGAAAGTAATAAACACTACGTGCATGTATCGTATAACATGTAGATATACCACATTGTGTAAGGAAAATTAGATTAATTAAATCAACAATGTTTTCTAGAAACTATGTTTCTGAAGATAGTTGGTAGACACATACGACATATTAGAGAAACTGGTACTGTAGTGATTTGATGTAGTTATGTGAATCGTTGATTTTAAGTTATATATCGTATTGTGATGTTGTATACTGGCCCACGATTTTAAACAGAGACAAAGAAAGCCTCAAAAAGTGCAAAATGCATGTATTAGATTTTGTTATGGACTAAAAAAATTTGAACATATTTCATGTAAATTTAATGAATCTAATTGGTTAAATTTAAAGGAGCGATATGAACTTCATTGTATGTGCCTCGTTTTTAAAATTGATCAATCTAAAAAACCTCGTTATCTGTATGACAAATTGATCAAAGGTACAGATATTCATTCATGTGACACTCGTCATCAACATCTCTATAATGTCCCCAAACATAATTCAGCACAGTTCGAAAGGTGTTTCACGTATAATGCTACAAAACTTTTTAACCAACTCCCTTTACATATAAAACAATTACCTACCCCTAATGCTTTTAGAAGACACGTCAAAATTTGGTTGCACGAAAATCGAAATGGATGGTTAGGTGGAAGAGCAACTTTGTTGAATCCTCGCCATCCTCGTTTTATTAGTCATGTTTATAATATGTAAGTTGAATATAAATAAAGTCACGTTATTATTATTATTATTATTATTATTATTATTATTATTTTTAAAATGTTTGGGCAGGCCGAAGCCTTTATTGGAGCGGATTTGTTTTATGAAATATACGAATTTGTTTTAAAAAATAAACACCATCCACTGTATGCCCGAAAACATGTAATAAGTCAATGTTATGTTGTGAGATAAATAAATTCCAAAATGATACTAGTGAGGACTGGTGCAGTATTTATTTACGAAATTTATTTAGGGCAGATAATAAATTACTGTCGATGAGGAGATCTAATGAATATGGCGGATGCGACTAAACGTCAAAATAAAACTTCACGTATTCAAAAAGAATCTAAACTGCTCATCAAAATTAGCGTTACACTTTTTAGATTAACGCCATTTGCGTTCTGTTCGAGTTAGATACTTGCGGTTTTTAGTTTTCGGTAGCCTATAGGATTGGTTTTAACGCCCCGAAGTCACTATGCTGTGACTGAAACGGTTCGCCGTCCACACCCCAAAAACCATCCACACCTCATATCGAAATTTGACTTCGCAAGATTTTGACGGCAATTTCAGAGGCCTACAGGATAGACTAAGAAGGACACTGTCGGGTAAAAACTCCATCCGGGCACACATTAAGGCCTCCTTAATAAGTGTGTTTGGTCGCTGTCCCATCTCTTCAACCTATTTTCAGACTCCGCAAGCCAACATTTTGCATTTACGCTAGGTTTTGCGTGGTTTCACCTCTGTTGAGCGAATCCATTGATCTTAATTCTGCCTAATAAATTGGTGTGGGGTGCCACAACTCACTTTCACCTTTTGATAACTCAGGCAGCCCTCCAGGTCACACTCACACCAACCGCCCACTCACCCGCTCTGGTTCCGCCTTATTTTTCTCATAATGATGTGTACTCTTTTGAAGATGCTCTAGCAAGTGCATTTTATGTAAAAAAAAGTATTTCCTATAAAATATGATGCGCTGAAATTTGTTTCTGGAGAAAGAACGGAGATGCATACAGTATGGAGAAGCTTGAACTAGCCCACTATTAACTGACGTCTTGCTATATTTTATCTAATCGTTGTTGTTCTACAATTAACATTTTAAAACTTGTATGTCATGTGTCATGTGTCCTTAGTGGGGTATGATGAAGTATTTAATTATATTGTATTCATAATGGAGTATGGCATGGAATTATAACATAATCTATTAGACTTAAACACAAGACACATTATTGCTGCAACCTGTTTCTAGGACATTTTAGTGGGTGCACTGTTTACATGTATGATTTCATATGTTTTCTTTGAAAATATTTCACACTAATAAATTTATTTGGGTCTTATACAAACCAGCAGTTTAAAATGAACTTTTTTTTCGTAACTACTGCATACGATGCTGGTTTGCATAGTATCATGATGTAGACTCCATGTTCCGTTAAAAGGCGAAGATAATTGTCAACTTACGGTATGCTACTGTATGCTATAACGGTTGTGATAGTTTTTATAAAAAATATGTACTACGTTGATATCAGTATGTGTTATAGGGATTCTTTTTATTATTCATTTATAAATGTATTGAATATAAAATTACATTAAATTTGTAATTACAATAAATTAATTTTGTAGTCATACTACACACATATACTTCCACTATTATGTTGGGAAAACTAGTCCACGCCTCTGCACCTGCGTTGGGAATAAGTAATCACCCGCTTTGTTGATTTTGTTTCTTTTTACAGCAGTTTTTCTCTCAGTAGTCAATTAATTTTGTTTACGGGCCTTTATCACAAAATATTGTTACAATAATGTTTAAGAGAATTGTGAGTACCCACTATTTTTTGCATTTCTTGATACTGGTTGTTTATGACCATTTTCATATTAACCATTAATCAACTAAGTAGAGAAGAGTCTGGAACAGTGGCCACGCAGAGACAGTGGCCACTTTCGTGCTATGGTTTTATTTATAAAGAGTAGGGGTTGCCAACCACTGCACTGGGGTTCAAGTAACATCCTAAGAATATTAACGGGTACAATCTTTGAGCTTCTGAGCTTCAAAGTTTCTTCTTTTTATATGAACTTAACTTTAAACTGGCCACATGTAGTGAAATACAACGAGCAGTGAAAATTGTGCGTAGCGAATAAATATCTAGGTACATATCGAAGTACCTGATGTGACTAATAGTGACGACTTATACCCAATACATTTAAGCGTTTATTGATATAACAATATTTGGTTATATTGTATACCAATTATGTCAAAAGACATGTAGTTGATAGTACAGTGGTCAGGTTAAAAGTAGGTACAGTGGCCACTACTCCATCATATTAATAAGAATTACCACCATTAGAAAGAAGATTATTACTATTATAGATATACTCTTGTTTTCTACCCTAGTTTAGCCGTTAAACTAAAGATTTGGTGTATACATTTGTGTTTTTTTTTTAAATAAATTTAATCTGCATTATTACTGTTATTATTTTTGTGATATATTTTTATCATAATATACCTTTATTCTGACAAATATCACCCATTAGCATTGTTCCCATATTTCAAACGGTAATGGCCACTATACCATATCCTAATGGCCAGAGTAGCATATTGCGACTCTCAAATTTTCCTTAAAATATTATTTTTTCAGTCTTAGAATGCAAATCTGTAGAGAAGCATGTAGAATTTGTCACCTACTGCCATCAGGGTCGAGAAAAAAAGGTTAATTCTAGCTTTTATTACATTTTTTTTATAAAAACGCGGCCACTGTTCCAGATTATCCCCTACAAAATTTATTGAACATGTCAAAAGCACCTAGCACAATGTTAAATCCTAGTACAAAATTTATTGTATTTCATTTTTCCATACCAAAACATAGATATAAATTATTATTTATTTGCTGGTTAAAAGCTGTAAATCGTGTAACTCGTCGGATATTATTGACGCTTATTGATACAATAAGCGTTTACAATACTCATATTTGTAAATTATTAACTCCCAAATTACAAGGTTTTAAAGAGTGTAATTTTGTTGTTATTTTTGCAAAAACATTTGAGTTCATTGTATGTAGATACCCTTTTTATTAACAGGTTTTTACTGAATTATAATCCTTTTTTCTCAAGAATTTATTTTTGAATTGAATCCTGTTCTTTGACTAACAACTAGTTGTATTATTTATTTTTATTGAAGTTGCATACCACCTCATCCGCCAACTACCCCAATGTTTTTCCATGTATTAAACATTCCTGATAAGCGTAAAGATATTTGTATATTATGTTTGTCTTTTGATATGTTTTTATTTGCAAAGTTTTGCTATACCTGTATAATATAACATTTCCATTTATTTTTTTAGTTCTTATAAGAAATACATGAAATATACAGGGTGAGTCAAACTTAACGCAAAAGAAAACGGCATCGTCAGGTCTTTCAAACAAAAAATAACGTAACAAAACACAAATTTTACAAAACTCTCGAAATCCACCACAAAGCGAATACTGATAATCACCCCTCCTTATAAAAAAAGAGAAGCAGGCCTTGAGAAAGGTTGTTTGACAGGTGATTATTCAAATCGACCCCTTGGATTGTACGGGGGGGGGCAAGAATTGAGAGTGCCCGCGCGGTATTAAGAACATTCAAGAGCGGGACAACGGAGGTTTTGCACCCCTCCACCTAGCTGCCCTCAGGGAAAGGCACGGGCAGCGCACCCCTAATTGAGAAATTTCCTGAAGACCTACCCGAGTTAGTTGGAACACAACCCTCGGCAGAGGCAACCGGGCTTTAACCAACATAACGCAGGCCCAAACCCGCAAACTTCTGCGGGGGCGATACACCCATCTAAGCTACCCTTCGAAGCCGGAGAGACCCGGCACTTCACATTTTTGGGAGGACCCCCGCCCTCCGCTTAAATAGGGGCACGAGAGCAGCGCCGAGCGAGGCTCACCCAAGAAACCACAGGGCCACTAGCTTTTGTTAGAAAACCCCCTGTATTTACTGGCAAAAATCGATGATCGCTTTACTTATCTTCACACACCAATTCTCCAATCATCATAAGACATAATATGTACATATCACTTAAGTTCAAAATAATTAATTTTATTATATTGCGTTAACTATCCCATACATGGTAATTTATTAGCTCCTAGAGCTAAGCTTTTAACCCACTGTTTATTGGGATTTATGTGAGACCACTAACAGTTTGAACGGATATTAATCTGATGTGTATATGTACTTAGTAAATTAGAGAACCGTTCTGAAAATCAGTTGGGAGTTGGGACCATGTTAACAGATTCTTTCGGCTTGTAAAATTTATTATCGTACTTATTATGGATATCTCTAAATTCAAAAGCGAAAAAAGGCCTCAAAAGTAGATTGTCTCATGCAAGTATCACGTACTGTACTTTTCTTATACAGTATAGTACTTTTATTCTGTCAACTGTCACACATACAGTGATAGTCTCATACTACACGAGCCTAGTCGCATATGAATTGGACAACTGACATTAATAATACAACTTTATATTTCTGGATTATTGTTAACTAATGCGATAGATTGCAAGGAATTATTGATTAATTGCAAACACATTGTACCAAACACACAAATAGTACCAAATAAACTTTTTGGTTGTTTATATATAATAAAGTTGTTTTTTTAAAGCTAAAATAAGTGTTTAAATGACAATGCATGTATGTGACTGCGCTCAAGTTATAGTCATTAAGACATAATTCTTATTTTATTTTCAATTTCTCAAAATTAGGTAAATATTATTTACCCACGACCATTCTTTTATAAAACTGTTAGTACCTCTCAGTTTCATGAAAAATCTTTTCCGGGCTTTATTGTGACAGCTAACTATGTATGTAGTTATTTTATAGAACAATTTTCACGAAATTTCCTAGTTTATAGTTTTGTTTCTTAGCACCTAATTTGACAGTCTCTCTGCATAAATACAATGTTCATGCATATATTAAGGCAAGGCGTATAAATACCATAAAAAGATTAAAGATAGCTTGCACAAAAATGCCATTTCTGCAAAATGTCTCTCAGGAAAAAAAATATGCGGTCACATTGCCTTCGTTTTTTCTTTCTTTCTTCGTTCTTGGTAACCGTTATATGTCCATGTATTAAAAATTAAAAGTAAACTGAGATATTAGAGGATTTCATGTTACCTATCTTCAAAACATGGCTGAAATTGCTTACATAACATTTCTCGTATTGCAAAGTGTTTTAATTATCTCCTGATGATGACAACATGGTTGGCGAAAAGCTTACGTCATAAATATAATGTATCGATGTTGACAGAAAATGTTTTTCCGTGTGTATAAGAAAGATTAGCTATACCGCACTTGTCAAATATTTCATAACTCCATTTTTTTAAGTTTGACTCCAATTTTGTTTTCTGCTGGGTCTACGCAACGTTCTCTAATAATGACAGTTATTTAATACTCAATACGTAAATGGGCATAGCATAACTAGTTTTTATAACTAGTTAGTAGAACTAACTGGTATTTGCGTAGGTGTATACAAGGTGAGTTCTTAGGCGTATTTGG
Source organism: Aromia moschata (assembly GCA_029963805.1). Lineage (NCBI taxonomy): Eukaryota > Metazoa > Arthropoda > Insecta > Coleoptera > Cerambycidae > Aromia > Aromia moschata. Next base: position 562,949 of record JAPWTK010000049.1, on the reverse strand, counting down.
TCTACAGAACTTTTGTTTCTTTAAAAATACCAAAATGTATTTTTTTTAAACCCTAATATACAGCGTGTTTGTATCGTCCTCTGAGTTGATTAACTTTCTTATATTAAATGGAACACACCATATATTTTTGCAAATTTGGGTTAAGACTGGGAGATGCTTATGAGAAGAACTCTTTTCACTCTGCAGTTATTAAAAATTATGTTAAAAACATTTATTAATAAGACTGGCAACGTAGCGCCCGATCTAGCAAGCACACTGCGGAGACGGGATCTGGAAGGGCAGTAGGTTAACATGTGATGCACCTTCAGTACAAGTTTGAACTTGTTAGAGTCATTTATTTGTTCTTTGTGATTGTTTTCGTAAACCGTTTTTTTAGCGCGTTTTAAACATGAGTAACATTAATTTTGAGCAACAGTGGACTATCAGGTTTTGCTTCAGTCTTGGACACAGCGCAACGAATACTTTTGCAAAACTTCAACATGCCTACGGAGACAGTATTTTTTCAAGAGACTAAGTTTTTCTGTGGTTTAAGGCATTCTCAGAAGGAAGAGAGTCGACTGAAGATAAACCGAGCAGGCCTTCGTCTTCAAGAACCGATGAAAATGTCGATAGAATATGGGATCTTGTATTCAGATCGTTGGTTGACGATAGGAATGATTAGGGAAGAGTTAAATTTGAATCACGTCACCTGTTTATTAGATTTTGACTAACGAATTAGGGATGAGAAAAATCTGCACAAAAATTATACCAAAAACCTTTCGCTGGAACAAAAGGATATCAGAGGAAGGTGTCTTGACTTTTTGGAATCGATTGATAATGATCCCCATTTTATGGAACGTGTCAGTACTAGTGATGAGACTTTGGTGTTTGAGTACGACCAGGAACCAAGCGCCAAAGCATGGAATGGCACATTTCATGCTTTCAAAGACCCAAAAAAGCAAACATGAGCAAGTCGAAGATCAAATGCATGCTGATTTGCATTTTTGATAGCCAGGGAATTGTCCACAAAGAGGTGCCTCCAGGCCAGACAGTAAATCAACACCTTTACAAGTAGCTTCTTGAAAAACTTTAAAAAACGGTCATGCGTGTGAGACCAAACATCAAGAACAACTGGATGTTACATCACCACAATGCTCCTTGTCACACAGTGATTTCAGTAAAGGAGTAAAAACATTCCTGTGGCTTCTGAGCCTCCTTAGTTAGGCGAACGCCTAACTTGAGTCCTTGACGTTTTTCTCTTCCTGGGAATGAAATATCACCTCATAGAAGATATTCAGCGGCTGTAACAGCTGAAGGCTATTTATGTATATCAGTTCCAGCACTGCTATGAGGAATGAAAGAACCGTCTCCAGCGCTGTGTGGCTTCCCAAAGTTATTTTGAAGGAGACAATACTGAATTGTAATTCTATTCGAATAAAAAAATTAAAAAATCAGTCTCATTACTTAATTTACACACCTAGTAAAATAGTCAATACTGAAATGTGGTAATATACGGATATGGAGGTCTTCGCCAATTTTTTAAAATACTGCGAATCTATTTGTTCATATTTCCCCATGCGTCGACTAACTTCTTTGTTTTAAACGGAACACACTATTGTATATTTTTACAAATTTGTAAAGATACAACATTTTGAGCCAAATATATGTATCACCATGAACTAAGCAGTTTTGAAGATATTTGATATGCAAAAAAATTGACAGATGTTAGAGTTTGGAATGATTGTCATAACTTTTCTTGAGTAGTAGGTTCCTATTCCATTTTTGGTATGGCGTCAGAACGGAAAATGTACTTTTTGGACCAAAAAAATAACAAGTGCTGTATCAAATGTTCATTTTATTAAGTTACATTTTGTCTTCAAATTGCGGTGAGTTGTTGAGTTTAAATCCAACACTGTATTTTTTTTAGCCCTATTTATTTAACTTTCAGTTCTGTTGTTTTTTGTCAGTTTTTGTTTGAAGTTACACACTTCGGTATTCTCAACTTTGATAGGTTTTTAAGAAATCAGGATTTTGTGAAATGTTATTATATATGGCTTTTTACTACAGGAATTATGGAGTTAGACGACGAATAGGAATATATGAACATCTTGTAGATTCGGCAATATTTTAAAAAAGTTGCAAGAAGAAGTACAAATAGCCTTACATATTATATTTTGTTATTTATTATGAAATAACGTTCACTTATATGCACCAAACACGCACTAAAGACTCACCTTGTATATAATTTATTTATAAGTCGTCAGTCTGAGTTCTTAAATGGACAATTGTATATTTGGACAATTGAACAAATTCAGGTCCAATTTGAACAATTGGAACTTTTATTTGGACAAGAACCAAGTTGTATGAAAATATAATTATTCTTTATTATTAGTATCACCCACACTAAATCCAGACCTTCCGTCTGTCTGAAGTCTGTAGCAAAGGAGACCAACAGGCGCACTGGAGATGGAAAATGACATGAGAGCAGGTCATCCTCAGGACAGAATTTTAATGACACACATAAAAGGGCAACATATTTCTCATAGGGCACAAATGTTCGCTCGAAACCCATCCTGCAGCAAGAATGAGGTCGATTAGACTGACTACTTACAAAACTGTCAGCAGAAATAAAAGGCGAATGAAAATTTTCTAGAGGCCCCTTGGAAAACCTCTACAAAAGTACACTCCTTTTCCGCCAAACGGGTCCCTGTCGGCAGGCATCCGGACCGATATGAATATAACTATCGATTGGGAGATAGTCAAGAGTCTCTGAATGTTTTCAGCAGGGACTGTACTCCAGCTGATCGATTCCCGGCTGAAGCAGTAGAAAGCTCGACACCACAGCCTACCCTGATCCTACAAACATATATTTTGTTGTTATATTTACATTAACGGTTTTGCATTATATGGTGTGTGTCCGGAGATATTAAACAAGTGTGTATTGTGATCGAGCTCATAGAGAAATTATATTTAAAATTGTTCGAGGGTGAGTCTTGAAATTACTGTTTATGTTATTTTTAGCTCGCTGTCATCTTCTCTGGCCCTTCGTAGGATTGCAATTTTTCGTTATATTTTCATTATCTAACATCGTGTTTCTATTTATGGAACTATATTGATGATTTTTTTGTCTACCAGAAAATTGTACTGGCATTATTATTTTCTTCAATTTACTTGTTTTGTGTTTTGGCTTTTCGCAAATGTTAATTTATGCTTCTGCTTTATTAAATGTTTTGAGTGTATCAGAAAATATGTTGTGAAACGTACTTAGAAATAAATAAAGGCGTTTTTAAAATTCGACTCCGTTCTAACATTAAGACACTCATTCTTTAAATAAAATATATGCGTTCAACAAAGAGAAAGAGAGGTTGTATACTGTCAAGGCGATTTCACAGTTGATTTCTCTCTACAGACTGTATATCCCCTCATGAGTTAAATAATGGGGTTAGGATGGAATTGGTTTAGAAAACCTTTCAGTTTGAATATTTTATCAATAACTTACCCTAAGAAGACCAAGATCTTCACGTGTACTTTTAGTAACATAACTTTTATGTACATGCATACGAAATTTCGCATCATGAAATTTCCTTCAAAATAATTTCTAATTAATTTAAAATGTAGTCAAATACAAATAATTCATCGAGCTATACATATTAATTGAACATCATAAAATATATTATAAAAATTCAAAAAAAAAAAACAACTTAGAATACTTCTAAAGGGTAGCTTAAATTTAAATTAAGTTAAGTTAAAAGTTTATTGTCCAAAATTTTGATTGATATATATTTTATGTATTCCTTATGACATTCAATTTTCCTTTATTTGTAGTACCTTGCTTTTTTTGTGAAACTGTTTTTGCATCATTGAAAATGATACACGTTTTTGTGATGACGAAATAATATTTTTTAAAGAGAATTAAATAGTGACCTATTAATTTTCTTTTTAATTTAGCTTTATGAAATTTTCTGTTAAAAATTGAGGAACATGAAAACGCCAAAAACTCTCATTTATATCCACGTGTGAAGCTGTTTTGTTCTTTGTAGAAAGTATATATTTCCTTTATATATTTATTAAAACATATATATATATATATATATATATTATATTATTCCTTTATATTTCCTATGGGAAAGCATACTAAATATCTCATCCAATACTGTCATAATGGGATACATAATGGAATCATATATACAAAATATAAGTTTCTATTTATTTTCGTCATGAGAAATAAATAGTGATAAAAGAAGAAAGGAGAAAAGGCGATAACAAATAAAATGTACCGGCGATTTAAAAAATATTTGTACTGGTATACCGCGCACAATAAAGAACTTTTTTTATAAGATGCTTCTGTTTTGGTATTTTGTCAATTATTACAATGTAAACATTTGAAATTCTGTAGCTGTAAGAATAATAATTAGATTACTTGTTCAATATGACACTTATTCCAACTTATTCTAACGTATAGGTAAATTAATATGTTAAAAATATAGATTTTTATATCTGATTGTGTAAAAATTCGATCGAATCGACACAAATCGAAAACGACAAATAATCAAATAATAAACGAAAACAGTTGACCTACTTCGGAGTTTTTGTAGCCTACTTCCGTGTTTTTAATCTTTTCGCAAATTAGGTGTGGAACATTTGGAGTCCACCTTGTAAAGGAAATAGAATACACGATAAATGAAATTTATCAGCATAATTGACTGTAATGTAGTTGCTCGCTGTTTCGTTATCAGTATAGTTTTAGGTCGCGAGAAGTGTCGTTTTATATTTTCCCTCTACTTTATGCACATAGTATGCCGAAATCGGGTAAATACTCTTTTTTACATATTATTTCAATTAAATAAAAAAAGGAAAATGGATACGTTTTGTCCATATCAGGCTAGAAAAATCTGCAATAGCGACATTAACAGTCCTTCAGTGAACAATGTTGTATAATGCTTTAAATTACTTCCCATACATTTTCATTATAACAACAATATATTTCCTTACCTCACATTTTCCATCGTTTTAGCAATAGCAAAGTTTATAAGATTTCAATTACATGAACATATAACAAAAAATTAACAAAATGTTTTTAATAAACGTTACCAGTTTACCATTTTATCTTTCAAAAATGCAATAGGAATTTTTGTTGGTAGCAAAAAAGTGAAAATTTACATTAAATGAGGTAATTTGTCACGAGTAATTGTATTTCCATTTTAACGTTAATACCTTATTCAATAAAGACTAAAAAAAGTGTTTTAAACAAGAAAACACTTTGTTTTGCCAATATTCTGTTATTTTAAAAAATGCGCGTTTTAAAAAAAGTAATTTTCTAAATAGTGTTTTCACATGTACTAAAAAAATATGATTTTGGAACAAACTCTATTACCATTTATATTGCTATGGTAAAACAAGTAAACGATTATACATACAAATAATGCTTCATTATAGTTATACCGTTTATTGTTACTGAAAAGAGTAATTTTGTTAGATATAGATACATATATTTCCTTAATACCTATAATAAATATTTATATTTACTTAATTTATATCCAGTTTTATATATTAAATACTTTAATTTATTTGACTAAAATACTCTTCTGGCCTACCACTCACTTATTCTTGTAATTTTAGAATATACAGTATGTGATGTGGTCTGTGAAAATGGACCAGATGTCGGAAAATCTGTTTCAGGTGGGAGTCAGATTTCGATAGAGCATACATTTCACTTTATTTAAAAAAATGAAGTCTGTAGCGTTAATATAGCTCGAACTGGAAACAGGTAAAGTTTCAATATGTAAAATCGTAATTTTGAGAAAAAAAATGATATCTCGTCTTCTATTGCATCAATCCGGATGAAATTTTGGTATGATGTCCTGCGAATATGTACCTACAGATCCTGCAGGTATGTGCCATATATTTCTATTGATATATATATATATCTATTGTATCGCTAGTATGGGCGATACATTTTTCAACTTGAACCTGCGTTTCGGGCTGTAGCGCAAAAATTCACTTTTCCGACATCTGGTACATTTTCACAGACCGCATCACATATTTTGATTAAAGTAAGGAATTTGTCATTTTTAATTACGCGTAATATGATAATAGTACATATACAATAGTCATATTCTATACCCGTATCTATTCAAATTTTTAATAAAAAAAATATGAATCAGACTCACAGCTATAAAAGAAATAATCATTTCCATGATCTATTTGCTTACACAGTGCAACAGTTTATGCAATCAATTTTTACTAAATCAAATATGTAAGTACTTGTAAAGTAAAACGAAATTATTTAAAATAGAGTTATTAAAGATTCAAGTACATATCAACTGATGTTTCTGACGTGTAATTAAATGTATTTTATTCAATTCAATCAATTCTTACACGATATGGGCAACAGGGAGTGATTGTCAGCTTCGAAGTTATAATCTATTGAATTTAATGGACGCCTAAGCCTAATAAGATTTTATCTATTATGTTTTATCTATACAGGATAATTCCTAAGTTAAGTCGTATTGTTAACATCGTCTAGAACTATTCAAAACAAACATTTTTTCTGAATAAGATTTGTCGAAAAACTCAAAAATGAAAAAGTTGCCTTATTATTAATTTATAAAATAGCATTTATCCGGTTCTGCCTTAAATTTAAAGAAAATGTTGTACAGCGAAATTCTAAACACAAAAAGTTTAACATAAGAAAATATTATGACTAAACGATTCACAAAAAACCAATAAACATTAGATACCTACATATATTTTTCTATTATATTTAGAATTTTTTTAAATTGAGGGCAGGACCGGATAAATGTTATTTTTGGAAATTAATAAGCTAACTTTTTTATTTTTGAGTTTATTGAAAAACTGTATTTGGAAAAATACGTGATTTGAATAAATTGTTCGATTAACACGCAATTGATAAATATGACTCAACTAAAAATGACCCCACTGTCTCACTAATACGTGTCTCACTGAGGACTATAACACTTGTAACTTTAAATGTCTTGTTTTTTTAGTCAATTAAAACCCGTTCATTTTTTTTTTTATAATGAAAACGCGTTCTGATTTCCAATTCGGATTTCTACAGAGAGGGATGAACAAGGATTCACGTATACTCAGGCCTCCTGTGGGCCCATTGAATTGCTAGCTTAACCACCAGCCTCACTCTTCCAGCCATCACACCGCGTGGATGTATTTGGGAGATGGGCAGGTGACATAGTTCCCGTAAATAGGCTGTTTCTACGCGGTAACCCCCCACGTAGAACCCTCATTTTGCTCAGATTGCAAGGCAGTTCTTAATAGTATGTGCTCAATTTTTTCCGCGACGGTTGTAGAAGGTATTTCGATAATTTCTTACAGGGTGCTGGTACAAACGTGTCTGTCTGCAGCTGTTTATTTTGTCCCATCTACCGCAATTACTATTCTTTTATCATGGAATTGCGTTAACAAAAATTATCTACAAACTTTAATTTAGACGGGATGCTCCTGAAAAGTTTTTGATAACAACATTTTTTCATGGAAAAATGCCTAATATGTGTTTTTTTATTTAGTTTTATTTTATTAGTGTTTATTTTATTTAGTTTTACATCATAGATGATTTTGCATTTGGACGGGCTAAATAACTTTCTGGTAGCCTCGATGATCTTTTTAGGCGTTTTCCGCCGGTGATCACCAGTGAAATTCTGAACTTACTGGAAATAGAAATAGAAAGAATAAATAAAGACATGTCCTTGCTGTAGACCACCTCGATTCCGTACTGCATTTTCTAAAAAGTAGGTTGGAGTCGATTGATAGAGAATTTTTGTACTATGAGAACAGAAATTATATACGCTGACTGTAGAGGTTTTTAAATTATAACCAAATAGTTCTGGTGTCATTGCCGGCGGAGATTTTATGGTCATGCTTCATTTAATATCTTTGCAGAGGATCTCACTGGGAAAAGATAAGAAATTTCCTTTCTTATATAAATCGTTACAGAGTTCCACAACAGTGTCGCTGTGTGTTGGATGTCGTCGGTAACAGGCGAGACAGAACTCGGCTGCTGGTCTGATTTCATGGTCAACGTATGCCTGTATTTTATTTTTTAAACAAATATTTAGAAACTCTAAGGGATTACCTAGTTGTTTATATCCTAGGGTCGTCATCAGATTATATTGTAAATAATTCCACCGTACACTTAGCTCGATCCGTATATAAAGTGCCGTATTTTGCGTTTTAAAGAATTTTTTTGATTTTTAGTTATAATTTTTTGTAGATATTCTGAAAAATACGCCTTTCTTAATCTACCTTTAAAAGGCAGTAGCTCTTTTACAAACAATGTCAGGATCCAGGTTAATAGAAAAAAAATTGAATTTAAAATAAAATTGCAGGCTAAGTTCAGGACACTCACAATCAATGTAAGTCAGTATAAGGCAAATACCAAAACAGACAGGAGTATTTATGCGCTAAAGTTAAATTTATGAAATTATTTAATTTGTAGTTGTTACTGATCCCTATTACATATATTATTTTTTTGACACAGTATTTATATTACTACTGAGCCTGCTCTGATATTTCAAAAGGTCATTAGTCCGAAATTGTACAAAATTAGTGTAATTAATGGACATTTTTAGTTTAATTTCATAAAATGAGGAGTCAGGTCAGTCAGCTAGGTAGTTAAAGTACCCAGTTAAAATAATAAACCGTTGCCTAAGGAACCACTATTTCCATATCATATTTTTTCCATATTTAATCTAGACTAAATCACTAAAAACATCAATTTGTATTTTTAAAACTGCTAAATTTGGATATAACCTTTACGGTCTTTATGACTAATGTGATCTTAATGATTAGTATGACTTTATGACCAATTTGACCTTCATTACCAATATTATCTTTATGGCCAATACAACCTTTATGACTAATAAGATCTTGATGACTAATGTAACCTTTATCACCAATGTAATATTTATGCTCCTCATGACCTATTTGAACTCTATGACTTTTATGACTTGTATGACCTTTATGACCTACATGACATATCATCTATATAGGTCATAATTGATGTATTGGAAATGGGCATAGTAGTAAAAATGAGAGTAAAGGTTTATTAATATGATATTTGAATTCCCCTGCCTATATATATATAATATATAATATTTTTCTTATCTATCTTAATTCATACTAATTTTAATTAGGTATCATATTAAAATACAACCCCTTTCTCCCACCCCCTACCGTGGGACAACAAATGATATCATAAGCCATATCAAAATAAATGTATGATTCAGCCTTAAAACATAGGGTAAGTCCGAGATAGATGGCCATATGGTAGAGATGGCCATAGCCAAGAATTTCCATCTGTATTGTTGGTTGTCATTGCCACGCAACAGTTGACTTAGTACATGCAGACTGCACCTTAAAAATCTTAAACAAAGTGATTAAATTGATTTTATTTGATTTTACTTTAACGAATATTTCACAGTAAGTATATCTCGTTTTAAATGTTGTAGTTTGTGATGCGTTTTTTATGTTTCTTTGGGTTAAGCTTGATAGTGGGTTGTTGTGGCATTGAACATAACCTAGTGTCGTAATTCCAAACGAAACATGGAAACGAAATACACCTATGGCCATCTCTACCGGACAATCGAGAGATATTGCCCATTTTTTCCTGGGGTAAATGGCCATACTGTAATAAGACATATGATAGACTTTTGATGCCGTCAGCTCATAAATATGTTCTTTTTTGCAGATGCCTAAAAAATATAAAAAAAAATCAGTACAAACTCGTTGTAACTGGTCATAAAACAATTTGTCAGATGCAATAAAAAAAATGTTGTTTTCTATTGCATACAGCAATTTTTGCCAGAAGTGTGGTAAGCTTGACCGAAAGTCAAAGAGAGCCGTGAATAATTAATATTTCTATATGGCCATCACTCCCGGAAGGTGTGGGAGAGATGGCCATACCACAGTTTTTTTTTTTAAATATTTTGTTAAGTTCATAATTTTTTTTTCCGAAACTGACTGTATTATATCATACTAATGTTCTTATACTTTCATTCAAGCATTAAATACGTTTAAAAATATGTCTTTAAAAGTGTGTTTTTATATATTTATAAAACTATGGCCATCTATCCCGGACTTACCCTATACGTTTTCACAATATTTTAATAAGTCCCTTGTCTCGTCATGGTAAATAATTGTTCCAAATTTTAAGTTGATATTTTAACGCGCTCTCGAGTTATCATGTACACAGAAATGGTTAGCACACACACAGATAGACCTAGAGACAGATATTTGTTTTCGCTTTAACTAACTTAAAATCTCGTTTCAGAACATTTTAGGCCCATTTTGCCAAAAAATGTTTTCATGAACACCATACGATGTTCCTAGCTTAGTTTTTCAAATATTGTGAGTAGCTTTTCGACTTTGTTTTAAAAAAAAAAAAATAAAAAGCTTATTTATGAGTAGCACTAATGAACTAGGTTAAAAAAAATTGTTGTTCATAACACCTTAGTAGTTGTTTTTCGATTTCACAGTATACTAAGTTTTAAACGATTTTAGAAATTGTGTCATGGGCGCCTATTCTTTTTTCAATAAAAGGCATATTAACTGGCAGCGAAGAAACAAATGCCACATGATTGAAAAGATAAATTTAAGGCCAATAAATAAAAATATACATAGTTCTATTTAAAAGTATAATTATATTTCTAAGTTCTATTTATAAGGTGTATCGACTTCCGGTAAACTCAGAAGTTCAAAATTTTATATTAATAAAGAAATTAAATACTGAAATTAAATACTGTTGCTTGTCCCGCGTGTCACTCCGTATATAGTATGGCCCAACAGATTATGTTGGATATATTATTATCCCAACAGATTATACTCGAAACTAAAGAGCAAATAAATTTGTTGCTTCTCCGGGTGTGACCCATTTTCCTATATGGGTCAAGCGAAATTGGACAGTTTATTTTATGTCAACGCGAAAGTGCCTTGGGCGTCTTTTTGTTCATAGGCTCAACTTTATAACTCTATTCAACAAAACATATGTCATCATCAACCGATGACATCGTTTTCTTTTACTAAATCATTGGCTGACTTGCAAATTAGGTTGTGTTAAAAAAAGTATACTTGTAATGCAGAATATAATGTTTAGAATAAAATTATTTTGATATTACCTGTAAAGTGTACTCAGCGACAATTTCACTTGCAATAAATAAAGTTGAAAATGTTCCATTAGTAGTTCCTACACCTTTTGAGATCTTGTATGTTCAAAGTAAATACTTATCGAGGTCGATGACGACGAACAATGCAATAATTTAAATGTTTGTGCATTTTTTTTTTTGTTTACAATTTCGTTGTTTCATTGACAAATTTTAATACGAGTAGGTGTGTGTTTAGTGCGAAATAGCTATTATTTTTATTATTATTGTAATGTTTAAGAATCCAAGTTTGGGATGTGTTTGGGATCAGTGTATTATGGATAAATGTTTTAAGTGTTTTATTTTATTATTTAAATGTGGTTATGTTACCATACCATACTGTGTCAAATTTGACGTTGATTAAATTATTAATTCATTTCGTCGAACTACGTACCTATTTCAATATGCATATAGTATTTATTTAACTAGTCTATAATTTTATAGAACACAGGATTTTTACAAATTTAGAGACAATCTACAAATGCAATATTGATGCAATAGTAATGTAATTATAGGCTTATATATTTGCTTCTCTGAAAAATTATTGTAGGAAGATTAAAAAATCCAATAAAAAGTCATGGTGTCGGCAAACTTTTGTGCTATCTTTTTGTGTTTTTTTTTTTCAAATTAGTCGGGAAAAAATTAAAAAACTAAAATTTGGAATCTAATTTTGAAAACTGGCATCTACCTATGTGTAAAATCTAAAGAGGAACTTTTTATTTCAATGATATCGAAACTTATTTTGTGTTTTCGGAAATATGTTTTTTTTATGTTTTTATCAATCAGACTTTTGATAGAGATCCAATATATTACAGTAGTCAACTAACCTCATTTATCCAAAATGAAGAACTCAAAACATACATTTACACATCCCAATATGATATAAAAAATCTGATAACAATAATTTACTGAAAAATCTTTCCTTGGCTTCGGGAAAAAGGGTTAAACCAACTGACAAATTGAATCAGTATATCGGTGCTCCATCAATGCAGTCCTAAGCCATTGGTTTTACGAAACTTTCAGTTAATATCGACTAGCAAAACAATTATGACTGAACGCTATTTTAACTCTTACAAAATTATGTCAACAGTGATTCCTGGTGAAATTTAAACTTATCTTAAACTATAAACTATATCTTAAACTATACTTCATATCTTATATACTATCTTAAACTTAAAAAACTTAAACTATATCTTCACAATGGAGCATGTGATGTACACCATATTTTAAGGAACAACGACACCTATAAACAACTTAAATAGAAAAAAAAATCAAAAATCAATTCGAAAAAGTCGTTATTACTTCAAACTCCAGCCATCACCGCTATGTTTCAATATTATTTACCATTCGTTAATCGCACTGTACCACAAGGATAAAACACCATTGAAATTAATAATTAGTATAATTACCTATACGCATAATAATTACTGGCATTAATTATATTATACTTAAATATTACCTATAACAAATGATGTTATATAAATCAACTAGAAAAGAGATTAATATATGTATATTCCATTTTTTGCATTATTTTATATTAAAACTAAAACAAATGGTTAACTGAAAGACTTCACTACGTTTATAGTAGAGTCGTAGTACTATCACTGTACTTTAATATTTCAGTGTAATTGAAATGTGTGCTCAGACAGTTTTCTCAGTAATACGTGATCCAAATAAAGTGTGTTCATGGTTTATTTTAATAATAAATTAATATTGATTGAAATATATATATAATATGAATAAATATGTAAATCGATTTCAAGCAACAAATTCTGATATCTTCTAAATATTTATTAACAGGTGATCACGCCTTTGAGTTAAGAAAACGACGTTCCCACAGGCTCTTATCTTGGGTTGAAATTCCCCTAGGTTATTTTACTGACAATGTAAGTTTTAATTTTTAAGTTTCCTTTCCGCGTTTTGCGAGAAGCAAATAAATGTAAATCTTTTGTGGGTAATTCGACGTTTCTGCTGATTTCTAATACGTTCGTTTGTATTTGTTTAAATTTGTAGAGCGCGAAATGTCAAATAACTTACAAATAAGAAATATCAAATCTGTACTACTCTCATGTAGAGAATATATTGATCGAGACCATTCATTATTTATTTATTTTTATTTATTTATTTATAATTCATATCAAGACACCAAAAGGTGTTTACACACGTCAAAAACAAATATGAGTGTAACTATTACAATCATACAGATTTCAACATATAAATTGTATGAATAAAATAAAATACAGATAAAATATCAGTTAAAAGGTATGCAAAAAAGTATTAAATGGTATAAAAATAAAATAAAAGCTTAAATATATTAGACTCTAATTTGATTAAAATCACTTGCTAAAAACAAAAAAAGCTTGTAAAAACTTTTAAAAACTCTATAATTTAATTTTGACATGATTCTTATAGCTTTTCGTTGTAGGGAGAACACATATGCACTAGAGGCAGCATGCTCCCATACAATAATAGCGTAAGAAATACTCGAATGAATGTGATAGACTGTGATAGACTATTTTGAGTGTATGTAACGATACTTTATCAACCAAATTACGTAGAAGATATATATATTTTGATATCTTATTACAAACATTGTAGTTTACAATGTTTGTAATAAGTAATGTAATGTAATGTATTTACAACTTATTACAAACAGTTGTATGTTGATCCCAGGATAATTTAGTCAAGTAGGACACCCAGAAATTTTATAAACTGCAGATTATCATTAATATTGGTATTTCTAAGTTTAAATAACATTTTCTCAGTTTTGGACGTATTATGACTAAAAAGTAGGAGGTTTGTAGAAATGACTGATTTTTGAAAATCAGTTGAAAGTTGAAAGAAAAGATTTCCCTTGAAACTCTTTGTAGTGGTAATTTTAGAAAATTAAGCATCAGAATTATTAGCATTGTGATTAGTATAATTCTAAAACTATGTAACGATGCTCTTATTATTTCTCAATTATATGCAAGGTGTTTAAAATAGACTTCAAATCATTCATTTTTTTTAAAATACCCTATCTTTTATTTTTATTGTAACATAGTTACAATAAAAATGTAGTTAAAGTAGTTAAATTCTGAATTTATCTATATTAGCATTCCCCATACATATATTGTATAAACTGTTCATCAGTATTAGAGTAACAATTTTAAATTAGCGCAATTTGCAATAGAACGCAAATGGCGCTAGTCTAAAAAGTGTTACGCTAATTTTGACGAGCAGTTTAGTTATTTAGTTTTTTAAAAGAACAATGTCAAAAAATAGCTTTTTTGGCCCCTCAAGACAAAAGCATGAAACCTAGTATTTTTATAGTAATTTTTGGGTGCTGAATACGAATCATTTATTTATTTTGCCCAAAAATGACGGGAACACCCTCTAACCAACTTCTGTATGGGGATGAAAAAGGGATAAATGGTTTGTTTGTGCAATTTATTATTTGTATACTAGTTTGAATAATTACGTATATGAAATGAGCATTAAAATTTTAGATTCAGTAATAAATTATTTTCTTTACAAAATTAAAACTTAAAAATTTGTTTATGCTTAAAAATAAACGGAACTTGTTTGAATTAGAAATAATTAAGCATTGAAAGAAAATCAGTGTTAATTCCGTCATCAGAAAACTCTATTTCACTCATACAAAAACCTAGAGAGAAAACTCATACAAAACCTAGTTTTCTAATGATTTATTTTATAGTTGGTTAAGCATCTCTTATATAGACCTAAAAAGTCATTTCATTTGCGAGAATAATTTCAGTACAAAGTTGTCGAAAAAGCGCCAAGTTACACCTTTCAATAAAAAACTAAGTGTTAATTAAAGTTGATTAAAGTTGTTTCAATAAAAAATAAATTATATTATTCAAACTAGTACACAAATAATAAATTGCACAAACAAAACTTTAATCCCTTTTTCACCCCCACACAGGTGTTGGTTAGAAGGTGTTCTCGTCATTTCTGGGCAAAATGAACAAATGATTCAGCACCCAAAAATTAGTATAAAAATACTAGTTTCATGCCTTGAGTTTTGTCTTGAGGGGCCAAAAAAAGCCATTTTTTTAACATTGCTTAACTTTGCTTATAACTTATAACAAATCGTTTTATTACTATTAATGCTGATAATTATTATGTTATCCATATTTTCTTTATTTGCAATTGTTATTATAAAAAAATACTGATAGTTTCATTTTATATTAACAAATGCAAAACGTGAGAGAATCATATCTAACTGTCAGGTGGGTATGGATTAACATTAGGTCACAGAAGCCGCTATCAAATAATAATGTTAATCAGAACCACACCTACTCATTATGTTACTTAACAGCTAACTTTAACTGACGAATACTGTATATTCTGTAACGGGGTAAGATAAAATTTACCTACTGATATTTATGAAATACATGTATGAGTAAGTATAACAAAAAACTTTCACAATTCTTAAATTATTGTATATATCTAAAAAGTTCAGTCATAGTGGCACTGCCGTTTTGTTCCAAGTATCTTAAGCGTATAATAAGTTTAAATCCACATTTGAATATTCTTGATTTTTCATGTCGAGGAACACATAAAGCACACTATACAAAACTCTATTGACTCGAAGCTGATACAAATTATACTACTGCTTAAAAAACAGTAACTGATAAACAATAATTCCCATGGCATACTATTGAAATGTCAAAAGTTTTATTAAAAGTTGTAAGTGAATTAAAAAAAAACGCTAAGTGACAAAACAACCATCTTGAAAATATTTTCATCAATTCCACCATATGCCTATTAGCTTAAGTCCAAATTTTCAAAAAGCATTCATTTCTACAAGCCTTAATACTTTTAACGAATGATTTTGATCAATCACCCTGTATGGTGGACAACTTCAAATTATCTAGGGGTTATGAAAAATCATATAAAGACAATGAAAAATTATCAATACCAGTTGATAAGTGTTAAAACAAGGGGTTTACTAAGCTCGGAAGAAAATGATTTGAAACATATGTGCATAATTTAGATGTCACTTAACTTCACGTTAATTGACCGACTTACGTCCACGTGTCACCACAATATTTTGTGACACGTGGGCGTAAGTCGGCTATGAGTGATGATGTTTCTTAAACCATTTTAAGACTCCATTTTTACGCACTAGTGCGTAAAGAAAGGGACAATAAACTTATAAGCTTATAAGTATGTATAGTGGTTCTAATTTTAATTGAAAATGATAAATACGCCTGGGGAACAAAAAAAGCGGTGCAACTTTATGATTCCATGGGCGTGCATATATCTTTTATACATTCGAAAATTGTGAAATATTTTTTTTCATTTAAATCAATATAGGAGATTAAAATTAGCCTGCATATAAAACTCTTAATATTTGTAATATAATTTGCTGTAAATAATGCTCATTTAGCCAGACAATCTCAAAAAATTGTCTGTGTTAATAAACCTAGCTGAAATACACGTCACTGGCGTCTTAGACAAGTAGTTTAAGTTCCTAATTCATAAAGTCGTAAATCATTTTAATGACATCGTTAAAATTTTATGGCACAGTGGACCGAACAAATATTAGCAATGTATTATATGCAAAGTGGTTTACCGACAGTGGTTTACGTTGCGCCACCAGTGGCCGGCTGGTTGGCCAGCCAGCGCGTTGCCAGCTCTTTAAAATTTTCTTGAGTATAGTAATGTACATAAAGTTGTTTTAATTTATAATTATTTTTTCCAGCATTTTTAAAGCTTTATTTTAATGCTAACTAATAAATTTATATCTATGTATTTTTTTAAAAATATTTCCAAACTAGCTTTCTAAGAACGTCACAAACTAACAGTTTACTGAAGTATGAAGTATACTTGTATAGTGAGCTTAGCAATTTTACAAAATAAATCTGACAACCTTGCTTTTTTCTACCTATTTTCAATTTAGAATGGAAAGATAATATATGAGCACTTCTTACAGAAATACACAGCTGAAATATATTTGATACAAAATTCTCTTGGTTTCATTATGCATTGTGCCGATCTATTTAGAATTAGTATCTTTTAGTAATAAGTATCTTATAAAATAAAATTATTACTCTACTCTACTAATTATTAGAGTGATGACGTTTCTTAAACCATTTTAACTAATTTTGTTACGTCATTTTGATACCTAATCACAAAAGTAAATTTGAATTTAGAATATATCGTAAACATATTTTTCAATAAAAATATCATTGGAGATTTTTGTTTTCAATTAAAAAAGGGATTTTACACACATTGCACATAATATGTTTTTCGTTTCCAATTGTTTCTTATACAAATGGACTTACTAGTGTTCAGGTCGCAATAAATTGCATATATAACAGCCATAAGTTGTTACTGATATACAGACACGACAAATTCAGGGAAGTGAAAATATTTTTTATGACAGAGTCATTCATTAACGAAATTCAAACCTGGCTACAACTGTGAAATGAGAAATTCAAGAAAAATTCTAATTTTTGTTGTAGTTGTTGATTGAAACTACTAGTGGGAAAATGGTGGAAAAATTAAACTCAATAAAATCCTGAAAAAAAAAAATGAAGATAAGGAAAAGCATTACATTAAATCTTAAAGAATGAAAAAAGTTTTCCATTCACAAAGTCCACATGTGAATCTTTGTGTATGATTTGGATGACCACTTCATTTCTTTTTCTCCGCTGTTTTTTTTAAATAAAAAGAGAACATTAATGCTAATAACATCACACTAATTTCTCTGCGACTTGATCGCCGCGTTTAAGTCGTTAAATACAAGCTCTCACACTATTAGCAGATTGATTCGTGCGCATAGAAGCATATATTTTCGCGCGTCTGACTAATCCGCACGTTTACGCATCCAGTGTGCGCCCTAGCTTTCGTTAAACGCGCGTCGTGCTATAAAAAAAATCATATAAAAAGCGTCTGTATAAAAAACGTCGTGAGCATAGCCCTCCCAATGTAGCATAAAGAACTATGCCCAATTTCTTATGGAAAATGGGCTACGATAGAGACAGATCAAAACCTACCTAGAATTGTAGGGCATTAAGAGAGGATTAAGAAACTCCAGGGATACAATGTTCTAATTAGGGTCTTCTTAAGGTCTTTGAGCGTTCCAAAGTCTCCAATATTCAAATTTTCTGCGCCCAGGGCACCTCCCGTATGGTGGTAACGAATATTACCAGAATATTTTCATATAACGTATATTGGATTTGTTTGGTGCTTTCTGTTGATCCAGCCAAGTTCCTGGACGCATTTGATGTCATCATTAAGATTAAAATGGGGACGTGTATTCATTCAATACGTATTAGTAATACCCACTTCAATTCAATTTTAGAATGTAGTAAAAGTAAGTACGGTAACAATAGTAAGAATAAGGATTTCGCAAAACCATCGTGCAATGAAAATACCGTTGTAAATAAACTAAATCCTTCACAATACGTTTGAACAAAATCGATAACCCATCACAGTTTCATGTTTCAACCAATAAAAATGGCATGACTTACAGATTGCCCGTATTATGTAACTTACTGACCACAATTCGGGACTCTTTAGTATTTATTTTCTGTAGTGTGCTGGAAAATTAATAGGTTCATGGTTCGCAAAAACTTGACAATAATTTGTAATTAAATTCAAATGCTGTATTTATAATAACTACTCCGAAGAGTAACCCCTTAGGTCCTCTCAGGGACCTGTGCGGGAAGGAGTGGCTATTATTATTATTTGCCATGGCGCACTTGGAGCGATTTAAGATTATTTCGGTAACGCATTTGCTTTACAGTTCTGAGTAAACCCAGAAAACTCAGAACATTACCAAATCTAGGGCATGTGCGGTTGGATTGGCATCTATGCATCCACACCTATACACTACTGTATTAGTGGTTGCATATCAAGCCCTGACGGAGAAAGGAGAAATTTAAAATGGATATTTTGGCAACATGATCAATATTGTAACCGTATCAAAAAGTATTAGCGATAGGTAATACATAAAATGTCTGTAATATTACGTACCATTAATGATGAAAATAGATACCACCTAGAAATGGTTAAGAAATAATTAGATAACACTTATTTATTGTTTACGAATACATATACAGGGTATTATAAAGGTGGATGACATACTTAAAACAAATGATATACAGTATAACCTCGATCATCCGAATTAATTATTGCAAAGGGTTGCTCGGACTATCGATTTGTTCGGATTATCAAAAAAGGAGATATTTATTATTTTGAACAGAAATACCTACACACATCTTCGTAGAGGATGATTGGTTTATCTTGACCACCTCATCAGTGGCGGTGCGTGATATTTCAGTTAGCCATATCTTGAAAACGACGCATGGGACCCACTTCACTTTTTAGGTGATGACTATACACCTCTTACAGAAAGGATTTATAGTGAAAAAACCGTCAGCAAAGTTTGCAAAAAATTTTCAAAAACACTGGAGCACTCCCGGGTTCTCAGTGACGCTCTGTGGAATATTTGCAGTATACATTTTTTCATAATCTAGAAACAAATATAAGGAGACGTTTTTCGATTTGTTCCAAAATATTTTTGTTTCAAAAAAGTTATGGCCATTTCAATTTTGGGAAACAAAATGTTCCTATAAAATTAAAATAAAAATGGCCATAACTTTTTGAAAAAAAAAATATTTTGCAACAAATCGAAAAACGTCTCCTTATATTTGTTTCTAGATTATGAAAAAAATATACTGCAAATATCCCACAGAGCGTTACTGAGAACCCAGGAGTGCTCCAGTGTTTTTGAAAATTTTTCGCAAACTTTGCTGACGATTTTTTCACTATAAATCCTTTCTGTAAGAGGTGTATAGTCATCACCTAAAAAAGTGAAGTGGGTCCCATGAGTCGTTTTCAAGATATGGCTAACTGAAATATCACGCACCGCCACTGCACCCCATTATATTCGTAAAAGGGTAAAGGAAATTGTAATCTGCAAAAAGTATCATGTTATTACTATCTGAGACTTATAAACTGGCGTATTCGACGCCGCAGGCGCCGCTGTGCCGGCACCATATAAAAGAAAGAACACTGTACGACGCCAGGCATCGCGAAAGCTTTTCTAATTTGGTGCTTATTTTCCTTTTACTATTTTTTAACATTTTCTTTTTTAAAAGGTTATGACCCAATACCTGAGATTTACACCATAGTACTACACCATAATACCTATAATAAAGAAACTATTAAAAATGATAAAAGGAAAATAATCTCCAAATTAGAAGTGCTTTCGCCTTATTTTGGAAAATATTTAAAAACAGTAACCAGATTTTTCAATGAAGCGATGAAAAGAGGTTATAAACCATAAAAAAATGTTATATTTTCATTGATTTTTACCCAAAATTAAGGTAGAAACAAAATGTATCTAATCCTACACTATCAGGCCTTTGCAGAATTTCGTAAAATAATGGGAATAAATTTCAAAAATGTATTTTGGCATCTTGATCTTTATGATATTTTTATTTTATATTACAATGACTATTATAGTTATAAAAATAAGTTTTCCATTCCACGTCTGTCTTTGTCAGTGGTGAAGAACGTTTTTGCAATCATTAAAACTACTTTCAATTTATTTAAAAGATCCCACACACTTCTAATTTTTCTAATCGAGTTGCACGGAGTGTAGAACGGTTGGCACGATCGCACAGAAAATTCGGGAATATATGGGATAAATCCGACGTATTTGCACATCGTGCTAAAGTTGCCGTGAATTTCTGTGTTCCTGCCGTCCGATGAAGCAAACACGAGGTGTCAGCAAAATCCGTCATGCGTTCTCAATGTCGTCGGAGTCTATAGTGTTTATTGCCAAGAGTTTTAGCCCAACGGCAAATGAACAAGCAGTTTTAGTGGTAGTACGGCTAATAATGAGCCTCACCCACTTTTCTATCTGATTTAGACCCACCGCAGACGACAGACAATAGATGAGAAATTGAAAATCTAAAATCACTGTTCGCACACCAGTCAATTGTCGCACACTTACTGTTTTGTTGCGCGTTGACTCTCTGTCAATGCGCCACATAGACAATAAAGAAATAGTATTATTAGTATTATTATAGTAGTATAATGTTTTTTTACGATTTTTTAATTACCCACTTACTAGTCAGCGTTTATTGAAATGAAAGTTTCATATTCTATTTGATGATCTTGTAAATCAACACCAGATTGTGACTATGTGGTACGCTACTGACCATGACATATTTCGCCTAACTTTGACTAAACTGTAGTTCGTGTGCGTTACCTCGTTTGGTTCCATTTGTTACCGACTTGTCACCGACAATCGAGTCGGTTGCAAAAATAGAGACGGTTCCAATTATTTAGTGGGGCCGTCTTTTTAGTGGGTTGTCTGCGGTAGGCCTTAACCCTCCAGTAGACGCGTCGGGTCTAATAGGCCCACTCAAGAATAATTTTTGTCAAGATTTTGTAGTCAAAGCGCGTACGGTGCTGTGCGTCTCTGTACCTTCGAGTTCCACCGCAAGGCACATGACAGAGTCGTTGCAGCGCAATATAGTGAGTAACAACGATATAAGAACAGATTTCGGTCTCGCAGGCCCAACGCATTTATTTGTGTAAGTACTTTTTTTTCAATTATGACTATACAAACTATGTTGATTTTTTTGGTAGAATAATAATGGATCCCCTATAAAAAGGTATATAAGCTATATAAGTAAAAAGGTTGACACAACTGTTTGAAGAAGCTCAACCTGATCAGGAAAATTTTCAGATTCGGATGATTCCCTAGCGGACCCACAGTATAAATGTGGAATTGAGACAGTTAATTAACTTTTCGCAAAATATAATGTTGCTAGAAATTCGCGTAGGTGGCCTATGGTTGTTTTATATGGGCTCCTAAATGTTGCTGGTATAAATGCTTTGGTCATACACAGAAGTACATAACTCAAATGGTGAGGATGCGAAAATTGATAGGAGAATATTTCTAAAACAACTCGGGACTGAACTTGTAATGGATTACATGAAAAGTAGAGTAAACTCCCAATACTTATCGAGAGATATTCGACAACTTGCCGCTAGAATTAGCGGAACTGTGTTGGTAGAGCATGCAGAAATAGTTGAAAATAAACTTGGAAGATGTACCTTCTGCAAAGATCGGAAAACAAGGTATACATGTCGGTTTTGCAAAAAAATTTATATGTTTAGAACATACTATGTCTGTCAAGTATGCGCGGCCAAATTTCCTGAATAACTGTTATACAGTGTGTTAATAGCAGCACTACCGTAAATGCGCATATGGTTTATTTATACTCTAATTTAGATTATAAAATTGGAAAACAGTATTTTTTTGTTTACGTAGTTACTTTTTGTTCATATTAAAAGTATTTGTAATCCTTTGTCAGAAATATACGTTTATTTTTATAATTTAGTGTTTCTTTTTCTGGGTATATCAGACCCAACGCGTTCTTTCTTGTACAATAAGAGCACGCGTTTCCTGCAGGGAATGAGATACTGCAGACGACCAACTAGGAAGACGGGACTTTAGTTTAGTCGAGTTTAGTCGGAGCCTGAGCGAAATATGGTCAGTAGCATACCACATAGTCACAATCTGGTGTTGGATACAAGATTATCAAATATTATATGAAACATTAATTTAAATAAACGTTAACTAGTCAGTGGGTAAATAAAAAATCGTAAAAAATGATTATTCCTTCTTTTCCTTCATTTTAATAATACTGCCACGCACATTAATCTTTGAATATATGTACATCACCCCGGTCTCATCTACTGTCGGTCGGTCTGCGGTGTCTTCTTACAAAATAGTCCCTGATCGACTCTCTGTCGTCTGCGGTGGGACTTACATGACGAGCAGGATGGTTGTTCGTTTGGACAAAGTACAAGTGACTCCACACAACACAGACTAGTTTGACACGATGAACCAAACATTTGTACTGGCAGTGGCAGTGCGTTGACAACGAAAAAAGGGTAAACAAAGAAACGTACCCTAAGTCATGTAAATCTGTCATGCAAAATTGCTTTTGTTCGTTTGCCGAAAATCTGACGTTGTGGTAAAAACTCTTAACAATAAACACTGTCGGTTCCTTACTGAGAATGCGTAAGGAGTTTGCTTATACACCTTGTGTTTGCTCGATCGGACGGTTCGACGATGGATATAAATCCAAATCAATTGATGTTTACCACGACGTGCAAGTACGTCAGATTTAGGATTTTTCTATCTGATCGTGCCAACCGTTCTACACGTAGTGAAAATCCTTTAAAAAAAATCGAAAGAGTGTGGGACATTTAAGAGTGGAAGATATATTTTTACAATAAGAAAACTTAGTCATTGTATTGTAAAAAAGAAACAATATTATAAAAATAAATATGTCACAAGAGGTTTTATTGAACTTTATTCTCATAATTATGGTTCGGAATGTATGCTGTAATGCAGGGCCGGACTCGTAATCCGTCATGTTGTTGACGGAAGATGACATATGATAGATTAAAAAGTCAGGAGTAAAAATGTGTTAATAATGTATGTACATACCTATTGCTTGTGTCATTCAGAATCACCGACAGTCCTAATCGCTTGAGCGTACGTTGCCACGACCAGTAATCTTTATGTATTTATTCTCGTTAAACGTGAGCGATTTGGCCTATACATATGGTTGTAGAAGGACAATGATTGTTCCACATCTACTGAAGTCAAAGGTGCAAATTCAAAAGAATTCACATGGACAGAGAACGACACACCATACACATTAGTTTCACGAATTTCGCACTTTTTTTTGTTTCACTAACGGTTGTTTGTTGTCACTAAGAGCAGTACATTATTATTTTTTTACATCTACAGAGGAAAATGCACGTGTTACTACTATTTCTATACTTTTTAGCCGTTGTTTGCAAAATCTGTTTAATTGCTATTAATATCGGGAGCGAAATATCTAGAACACCTAAAATTCGTATCAGAACATTTAACGACCTTATTACCTCTAAAATCTGTTGTTTCATCCACTGTCAGCCACAGAAATTTTTGGGTATGTCTTCTTTGATGTTTCCCATGACATGTTGATATGTCTTCTGTACGATTTACGCAATTACGTATGGCTATTAGTCAATGGAAAATCGGATACATATTTGGTAAAAAAACGTCTAAAGTAAATATTGTAGAGTACACTCCACGAAAGGACAACTTATTATGCATAAATAAAACCAAAATTCCTCTTTTATAGCAGTACCATAATATTTTGTTGATGGATATTCAAATCTAAATATATTTCATACTCTCGGCGATCACGAAATATATATCGACGATTACAAGGAATAAATAAAATATGTGATCCGTCTATTTTAAAATTGTCGTAATTTTCAAGAACCTGTTTCAGTCTATTAACAAATAAATAGCAGAATTATTGCAGAAATCCACATAAAATCAGGTTAGGCACTCGTGACAAAAAAATTGTGTTCAATGCGGCGGTCGACCCGTTTACACTTTACGGCAGGTGGCAAACTAAAGGTACACCTGTCACTATCAGAATAGCTCGCTGTTTTACGGAGAATTTGTATTACGGCGTCCCGGGTTCCCGCACGGGACTTCATTCGGGACGGCATTCTACGCACGGTCAGTGGCGTGCGTATACACTTACAGGGGCAAAAAAATGCGCTTAAAAAATACGATTTATACTTTAATTTTCATAGAGTTGGTTTTCTATGGTGCCGGCTCTGCAAGACAGCATACTTTTCAGGACTGTCATTAAATCTTGTCATTAAATTCTGTATAATGGGAAATTTTGCTCAAAATTTTGTACCATTACCGATCCAATATATGACACAAGGTGAATGCGAATTAAATCTTGTTGATGTAGCAAAAATGTGGTTTTGTTGATGTAGCAAGTGTGCGGAGGTAGCACTTTTTTTACGTTTACGTAACGAATTACATTAGGAAAATCGATAAACGCGATTATCTGAAGTCTATTTTTGTTTGTTCGCACGGATAGGACAACTTGAGAACAACTAAACAACTGATTTCGAAGAATACAGCAAAAAAGATTCTAATAAAGTTTCTTATTACAGTTACAGTTTATTATATTTTTAAAAGAAGAATCACAAGAGACTAATTGCCTATGAGAAGTGTATATTGAACTGAGTAATAAATTGCAGAATGCATTAAGTATAAGTGGAAATTAAATCACGGGTCAATTCGGCAATTTCCAAATATTCGTTTTTGGGAAATATGTAGTTGTGAATGGGATTGTATTTCATTAAATCAACATTCTGATTGGTCAATTAAGTGAGATCTAGTGAAATATGCTGACATCTTAAGTAAAAGAAACACAGCAAATATACAGGGTTGATCATAAGTAACGGTATACAGCGGAAGAGTACATTTCCCAGGTCAAAATAATGTGATTTAGTTAAACTTACCTTGGTTCAATAATTGTTGATGATGACCAAAATACAGGGTGTCAATGTTTTAATGCAGTTTACAATTTTTCTCTATAATTTCCAAATAGAGATAATGGCATGAAGAGATTCTGGACTTTTCTTAGACAGCGTCAAAATTGTCAATGAAATCAACTTGCAAAATTTAACTCTTACTAATTTATCGATTTTATGTGTTTATAAAAAATACACAACTCATCATGCAGAACAAGAATAATAATTTTCGGAGGCAGCAAAATATTTATATTTAAATGAATAGGGGAGGTGGAAAATTACAGCCACTTAACAAATCCTGTTGTATTTTATACAGTATTGAGTAACGTATGTAATTTTATTGGAAAAACAAAGTTTCATTCATAAATATTTTCTAAATGTACATAAAAAATGATAAAGAAAATTCTGCAAAAATCGTATTACTCTCACAGACACAGGCCTGTTATTACCGATCATTCCGCGGGGTGATAATAGTCAAGGTTCAGGGAAAAACATGTTGTAAATTTAACCCCATTTGGAGAGTCAGTATTCGTACAAGCTGTATGTGCACACATAAGATTCTGCTAGACTAGTTGTGTTGCTGAAAAGATGATTTATGCTATTCTTCCCTGTATATTCATAGCAAACTCTTCGGATAGCAAAACTTTGACAACACCTATATCTTGATTGCCATCAGTAAATGGGCTAACTTTAGCTAAATAAACATTATTTTGGCCTGAGAAATCTGCTGTTTCGCATTGTACCATTACTTATGACCCACCACCACATATACATTAAATTTTTAAGGTCCACTGTTGTTTATGGTCACAAAAATTCCAATAAATGAAATAAATGAATTCATGTTACCATTTTTTTTTAAATAAACCATGATAACTGAGATTAAGTATATAGTTTTAATTTATTTTAATTGGTTTTTAAATTTAAAGCTGTATACAATTTGACACCGTTAAAAGTAGTTTGGGTAGCTAAATAACTAGTAAAACATCCAATATCCATCCTAAATAACAAGTGCCAATTAAGCAAAATTTTCATTACGTCATGATTAAAAAAAACTAAGTTTGTAACAACTAAGGACGGCTTTGGCATGTGCGCTAAAATTTAAATTGATCGCCATATCATATCGAGATTGTTTTCGCAAAAACAGACTCATTTTTATCAGCTACTATCACTACCAGGTATTCACACTATTTACTACAATAGAACAAATATATGAAACATAACAATTACATTGTTTAAAATGTTTCATGGTTTTTGACAGACTAAACTGGTATAACGCAAAACGCATTGAAAATAATAAATGATTTTTGCTATCCTAACAGGCAATATATAGATTTTTAGCTAATTAAAATTTTACACGCAGATTTACTTATACGGTGTTGAACAGCCAAATGGAATAAATTCAGTAGCTCCATTATTATGCATTTTTTTAGAAAATTCTGAGACACGTCAATTTCTAATTCTAAAATGAAATTAAACCCTCTTCAGTGACAGCTACAACCCCTAAATTTTCTAATTGGAAGTAGGGGCTTGTGATACTTCATTTGACAGGTATTTTCATTCTCTATTCAAAACTGCTATGGTTTTAAACAAACCTGACATTTAAGAAGGTGGCCATTATCAGCTTTAGTGAAATTACCTGGAAACGTGCATGTCATTGTAAAAGTAGTTGAGGGGCAAGCGTTCAAAACGTATTAAATCTATTTTTAAGCGAAAATGTGTTAAGCACAGGATCTGCATCTAAAGTATGAGTTAAATCCAATGCCGCGCTCAAATTTGAGGAAATCGCATTATATCCAACGTAAAATCCAGTTCAAAACGTCGCCGATTGAACAAAACGCATTAAATCCAACTTGAAATCTTTATTTGATCAAAACGTAGTAAATCCACAATAAGCCATTATAGATAACTAGATTAGGATAGTATTTTCAGTTACTTTGCTTCATTGTTTGTTTTTTACATGGTTTATACAATATTTCTGAGAATAAATATTTCGCTTAAAAAGAACTATGCCCAGTTTTTTTTATGAAACTTGACAGAAAATCAGATGCAAATGATATATGACAATACTTTACAAATAGAAATTGTTTTATTTTCGGATGAATCTAAATTTACACTTCACGGACATGTTAATCGTCAAAACTGTCGTTACTGGTCGAAAGAAAATCCTCACTGGATGAGGGAACTACACACGCAAAACCCTAAGAAAGTTAGTGTTTGGACAGGAATGATTGGAGAAAATACCATTGGTCCCTTCTTCATTGACGGCAATTTTAATGGAGAAACTTATTTAGCGCTGCTCCAAAATAATGTACCGACGATGGCAAACTTGTATCCAGCTGAAGGAAACCCACAACTTTCAGCAGGATGGTGCACTAGCACATTACGAAGACAATGTCCGGCAATATCTCCACACAATCTTTCCAAATCGCTGGATAGGTAGACGTGGTTCTGTAGAATGGCCTGCACGATCACCTGATCTCACGCCGTCAGACTTCTTCCTATGGGGATATGTAAAAAGTATGGTCTACAAAACCAAACCCGACGATTTAGCTGACTTAAGAAGAAGAATAACATTAGGTCAATTACCCCGGAGATGTTAACTAACGTTAGAAGACATTTTTATTTACGTCTAGGATGTTGGAGGCATGCATTTCGAACATCTGCGGCATTAATAATGATTTGTTTTTTATTTTGATGTAACGAATTTCCTACGCTGGAGAAACTTTTTTTTTCTAATTAATTTCTGCAATAAAATTTAAAACCATAGCATTTTTGAATAGAGAATGAAAAGACCTTTCAAATGAAGTATCACAAGCCTCTACTTCCAATTTGAAAATTTAGGGGTTGTAGCTGTCACCTGAAGGGGGTTGAATTTAGGGGACATTTTTCCGTCGCAAGATGTCATTTTAGAATTAGAAATTGACGTGTCTCAGAATTTTCTAAAAAAATGCATAATGGAGCTACTGAATTTATTCCATTTGGCTGTTCCACACTGTATACGTACATAGATACATGCATAGGGACTTACTTCCTCGAATTTTTGAATAGAGAATGAAAAGACCTTTCAAATGAAGTATCACAAGCCCCTACTTCCAATTTGAAAATTTAGGGGTTGTAGCTGTCACCTGAAGGGGGTTGAATTTAGGGGACATTTTTCCGTCGCAAGATGTCATTTTAGAATTAGAAATTGATGTCGTCTCAGAATTTTCTAAAAAAATGCATAATGGAGCTACTGAATTTATTCCATTTGGCTGTTCCACACTGTATACGTACATAGATACATGCATAGGGACTTACTTCCTCGAATTTGTTTGTAGCCAACAGCCAGCTATCAGCAACATATGCCTAGGCTTTAGAAACTATTTCGTTTGATTACTCCTACCTACGTTTCTTTAAAGTAAATGGAAATGTCGCTTGCAGTTGTTTGTTTGTTGCCAAATGTTTACGGACGGGTCAATTGCAACGGTTATAATGTACTAACCAGTATTGATTGTTTCTTTTGTTTTTTAACCTCATATTAGCGGTAATTACTTACTTTGCACGCGCATTGTGTTTGAATCCAGATACTTTAATAGATACAAAATCCAGATACAAAATTTTAAATTATTTTGTGTTAAATTTCAGCATTTCTTTGGTAATTTGCAACTATTTCAAAATGAAGTTATGTATCTAAAGTCAGGTATCAGGCTAAAGATAATTGTAATGTGTAAAAAGCATTATGTCCGTATCATCTAAGACTACCAGATTAAGATACCATTATTTAATATTTTCATAAAAAAAATTAATGTTTTCTTAAAAAGTTATGATCCAATACGTATGATTTATACTACATCCTTATGTTGCAAAATACACATCTAACAATGGGCCATATTTTTCAATGAAGCGGTGAAAAGAAATCATAATCCATAAAAAATAATCATAATCATATTTACTGATTGTTACCTAAAATTAAGATTTGTGAAAAGAAAGAAACAAAATGTGGGTAATTCTGCACAGTGTCTGATAATAGGGAATTTATCTAGTAGGTGTAAATTGTATTGTAAATTAAATATTAATAAGACACTGTGCAGGATATCTAAATTTTATTTCTCCCTTAATTATGAGTAATAGTTAGTAAAAATATAATATTGTTTTATGGTTTATGATGTTTTTCCCCTTCATTTTGCAACATAAGGATGTGGCATGAGTCACGCATATTGGGTTTAACTTAAGAAATGTAATATTAAAGTTTAACTAAGAAATGTAATATTAAAAAAGGGTACTTAAAAAAATAAACTCCAAATTGGGAGATCTTTCAATCGATGTCATAAAGTATGTTTCTGAAAAAAAAGTTCATGTCAATGTTCAAATCGTCGCGACACCTTTGCTTCCTTGTTTAATACTAGACAAGTTATAGCTTCAGATGGTAAGAACGTAATACTTTTCGCAGATTATAATTTCCTTTAGCCGTTTACGAATAAATTGGAGTGGAGTGGTCAAGATAAAACAGTCACCCTGTACATAGTAATTTCTAAACAGAATTGCCTCTTTGATCCAATTCTAAGTAATAAAAAACGAAATTTTGGACGTGAATTTTCACGTTTATTTAAAATGTTTAAAGTTTCGTATTTTGTTAATACGAATTTTCATAAGTTACATCGAATGAATCCGTAATTCTAAGTAATCCAGTATTTCGATGGGATTGGATTGGCAACTTCTAATTCGTAAGGGATACAAGAGAATAATTGCACTTTTCATAGCCCACATTAAAAAAATATGTAGTTTCTGAAATAGTCTGTAAAAATTGATAATGTTCACAATTTTCAAATAAAACCCAAACAGTGGGATCCAGAAACAAACTCTTCAAATGAAAATGGAATGGTACCACTGCTTCTTCTTCAGAATTGTAAATTTACCCACCAATCATTTAAATGCTATGCGTCGCGGAGACCACCTATTGTTCTTCTTACGGCCATATATATATATTTTTTAGACCTCATCTCAGCTACATCTTATTTATAAAAAGCTGCAAAGCTTTAATCGACCTGATATCTTGACGATCTAGCAAGTTATTAATGAAATCCCAACAAAAAATTGGACACCCTGTTTACATGAATGCTCTCTGCTTGCATGTAACATATTGAATCGAAAACTCTGTTACGTACCCTGCCATGGAAATAATTTAGACCTAAAAAATCTTAGTAAACAGCAAGCGTCTTTACTAACGCTGATCACCCTCTTGTTAGGAATATTGGTGCGCTTAATGATGTTCAGTGACATGTAATAAGCTTATGCATGTAAAGCAGAGTTGTGTACGTTAAAAAAAAAAATACATATTACGTCCACTGCTACGTGGTGAAGCAAAAGTACATATAAACCCTATAAAATGCATATCTCTTTGTGTCTACTAATTTGTCTGTATATTTTGTGTACAATATAACTTCTGCTATGGTAAAAAAATGTTAAGGTGTCAACTTACCGTAACAAAATAACAAAACGTAACCAAATCTGGGGCTCATTAAACTTTAGGCTTTACACCTAATTAATTTGGGGATTGTACGAGAAAAACTTGTTTGTGTACAGGTTACCCTTGGGCGTTTACATTTTGAGCCTAATTCAGCATCGGATATCGTGAGAGTTTATAACACAATATAAACTTCAGTACATAATGAACCATATTTTATATATCATCGTCTCTTAATAGGGTGTGGGAGGAGGCTAAATATAATGAAACCAAGAAAATGTTAAATCAAAGAAATCAAGAAAAAATATGCATAAGATTGCTTATAAATTATCGTTTTATTTTTTGTCTAAAATCTATATTATTGTAGCCATTGAGGAACATACTTTTTAAAGTGTAATTTTGAATTTAGGTTAGAGAAAATATGAGTGTCAAATTCATAAGTCCGTGCTGCAGTTGACATTATGATATGAATTACAAGCTTGTGTGAAAAAAAAACACTGCTTATGTTTTCGATGTGGAAGTAGTGATTCCTTAGGAAGTCCCTAAAACCATTAGGTTATATTCTTAAAAGTGTAATATTATATTTACCACGTGAATGTGAAAATAATAACAGTACAATTAAAAAATATTGCACTGTGGTATATGAATGTAAATCAACATACTTAAATGAACTAATACTTACATTGCAATGTTGCGTTTTGTACTTTTTATCTTTTACATCAAAAAGTTTGATAAGCTAATGTCAAACCGTTTTTTAAATGTTTAAGTTAAATAATTTAATAAACCGATATTATTAACGTAATATTCTTACTTTGCAGAAGAACGTTCTTCGTAAACAGCTGAATATTTTTCGTAAGCATAAGAATTATAAATGCTTAAAAGTTTTTAATATTTGTCATAACTACATTTTGACTTTTTTTACATGTTTGACATTTATGATATTTTTTACCTTTTCCCATTTTAATCCTTGGTTCTATTGACCTCTGTCATTTTTGAAAATTGTGATCTTTTTGAAAATTGTGGCATTTGTTTTGGTCTTTATGATATATGTGGAAAAACGATATACTCAGATGTACTAGGTATAATCGCTATAATTTTTATTAAAATATTGCATTTTTAAAAAATAACCAACCCAATTTTCCGAACAACCCTCGTATATCACCAATTCAAGGCCTAAACCATAGCAGATACAATAGTTTTTAAATGTTACTCTGATTTTTACCCAATTGTTGAATTTTTTTGTGTCAGAAGGTAGGTATCACCATAAAATGTACTAAATTGCATAACATACCGACATCGTATCTACAGGGTGTTCCTAAAAAGTAATAAATTTAGTAAATTTCTCCTAATAAATTGAACATATCCTTGGATCAAAATTATGCCAATTTAACACAATTTACCTATATACAAATATGCATCCCTGTGGAAAAGGCCATTTTCAAAGCCAACTATTTTATTTTAACAAAGAAACTGCTATTTTTTTATTTTTTCTGTCAGGTTAACATCTAGCGTCCATAAGTTAATCAGAGATAAGCTTTTGTTATCAGTAGCCACCTCTTATTATAAAAACTAAATGGTCATAAAATAAAGCCAAATACCTTGATAGATGCAATTTTCACAAAAACGGTTAACTTTTTGGAACAAGACTAAGATTCCTTTTATGTTTTAATTATCTTCAATATGGTGTAGATTTAATATACTATGTCTGATCTAAGAATTATGGCCCAAAAACGAATCAACTTTCGGGTTAACTACCCTTCAGTTTTAATGATACGGATGAGTATCTAGCTGCTTATTTGCATCCTAAAAATGACCGCTTATGCCACATTTGAAACTTTTATCTCTACACATGACGGAAATATCTTGGAAAATTTTTAAATATATCTCTAGCCACCAAGTGTTTATTAGAGTCACCAAAGATCATATGAGTACACAAACACAAGTAGTGTGGTCTATGAGGTGGTTAATATAGTTTTCGTGTAGTAACAGAGTCTTCTGAATGCCCTTGATTCTAGTATTAAAATGTTGAAAAAGTAACTTTTTAAGGATACCTCAGAAATTGTTGAACCTGGACACTTAAAATAAAATCATCGTATATATGAATATTATTCTAAATCTCCATTTGCGAAACACTTGTTTGTTTACTTCCGATTCAGAAGAAGTTTACTTGGGTTCATGGTTTGAATTGGGAATAAACAAACTTTGGGAAAATTTCTTTAAATTGGGAAAATTTCAGCATATTGAGAAAATAAAGATCTAGAGGACCTTTAGAGAGATACATATTTAATGGGCGGGAATGACTTAGTTTGTTAAAGCATACTCAGGTCTGAAAAAGCAGGGTGCATTTTCATAAAGGATAATCTAGTTCACGAGTTGGAAGAATTTGTATCTACGAAGACGTATGTTTTCTTCGAAAATACATCAATAGGTTAAAGAAATGCCCTGCGATTTAACCCCATAAGTTGACGTAGTCACTTCTTTCATTTTAACACTCATATATAGTACTAATTATTATAACCATTTCTTTAGTTACCCACATGTCTCCGTAATGTATTAAACACCTATAAATCGGAAATTATATAGTTTCATCAGTAACTTGTAACTAAGAATTCACACACCTTCGTCACTAATGTGACAGAATCTAATTAGTGAGGCCCAGGAGATTAATGGAGAGGTAAACTAAATTGGGATAATTTTCCTGTAAATTACACTTACGAATTATTCTTTGGACGTCTCGGCTCGCTGATTACAAAATCAATACCAAACGCATTCGCCATGAGAAGTAATGATCTAGCTGAATTACCTTATCATATGTCACTAAAACTTGTCAGATATATTTATATACTTGTCCACATATTTGTTTTTTTTGTGGACTAAGGATAAAAGACATGAATTGTGTACAATGACAAATACTTGTATGTATTGCTTCTCCTATCTGTATACAAAGTGTACAAAGATAACGTATACTTGAGTATTAACAAAACTAAGACGAGTCTTTCGTTGAAACTTGTTAGATAATTTAAATGTTTACCTACATTTTTTAATTTAATATTGAAATGTTCACACGTTTAGACAATGGTCTAAATATAAGCTGATCAATATCTTGTTGTTGTTGACTAAAATAACTTATAAATAACATGGAAAATTATAGATATACGTGGTATCTGGGAATTGAGTGTATAATGTAATACCAGTGATTTCTTGAACCAAAAGAAAACGCTTTTTGAACTCGCATATATTCATAGTTGCTTCGTTTAATCTCTAGAGGGTTTTTCATTCTCTGGGGGAATTTTTTGTGTTAGAAATTAAATGTTGAATTTTTAAACGACAACTGCATTGGAGGGCAAATTCAAGGCCTCCTATTATTTCTAGTTACTATGTTTAGTAGTCTCTGAATAAGCCATTTAAAAATTATTTTTTATTGGCTAAACTCCTCATCCAATTAACTTTATGCAAGAGATTAAGAAGATTCTGAACCAAGTCATAAATTCAGTAAAAAGTAATCATTACTCATGCAGCAACAAGAAATAGTAGTATAAATAAAAAGTATAAAAGTTAACTTGAAATGAATTTTCAGGTGTTTCTACATTTTAAAAAGGTATAGTTAAAAAAATGTCCAATTACTAGTATATAAGTATAATCCAATTATTAGTAAATAAGGCCTAAAGCCATATCCTAAAAATGTTCAAAATCGACCTCCACATTTTTTAGATTAGTTATTAATTTTTATTATTTATTATTAGTTATATAATATATAATTATTAATTATAAAATATTATTATTTAGTTAGTTTAGTTACATTTTGTTACTAAAGAAAAACTTTTTTTCTGGAATTTTTACGGCCTCTAGCGGTTAAACGAAGCAACTTTTGCTATATGCAAGTTGGCTTAAATTGTTTTCTTTTGGGTCAAAGAATCTCTACTATTATGTTGTACACTCGTTCCGCACACCCTGTATATTCATATGTATATACTTGTAGGTATCTACTAGTTCATAATATAACTTAATTAATATACGTTGAACTATTTGTTAAATAACTCTTAAACAAATAAAATTGAAAAAAAAATGTTTACATATTATTTTGTAGAACACACATCGTAAAACGTCGATTAAAAATAATATAACCATAAAAACATTATCATTACGAAAATATTAAAAATACGCAAAAAATAACAAAGGACATCAGAACGAATCCCTGAAAGGGGTATGTTGTAAAATGTAATAATATTCAGGCATATCAAATACTATTGTAGCCTTAAAAATGTAAACAGGAAAATGAGTTATATAATTTTGAACACAAGTTTGAAAGATGAGGGTTTCTAAGGCTGATTTTCGACCCTCTTCAAAAAATCGTTAATCGTTTATCGAAATAACTGTGTCGGTGTTTTGACATAAACGACAGGTGTCAATAATATTGTCACCTGTCAATCCCTTATTTCGAAATTAATAATATCTCTCCTTACAGAAATCGAAAAAAAAAACATTTAAAGTTTAATTGAAATTTACTTGAGATGTAATTGACAGTATTAAAGTATTAAAAAAATTTGACAGTTGTCATTCAGCAAAAATGACATATTTTTTTACGACGAAACTATACTATATTTGTATTTAAATATAAAAAACCCCAAAAATTGTATTTGTCAAAAATGAATTTGTATTGATAGCTTTTTTGACAGCTGTCAAGAGTCCAAATTCGTTTTTGATATCATATTCGGATTTAGCTGTATTGAAACACTTAATTAAGACTTAATTATTTTCCGAATTGAGAAATTGAAAAAAAAATAAAAACTCGATTAAAAGTTTTATTAACAACTTAATTGATAGTTGTTATTTAGCGAAAAAACACGTAACCAATTTTTTTACGACGAAACTTTACTTGATTTGTGTTAAAATATAAAAAAATCCTTAAAATTTTAAATAATCAAAAAAATAAATTTTTTATTGACCGCTTTTTTGATAGCTCCCATTAGTCAAAACCGGTTTTTGACATGATATTTGGATTCAGCGATATCGAAAACCTAAGCATACCAAGTTTCACCTTGAATCGATAGAAATCAGGTGCTCAACGCTTGGTTTAACCTAAAAAAACGGAAAACCCATGTTAAATCCCATTTAAAATTCAACGTGGGGCACGGGTTATTATTTTTTTTCTCGACTTTTTTACTGTTTCATAATTATTTTCTAGACCTCTACTTCCGATTTAGTGGGAGCACTCAAAAAAATAGTGACTTTTCCAAAATAAGGACCACCCTATTAAACATAGTACATAAATATGTACCTATGTATTTATTTATATGATGTTAAGGTTAATTCCAATCCATATTCCAATCCTTATATTGTTGAAATATTGTCGGCTTAAACATATGGATTCAATAAAATAAAGTACATTTAAATGCTGAACAATGTTAAACTTTCACTTTTTAACTAATAAAACAACAATATGCTAATCAAAAAAATATAATGAAAATATAATGAATATAAAATGAATTCTATTTGTGTTTACAATTGAAGCAATCCTGATTTATAACTCTATCCCAATAATAATGATATCTTAATATCCAGAAGGATCATAAGGACCCATGTATCTGTTAAAGGGTAAAGGGTAACAAGGGTATTATATTTTCGAGCTCTTAAATTACGTCAATTAAAAGATCGGATTATAAGAGAACTAGTAATTGGTTAGGTTATTAAGGTTGCGAGATTATGTTTGGCATCTTCAGGAGAAGATTACAACTAAATTCTAGCCTACACACTTGCACTATTTATACCAAATTTGTTGCCACGGTTCACTGAACCGTAACTGTCTTTGTTTATCAGAGCAAACAGTGGACTGGTGGGTATCGGACCTTTGTCACACACACATCCAACTTGTCACACACACAAGTCTACTGTTTATTACATTTCTAATTAATTTTAAATTAGTTATGTCTATCCTATGGTTGTTGTCAAAATCGTGTTGGGCAACACAAGATTTTTTCTCTTCTGCCATATTTCAAATGAGCCATGCGTTCTTTAAATATAGTCAAAATAGATCTTTTTGTTTGTCCAATACACTTTTTGACCACAATCTTTACAATTTATTTCGTATATTCCTGACTTTTCGTTATTGTCGATTTTGTCTTTGGGGTTACCCAAAAACGTCTGTAGTTTATTTTTTAGAATTATAAACCAAATTGATATTAATATTTTTAAAAATTTTATTTAGTCCGCGGGTGAATTTAGGTTCATATGGTAACGAAGCAAATTTCGAATTGTCAGGATCTCTACGAAAAGTCGTGGAATTGCACAGAGTTCTCTTAAATTTATGCTTCCTTATTAACTTATCTATTAAATGGACTGAATAACCGTTACTCTTAGCTATATTCTTAATTAATTGTTTCTCATGTTCAAACCTCTCTTTACTTAGGGGGAAATTTAACAAACGGTGAATTAGAAAATTAAAACTTGCCATTTTATGTTGAAAAGGTAGACAGTTTCGCAAACCAAGTTGGCGTCTTCAGGAGAAGATTAAAACTAAATTCTAGCCTAGACACTTACACTATTTATACCAAATTTGTTCCCACGGTTCACTGAACCGTAACTGTCTTTGAGCAAACAGTGGACTGGTGGGTATCGGACCATTGTCCTTATTCATACTATTGTTACACTTTCTAAACTTTCAAAAGCATCCAACTGTGTACTGTTTGTTACATTTCTAATTTTAAATTATTTATGTCTATCCTATGGTTGGCGAAACGCGAGTCGAGAAAAGTGTAGTAGTTCGGTGTTTCGTGGAAAACGTCCAGTTTTTTGTTTCTACGCCGAAGGTTCCAGTACCCACTCCAGGATATAGTGAATAATCAAAAATTACTATAACGTCTAAAAGCTTTAGGTTTTATAAACAGTGTTAACAGAAATATTTTCATCACCAAACTATTTCTCTTATAGTATACATTATCAAAGTTTAGATAATGAGTTTTTTGTAATTGTTACAGTTACCAATTTATAAAACCATTAATGTTCAGCTGCCTTTGCCCGGTCCACAATAATAATAGGTACCGTTTATAAAATCTGAGGACTATTTGTATTAAAAAATAAACCGTCGTCAAAGTTGGACGAGCAAAAAAACACGTATTTCTATTCTTAATCTTATAACCTCATTTATTTGTCATGTTTTAATTGTCAATTTAATTGCTACATTATGTGATAGCCATTATTTGTGTCAGAATTGTGACACAAAAGTGACACAATTGTCACTTGTCAATAGTGACAACAAAGTTTCGCTTCTTTCGCTCTCGTTCATAGCCAGATTTGATGATTTTTTTTTGGATGACTGATTGTAATTGCGAGGTGTTTAGTGAAAAAAAATTAAGAAAATGGATTTTGGGAAGAAAGTAGTGAAATGAAACGAAGTGGTGCTTTTCACCTTAAAGTGACAAAAACCCAAAATGTCTAAAATAAATGAAATAAAAAAAGGTTCATGTCCCAGTTGTTCTGCTTGTACTATGTTATACTCGATTTTAAATAACATTTTCACGGTAAATACAACAAACACACACTAAGGCTCATACGTACGCGTAACCTTGAATCGCGCTACAAAATGTGATTGGTTAAATTGACGTATCATATCGTTTAGCGTGACTTACGCGTATACGATACCTACACATGAATCCGTATGCGACTTTAGACCGGTACAGTAGGCGAAATACTTTTGAGGTTGCGGATATTGAAAATTCGATGACATGCCAAAAGTGCCAAAACTATCAGTTTTTAAACTAAATATATTTTTGTAGCAGGAATATCGAGTAAGGGAAAACAGACTTGTTCTGGGGATGTTCATATGTTCTATAATTATATGTAACTTAATAGTTTCACATCAGCCTGTAGAGAGAAATATAGGATGGTTGTATGTGCAAGAGCCAGGATATCCAATTAATTGATATGGGTGCCTGAACATTGTGGTTGCCACTAGGGAGGTTTTTAAAGGTTGCAAAAACACTGTTGTTACTCGCATAAGGACGCATTATGTTTATAAATAGCATATAAGAAGTAATATAATGGAAACCGTTACATCCCTATCTTTTTTGTTATAAAACTTTATTTATAAAACAGTTACCTATATAAGGTTATCAAGCAGTGGTAACAGTAACCCTAATAGGCTGTGTCATTTACACTCTTAAGGAGTATTTAGTGGTAACTAAAATGTTGCCAGAAACAGCACAAATTTTACCACAGGTATTATAATTTGATGATGGTGATATTTCAAAAACCTTCGTAAAAAAATTGTTTGTTGAGCGCCGCCAAATAATATTTTATAAAAAATTGAATATCCATTAAAGTCATGATTTCTTGTACAAACATTGTGTAGTGGATAATCTGATAATTTTTCATTCAGTTAGTACCTATCACTTACAATTTGCTACTTTTCTCTTTACGTTTTTGATGGATGAAATAATGGATCTATGATACTTGCTTCATTTATAAAAACGTAACGGCGCAGGTTATCAATCTTTCAGATTCCTTCAAAGTTCTGACTTCTCCAAAGTCCTAAACGCCAGAACGTATTCGCCTGGTGCTCAATCTCTTATGAAAATACGAGTATTATAAAGAATAAAACAGTTAGTGTCTCTCCTGATTGCTCTCTGTGAAATGTCTACCTCTCTACCGTTCAAAATAAATCAAAAGTAATCCACTTTTGATTTATTTCACAATCACTCTATTCACTTGATTTTGACGCTCATATGCCCAAAAACGGGTAACAAACATACTGACAAACAAGCAAATAGGGCGGACCAACAGTCAAACTAATTTTGGTGTAATTTCAACAAAACAGGCTAATTCGATAACTAATAAAAAAAATACGTGTACACTTAGTGTGTAGTACTGTGTACAGTGTGGAGAGACAGTATATCAATGCGTTATGAAATTTTGATTTTTTCGTGATTTGAAAAGCTGTAGAAGTTATGGTAATTTGAATTTTTATATCGTCCTAGCATTTCGTATTTAAAATTTTAAAACAGCTGTATCTTTAAGCAAAATGAAAATTTCGAAAAAATCACAATTATAAAAGTACTTTGGATGAGCTGTTGATTATGATTATGACAAAAAATATTTCCCAAATATTTTGCAAACCGTTTCCAAGATAATCTGGTGAGGCACACGATGTTTGAAATTTTTTTCGTTTCGAAAAAGTTTCATTTGAAGTTTCTTTCCTATTATACAGTCTTTTGCTTAGGTGTAGTAATCATCCCCTAAAATACGATGTGGGTTGTTGTCTAAAAAAGTTCATTTTTAAATCTAGAATACCTACTTCATCTATGAGGTAAAAAAATGTCAAGACTTCTTAATTTTTATACAAAAATGACAAATTTTTCTTTCAAACTCAACAATCAAAACAATTTTTAATTTCAAAGTCGCTCAACCCATTTTTCTTTTTCGAGTAGGAATGACCTTGGTGAATTGTTTTTTTTTTTGATCTACCATAAACGTTTTTTGTTGATGTGGTAATCATGTGAACGCATGTTAGTTAAATTGATAATCACACTACAGTTAGATTGATAATAACGTATCTTAACATTAAGGTTAAGTTTATGTTTTTATTTATTTATTTTTTTTACTATGTGAATATACTTCTCCAATCGAACATTATTTATTCAATAAATGGCCCAGTAAATGGGAACTATATTTTTACTATCAGTATTTTTTTTATAGATGGCTGGAGCAGATCCAAAATGGCAGAAGGATGCCGCCGACCAGAATTTCGACTATATGTTCAAACTACTAATCATAGGCAACAGCTCGGTGGGTAAAACGTCCTTTCTGTTTCGGTACGCCGATGACAGCTTCACGTCTGCCTTTGTGAGCACCGTCGGGATAGACTTCAAAGTGAAAACAGTTTTCCGACATGACAAAAGGGTGAAACTACAGATATGGGTAAGTTTCGATTGTTTACAGAGAGAGAACATGCATAAATCAGTATCAATATTATGATTTATGTGATACTAGGATAATAAAAAGGGCATTGCTCTGATGATGAAGGAACGATTTTAAATCATTTCGATTATTGTGATGTAATCTAAAACCAAGCACACAGGAATTTTATAAGATGTACGTACCTACTTGTAGTACAGTAATATTTATATAGAATTATATTTTTTATTATACGTTAGGGAACTATTAAACGTTAGGGAACTAATCTAAGGAGAAATAATTTTCTTTAAATTATTATATCATACAAGATAACACGATCAATAAATTGAATTATTTTTATGTATTGTCTAACATTAGGGTGGCACAAAAAAATGGAATATTTTTTTTTCGTGTCTCGTGTGTAAATATATTAATTTATCATGTTATAAAAGCCCCCTTAAACAATCAGCTCAAAAAATATTTTTTAGAGGTCAGAGGTGCTCAGGAGTTAAGCTTTGGCGCCTGTGACCAAACGTAACTGCCTGCACCCATGTGCTCCAGTAAGTCACAATAGGCCCCGCTGGTAGTGGTGTCGCACAGTGGGGGCCAATTCCAAAAACCTGGCCAGAACCCCCCAAAAAAAAGTTTCTAGTTTTGAATTTTTTTATTGTTGAGTTGACAATAGGGACCCTTGTAGTTTATATACAGTGCGTCCATAAAGTGACGCATAAATTCATTATTAGCTAAATGAACAATATTATTGAAAATTCCCGAGACAGGTCAATTTTTGATTGCGATTTACTATTTTGTCACATAATAATTTAATATACAGGGTGTCCCACCTTCGAGTAATGACGCCACCACCGATTTTTTTAAATGGAATACTACTTTTTTTTTCAAGTTTCGGATGACCCTGGCCGAGCTGAGTCCAAAAATGTATCACAAGTTGCTTCTATCTATTACAGGGTGGACAACAATACATAAAGTGTTTATGAAAAATTTCATTAGAAAGTTATACGTTTCTGTATTTTTAGAAAAGTCACAATAAATGCTCAAATTGTTCTCCGTTGACTGCTAAACAATGACCGAATCGGGCAATACATTCGCTTCTGACATTTTGTAACATAGCAGGTGTTATGTTTAACGTTTCTTGCCTGATTCGATCTTTGAGCTCACGGATGTTCTCGGGTCTATTAGTATAAACTTTAGATTTCAAATAACCCCATAAAAAGAAATCTAGTGGAGTAAGATCAGGTGATCTAGGGGGCCATTCCACTGATCCTCTTCTTCCTATCCACCGATCTGGAAAGGTTCTGTGTAAAAACTCGCGCACAGCTATAGCAAAATGTGGTGGTGCACCATCCTGTTGAAACCAAATTCTGCCGTCTAAAGTATTGGCTATTTCAATATCAGGAAATAGCCGGGTCAAGTCAGGAATTAATGTATATTGTAAAAAAATTCAGATACAATGCTCCTGTCAAATTTTCATCAAAAAAGTATGGACCAACAATTCTATTTCTCACAATACCAGCCCACACATTGACCTTTTGTGGATGTTGCGTATGGTATTCTTGCATCCAGTGTGGATTTTCCTGAGACCAGTAGCGGGTGTTTTGCCGATTAACATGCCCGTTCAAAAAAAACGTTGCCTCGTCAGAAAATAAAATATTACCAATGAAACCGTTATTTTGATTATTGTGGTCCATCATGTACTCGCAGAATTCAGTTCTTCGGTCAAAGTCGTCTTCAGCCAATTCATGGATGAGGCGTACTCTATAGGGATGGTATTTTTACCTTTTTAAAAATATTCGATACTGAAGACTTTCCAATATTCAAATCCCTAGATACTTGCCGTACTGTACAATGTGGATTTTCTAGTGCCGACAAAATTACGTCTTGTTGAACATTTTCATTAATTTTAGGTCTACCTTGCCTTGGTGCATCCCTCACGTGTCCTAATTCTCTGTATTTTCGCTCTATTCTGCTTACTGTAGATTGTGAAACAGGTTCACGATCTGGGTGCATTTCATGGAATAATCTACACACCTCTTGTTGAGTCCGCATTCTGTCGCCAACACCAATCATCATTAGAATTTCAATCCTATCCCTTTCATTTAAAGGCATTTTCAACAAAACGTTTTAAATAAATTAGATTTAGGTTTCACTTAAAGTACCTACTTTGAAGCGTTAACAATACAAAAGTGAACTCTAAATAGCCGTTTTTAATATGGCAAAAAATGACAATGACAATCAAAAAAACAAATGACAAAAAAATAACGAACCACGTATCGC
Source organism: Aromia moschata (assembly GCA_029963805.1). Lineage (NCBI taxonomy): Eukaryota > Metazoa > Arthropoda > Insecta > Coleoptera > Cerambycidae > Aromia > Aromia moschata. The sequence goes on along the minus strand of JAPWTK010000049.1, from coordinate 519,794 downwards.
GCCTCGCGTCATTCGCGCGTCTTGTCCAAACTGGTGTTTATTAAAGTAGTTGTATTTTTGTATCACAATAACGTTAATTTAATTTTTTTAGTGCGTTTAATCAGCAATACATAATTTGTAATTTTTGTACTGTTGTCCACCCTGTAATAGATAGAAGCAACTTGTGATACATTTTTGGACTCAGCTCGGCCAGGGTCATCCGAAAATTGAAAAAAAAATGTAGTGTTCCATTTAAAAAAATCGGTGGTGGCGTCATTACTCGAAGGTGGGACACCCTGTATATTAAATTAGTATGTGACAAAATAGTAAATCGCAATCAAAAATTGACCTGTCTCGGGAATTTTCAATAATATTGTTCATTTAGCTAATAATGAATTTATGCGTCACTTTATGGACGCACTGTATTCACTACTATTAGTCCTTTATTGCTTGTATAGGCTCCGGTAAAGCATTCAAGAACTCACCTTCTCTGAAGCCATACGCATTCTGTACTTGTAAAGAAAACAAACCCAAGTGTTTAAATAGTTGAGTAATCTTAAGAATACGACAGATTGAAATAAAACCAAATGGATTCCACTTCTGAAGGTGAGTAGAAAATAATTAAATATTGTGTAATTTATATTATTACATCGGACAATTATAAGAGAATAATCATTGAATGAAACTTTTACGCGATAAAGCAGACAAAAATATCATGTATTTGTTGGTTGAGTCCGTGGCACCGCGCGACACTGCCATAAAACTGAATGGAAATTGTATATCAGACTATAACTTATTATATAGAACAAATTTCAGCTGCTCCTAGCTGCTCCTTTGAGTTTTTTTTTTTTTTGTAAAGATCTATATAGTGTGGGTTGTACTATGTGATAAATGTCGAAAAACTTGATCATATGTAAATCGATATAGTACATTGGGCCTGAATATAATATAAAATATTCAAAGACGCAAAATATTAAAATTTTTCACCATTTCAAAATTTTGAAAATTTTAAATTTTTCGCATTTTTCCATTTTGTTAAATTTTTTTTCAATATGTACTCATCTGATATTAATAATTATTATTATTTACAGATTGCAATGATTTTTTGTAGATACTAGTACTTCACACGATATTTCTGTCAAAAGAAAAGAAGTATTTAACTTAATGAAAGATAATATTGATGAGAATCCGCTAATAAAAATTGAAAATTCTCTTTCCTTGAAAAAGTGAGTCAAAATATTGTATACTGAATGACCTTAAAAAAGATATTACTTCCTTAATTTCTAAGTTTAGAGGCAAATGACATTCAGCTAATCGAATAGAAATATTTTTGGAAAAAATGAAGAATGGTTAAATCGCCGTCTTGAAATTTTCCGCCGTATTGGATTCGCCATCGGAATTTTCATATTTAGATACCGAATTCGTAATCAGCGACACCGAAAACCCCCGAGTAACAAAATTCAGAGCGGTTGCTTGATTTTCTGTTGATCTTCCATGTGCGCACGCGCGGTATCTCTCCGCCATTTAAAAATTTTGTAAATCTGATAACGGATTTGTAATCAGCAGCCTCAAAACCCCCGAATACAGATTTTCAGATCGATTCATACACTTTTTGACTTTTGACCAGGTTTTTGAGATTTGGCCCCACTGTATGTCGTTGGCAGAACGTCCGAAAACTTTTCTTTCTGGATGGTGTTTTCACAAATACTTGTGTCGCATTCGCCATAAGGCTGTCAACATTCTGATAACAGTTTCGAAAATTCGGTAGAGCCCATGTGCCAAATTTGTAACATGGATTAAGTTAGTATACATATCTTTGAAGCTATCAAATGCCCTTATTAAATCAAATGTCCTTAGATGGGCTTTTACCTCATCCAATCCCCCAAACACAACGTTAGCTATGTCCTGTCCTTTAACATCCGTTATTTCGATATTATTTCGTTATAGATTTCGTTATAGACGATATTTTTTTATGTCCTCAACTAGTTTGTCCTCAACTACTATGTATAATTGTCTAAAAGTTGTTTCTGCAGGCAGAGTAACTTCGTCGTACTTTCCACTCACAGCGTTCTGGACAAATTGTCTCTCAGGGTTATTTGGCGAATGGATTATTACACGCTTCCATCTTTTTGACTAAATCCAAGTTATATATTCAATTGTCTCTATCTGTATCGAGCACTTATACCACCACTTACACAAGCTTTATATCTGTTTGTAGCAACACGTTGAAAAACAGCTGTTTTTACGTGCTACGTTAGTATACTGGCACACACGGTACATCGAAGTTCACTGCCATTAAAGGTCAGTTACAGAAGACTATTTGTACAACACCCATCGTAGCACGGCGGACTCTGTCCTGATATTTTTACAATTTATTCGACATTTCATAGTAACGCAGTTTAACCAGTACTAAGAAGTGTAAATTATGTTCGCGTTAACACGTGCCGTACAGGTTATATTCACAACACGGCAGACAGATTATATTCCCGTATATAATAGCATTATTTGATTGAACTACGATTGTACTATGTACATACAGGGTTGGAAAGTCCAAGATTTTAAAGCCGAACATTAAAAGATAGAAAATAATAAACTCTTGAAGTAAACGGAACTGACAGAGAAATATTATATCCATAGTTGCCAGACTGATATGTCATTTTAAAACTTTTATGAGCGTTATTCTCTGTCTTTCGTGATAGGGTAGCAATAAAATATGTAGGCGGGACGCCCCGCCCATAAATTAAAATGCGCACGTGTGAATTGAATTATTATATTATCGTTATTGATCTACGGAAAATAAGCACTTGAGTATTCCTGTGCGTACGCAGTCCGAGAAGTTAAATGTTTGGGTTGGTATTTTAGGCGATTCCATCGTTAGGCCATTTTTATAAACGGTTCGTTAAATGCCAACAAATATTTAACAAATAAAAGAAATTGTTTACGGATATGAACATGAAAGACCACGAAATTTAAATGATTTACGGGCCAGAATTGTACAAGTCCTAAATAATATCTCCCCTGAAGTGTTAGAACTAGTGTTGTAAGAATACGTATTAAAAATTCCGTTCAATCCGAATATCGTTTATGTATTAATTACGTATTAATCCGTATAGTTGCCAACCGCAATACGGAATCGACATTGACATTGCGTATAAAAGGTCCTATCCGTATTCCGTAAGCCAAGAAAAGCAAAGCACGTATGAAAATTAATACGTATTTGTGAATTCATCCGAATACTCTTTAGTACTATTACGTATTATCCGAGTATTAAAATCATCCGAATATTTACAACACTAGTTAGAAACGCGTAAGAACTGAGTTTTACGATAGACTAGGTGTTTGCGAAGCACAAAGGAGCGACATTTTTGAAGCACTTATTCAATGGGGATTTTTTTTTCTTTCATCTTATAACCGGGTTGATTTATATTTTAATTTTTTTATTTTTAATAGAACCAATTTTATTTTCTTGGAGACCGGTTAGTTAGGGAATACAAAAATTTGAAAGTAAATACAATTATGTTCGTACACTTCTTTTTAAGTGTATGGGATAATTGTAAAAGTCAGAATTACGTAAGAATTTCGTTTGATACAGCTAAGTCGATGTACACATCCATAGCTGCGAAAAAGTACTGAGTTTCACTCAAATTCGGCGATAGGCCGTGTCAACTACCCCTCTCCACTTTATATTACGCGCAGGTCTCATACGTTTCTAATACGGGCACAAGCGTGAAACAATGTGGCATCTAAATGTCTTTGTCTGCCCTTACTGGTGTCTTTTAACTTATTCTCTTCTACAAATGTATCGCCAATATGTAAAGGTGCAATTTCCTAGGGTGTATATAGAGGAGTTGTCGATCTGCTTTATTAATGCGGTACATAAAACAGTATCTCAATCGCGTTAATACTGGTCCTGGAATCTATAATTGACCTACGTGCTCTAATTATAACTGTTATAACTATCTCGTATCATAGCTTGCTATTTCTTAAACACAAAGGATTAATTTGAAAAAAGTAGCGTTCACACAAATATCTCCGCACTGTATCGATCTGTTGTCAATGCCCCTGCCTAACCTTGTAATTTACGGAATAAATATCTTCGTATCGTATCAAACAATATGCTACTTTAGTACATTAGGAATATTTAAAAATCTCTTAAAACAGCAAAATCCGTCTTTGTAATTACTCTAAATCCGATTTTTATGACAGATGTCCATAAATCTTTAAGTTAAAATTTAAAACTCCAGGAGCCAAAGCCGTACAAGTCTTAGGTACGATTATAAAAATAAAGTATGTGTAAAGCCGACATCGGCCGGTTGTGAAAAAGGACAAATTCAAAACTTCTCATAGTAGAGACTACCGTAGCGTGGTGAGAGGGACGGTCTTATTGCCCCACTACTTTCGATTTGGCTGCTTCTTATCTGTCGTTTCACTTATGTTTGTCCTTTTTCATAACTGGCCGATGTTGGTTTTACACAAACTGTATATTATACACTTTTAATGATTTCATAACACAATACCTTATCTATAGCTACATATAATCTTATTATTATGTGGCGACCACATATTGGAGACTCTGACTCAGAAAGTGACTGTGAATTCTTAGATAGTATCGATTTCACGTGAACAGAGGCTTCGCTTTTCTCGCTGATAAAATATTTCTTCTGGAACCGACACCAAATTGTAAACGTGTGATATTAGGGATATTGGACCAACACTTGCAAATAGGTCGATGATTTGGATTGACTCCCCGCAGAAGACATTAATTGCCATGCCCCGGACTGTCATTACCATGGTATTTGTGATATCCGTGGAGTTTAAAAAATGTCTGTATATAGACGCATCCATATTAGTATTAATGCTTGTAAGATTCGATGAAAAAATGTCATGGTCCCATAATATGGCCGATCTTATACAAATATTTCGTGCAATACCCGGTTTTCCTGAAGTGTGAAAGGGTGACTGTACGTAAATTACATATAGCAACATATATGTATAAATAATCACTGAATTTTTGTAATTGTAGTAATCTGCATTGTGTTGCCGAATTATATTGCCGATATAATTGAAAAGTTTTTGTTATAGGACCCATTATTTTTCAACACAAATTTAAATTTCTATATAGTTGCCTAGTTGCAAAAGCGCATATTAATTTATAACAACACCGTGTGCTCTTTCTGCGTTTATAAGGAAGGAAGAGTCCAAGGGACAGGGTGTTCACGAAGTTCTCCTGTCGTTCAAGGAATATGTTCGTATCATTACATATTTCAAGCAAAATATGAATGAATCACTCTATTTAATAGACTGTGCGAATTATAATTTTTTTATATTTTAAATTTAAAATAAAAATTACAATGTTATTCTTAAAAGAGCTTTCCCTTTTCGAGGACAAAAAAAACGCTTTTTTTATTTGTAATTCTTCCCAGACTTGTGAGATTCATTAGGAATTCTCGCTGAAAAATTTCCGAATAAATAAAGTACGAAACACGAAAAAATCTCTTTAAGAAAAAATGCCTGAGGCTTTTCACCGCTGTTTATTAAAATCGCAAGACGCAGGAATTTAATTCCCTCTGACTTTGAATGCTGTAGATTAAATTAGTAGATTGGACCAACAAAGCCTGGTTGAAAACCCCAAAGACCTTCTGTTTTCTCTGTTGGTATAAATAATGTAAATAATGAAATACATGGAAACCTGCTATAATAAAGATCCTCCGTTTTTTATATCTACTTTTGTGACAAGTCCAAATTATATGCTCCTAATCCTATTAAATTTAGCAAGAGAGAAAAGTTAAAATATTAAATTAATATTTGCTTCTTTCAAGAGTTCTTTTTTCCCTAATTTATTTTGTATTAAGGTGCTTTTTAAATGAAACAAATTTTTTAAAAATACGAGTTGCTTGTTACTGCGGGCACAATTATTATGGTATTGAGTGTGTTTGTATTTGGCGCATTAGGTACATGCATTTAAAGATTTTTTTAGTGAGATGACAACTATAACAAATTATAATCTTTGGCTTATCGTTGTATCTTTCTCTGATTACTGAATTTGTAACTATCAATAACTGTTTTGTCTTGTGATACCTTGTTTGAAAGGTATTACTAAGCTCTCTTCAAAGCAGCTTTATTTTTAAAATCAGTCAAGTGGTTCTCAAATTAAACATAATTTTTTTCAACCTTATAAGTTTTACATTTTTATTAATAAAAACAAGGAAAATAAAAATATCTTGTAAACCCTATAAGATGTCCATGTTTTGTTTAATCAAAATCGGGACGCTATTTAGATTTTTTAATAAAATAATGCTATATATAAGAATATGATATAAAAAAAATTGTACAGTTGTCAAAGTAGCATATTGCTTGAAATGTGTTTTCAAGTTTTTTTATTCTCTCTTAAAATAGTTCACTTTAGGCCTTTGCGAAAAAAACTAAGCTGTTTATATTTAAACTTAACATAAACTTCATTAAGCTGAGTTTATATTCTAACTAAGCATGCCGTACCGTTTTTAACCTTTAACGGTCGCTTTCTGGATAATCTTATTTGTTATTATTTGGATGACCGGCTCGATCACCCGATATGTCAGTCACCCTTCTCAGTCAGTTACACTTCTTTCTGGGGATTACATCAAGTTAAAAGTATTTATTTATTACATTGCCGAACATCATTAATTAATAGAATTAGATATGTTGTTCAAATATTACCCCCAGACATGTTCCCCAATCTGAATGAAGAATTTAAAAATGGACTTTTTATTATTATAAAATGCAGGGTGAACATTGTGAACAGTTAAAAAGATAAAAATAGTTTTCTCTTTTTGGTTTTATGTGTAAATTAAAGGATATTAAAATTAATCTATAAAATAGTACCTATGTTAAAAAAATAAAGCTGAGTTGAAGATAGATTTCTGTCAACTAGAGGCACTGTCAACAATCGTTGGCGGTGCCCTCTGTCTGGTAGATCAAGTGGCGTATGCCACTTTTATGTCAGAAAGTACTAAAAGTAGGACGATTTAAGTTAAGACTGGTTTCTGCGCAGTGTCAGTAGCTTGTTCCGTTCAAAAGTTAAAGGAGGGGGGGAGGGGGACAATCTACGTTCTCGTTGTATATCATAAACTTTATTTGGGATATGATGATTAAAATAAATCCCTTATTAGTACTTATTACAAAATTAATATTTATTTCATTTCTTTCATTATATCATTACATACATTTCTATAGTCGTATATAAAAAAAATCGAATAATACATGTGACACATTCCAAATAAACTTCAATAGAGACGTTTGTGTCAATGTGTTTTGAATATAATATGAGTTATTACTTTACTGGTTGTAGTAACTGTTTGGAGTAGTTTAAATTTGACTCCTATAATTTAGAAATAGTTGTGGTAGGTATTGCTAAATACACCAAAATGAATTTTTGATTAAATGACGTTTTTCCAAAATGATGCTGTCTGTAACTACTAACATGCAGGCCATAAATAATTTATATCTTAATGATATTTTACTACAGAATCAAAAGAAAGAAAAATACTAGGCAAGTATAAAAGTTTGTTTTTCCATGAATATTTAAAACTTAACGGACTCCTTAATTCCATTAATGAAACTTAAATTACTTCGTGATTTTCAGTCTATTAATTCAGAAAATTTTACGATTGCTTAACTAACTACTCAGCAATCGACAAGATTAATACTGAACTGTCGCCAGTCGGTTTCAGCTTAATAATGACTGCAGCCTCCGCTCTTATTCGTCCTACTTATTTTTTGTTCGACGAGGTCCGAATTTCCCTCGATTGAAATGTTGAAGTTTAATCAAACCGCATATCCAGAATGAATTGCATGTATCAAATTGTGTGTCACGTTTTCAGGACACGGCTGGGCAGGAGAGATACAGGACCATCACAACCGCTTATTATAGAGGAGCCATGGGGTTCATTCTGATGTACGATATTACAAACGAGGAATCCCTTCAACAGCGTGCAAGACTGGTAAGCATTATTAGTGACGAGTATTTTCTAAGAAACTCTTTAAACTCGGTAAAATTACTCGGTAAAATACCATGCGTCCAAAGTAAGAATACCGGCACACAAAAAAGTTGTCTAAAATGTACATGCGATAAATGGTTTCGAAGTATTTTTTCCGCTGCACACAAATCCGTTGTCAGAATTGCTCGGTCACCCTTCAATATTCCGCAAAATGCTGAAGAATCCACAGAAATAAAGAATTTTCCCTAATGAGCTGTACTTTATGTGATATATACTTTCCAAAGTATTTTTGTCCACTGAAAACGAGATTCGGTATCAGAATTGCACCATCTATCTTCAGTCTTCAGCAAAGTGCTGAAGAATATTCAGAAAATGAAGACTTTATGCTTACTAGCCGTGCTTTACGTATAATACATGATTTCCGAAGTACGTTTTGGGCACGAATCCGGTCCAGCTTCGTCGGTATTGGGAATCGCAATTTAGTTCGAGTCCCTGTACTGTAAAGCTATTGCCTTTAGCTGCCATGACGGCATGAAAGCCGCTATCCGTGGACTTGTTGGCTAGCAGGTAAAACAGTGAGGTCTGTTGCCCACCGTCACAACGGAGGTACCCCGATTGCAGCTAATGGTAAAACTATAGTGAGAATACAGAAAATACCTAGATTGTAAGTCAAATAAAGAGCGAGAGGGTTCCGCAGTCGATTGTTGGATCCGTAAAACAGTTGAATTATATGAAGCCGCTACCGAAACACCTATAACTACAGAAATACTTCAATGCCTGTAGATTCTTCAGAATTTTGCTGAAGATTGAAGGGTGATGGAGGAATTCTGACACCGGATTTGTGTTCAGCAGATAAAATACTTAGGAAACCGAGTATCCTTCAGGGCTTTGCTGAGGATTTCAATCACAGACACCGGATCTGTCTTCAGTGGAAAAATACTTCGGAAATCATATATCGTATGTACATTTCAGACCACTTTTTTTATGTGGCAGTGGAATGATTGCATGTGTGTTTTGAACAAAGAAAATATGGTAAGATACAAAGTTGGTGACAATTCTAATAAAAAATCATGCAAACAATTTGAGACTAGAAAACATAATATTATTTATTTTGAAATTTTTATTTAATCTTCTTCACAACGGTATCTCGCTTGTCGAAATTATTTCAGTACTTTCTGAGAAATTAGCTTCCAAAGTAAGAACCTTATTAGTGTTCATTGTTTCACAGTGTTAAATAAGTCGGATTAGTAGAAGCCATTATTTAGCGGTCTGCAAGGCCGTCATATTTGAGCTCTTTGAATACTTTTGTGAGTAATTTGAAAAGTAAAATTTACGCCTCAACCTAAAAATTGAGTATTTTATATCAACACATTTACAAAAATGCCAGAAATAAACTAAAAATCAAATACTGAATAACACTAGAAATGCTTAATAATGTTTAGAGCCCGAATTTTAATAATACATGCGTTCTTTACCCGGAGCGGCTCCAGGTCCAGGATATCAGTAACAGCAAGTTACGAAATGTTAAGCAAGTCGACTTATATACCAGTGGCGGTGGGCTAAAGGTGCGCTGCGCGCGCACTACTGACAATTTAGCATTAATAATTTTATTTAGTAATTAATGGATGCATTCTTAATTTATCGCCTTGCCGCATCCCTAGCGTTAATACCATCTCAATATTATCGGCAGCAGCATTACGAATCCACTAGACGCCAGGTCTCTATCTCCAAGGCCATCGACTCTCCGGATCGAGGCACGGGAATCGACACGCAATACGAAAAAGCGGGATGACCATTGCGCTTCCGCGCAATACGAAAAAGCGAACGCGTATTGTTACTGCTTGCCCCTCCACAATTACGAAAAGGAGTGGCGAACTTATAGATAGGATGCGGAGTTTAAGAGCACCGAGACGGATCGATTAGTTTGTGAATTGTTTTTTGTACACAGCTCTTTTATCGCCTTACGTTTTATAAATATAAACTCGGGTTTTCGGTTAGAATCTAGTTTGGAATAATGAATTACATTCAAAACTTATTAAAAACTCTATCTTCTAGCTTGAGTTTGGTAGGAAAAAGTGCAAAAAACTCTAGTTAGGCCCACTCCACAAATTAATTTAAAATTAGCCGTAAAAGGAAAAATAAACAATTTGTAAGAACATTTAATAATGACTTATTTAAAAAATTTTGTGGTTAAGGGATGCGATGCATTGAACGCAGTGTTTTGTTTTCCGGTGCTTTGTTTGGAGAGACACCTTGACCAAAACTGGAGTAACAGATTTAAATCATATAAACGAGGAAATAAAAAACATGAAAAAATTCTGCTGGAGACACGAATAATGTTTTGAATTTAGCCAAGTTAGGCACTGCGAATATTGCAACAATGCTCGATTCTGCTCATCGAAGAGCAGTGGCAGCACACACGAAGTGAGGTTTCAAAAACAGGTATGTTTTAAACATTATTATTAACTGTATTCGCTTTTTGTGGGAAAATTTGAACTGGCCCCAAGAGGACACGATGAATCGGAAACATCATCCAATCCAGGCATTTTTCGTGGGTTGATTGATTTCAGTGCCGAATTAGACGAGGCTATGAAGTATCATTTACAAAACGCGGTGGCTTTTAAAGGAACTTTATACTATACAAAATGAGCTACTTCTGTGCACGCTTGAAGTTTGTCACGATGAAATAACGCATTGAAATTTAAAAATACACTTTTGTTGCTATAATAGTAGACGAAATTACAGACGTTTTTACAATTTTTCAGTTGGCTTTAATATATCGTTATACGGTGGTGGAAAGCCTGTAGAAAGATTCTGGAGTTTTTAAAACCAGTAGGACATTATGCAGATTGAGAGTCATTGGCGGAGTGTTTAAAAAGTGAACTAGACTAGATTATCGTTATTTTTATGTATGGAGAACCCCCAATTTTGGGATCACGCACCGCCACCGTTATATAAGTGATGGGATTGCTGTAGCCGAACTAATCGGCAAAGAAATCAGTCACAAAGACACATAACTTGGGTACCACACGTAAAATCGACGTTATGGCGTGTCCGTACTGCCACTCAAGTTTCCATAAATTGTCAATAACTGTTCCATATGTTCAGGACTTAATCTCTGATGTCTGTCACTTAAAATAGCTGCCTTTATCCATGTGCCTCAATGAGTCACAATAGCTCCAGTGGTAGTGATGTTCGGTTGGTGGACATTTGATCGGACGTTCCACCAAGAGGTGGAACGAAAACTCTTCTTCTGGATGAAGCTTTCACAAACACTTTCACATTCGCTATAAGGCTGTTAGGATAACATTAGGATAACTCTCCCTAACAGTTTCAGTAATTTGATGGTGCTCATGTACCAAACATGTAACGTGGATTAATTAAATTATTATGTCTTTTTAGGTGCCGACCAGCACCTTCATGTAGACTGTCACATCCGTCAGTAGCAGCAATACTTACAGTGTGTGACTAGCAGTCACACTAGCTACAATGACTAGCAGTCATTATATACAATATCACTAATTTTTGCCGTATTTGTGCTCCAACAACCACTACGTTATATATGTTCTGTTCTTTAACATTTGTCATTTCGTCAATATTAAGCAATTTACGTTTATCCTGCAATTCCAAGATGATATTTTTTATGCGCTCATACAGTGGTGCTATGTATAATCGTCTAAGAGTTGTTTCTGCAGAAAGAATAACTTCGCCGTACTTTCCACTCACAGCGTTCTGAACAAATTTTCTGAACTCGGGGTGATCTACTTTGACAAATGGAATATTACAAGCTACCACACTGTTGATCAAATCTGTTTTTAAGCTTTATTTATGTTTTTCTGCAGTAACTTGCTGCAAAACAGTTGTTTTTACGTGCCACGTCAGTACACTGTCACACACGGTATAATGAAGTTCACTGTCGTTAAAGGTCAGTTCTGGAAAACTGTTTATCCAACGCTTCACCGTAACACGCAACAGACGCTGTCTCGAAATTTTTACAGACGTATTCGACGTTTCGTACACATGAATGATGCATCGACCAGTGCAGTTTAACTAATACAAACAAGAGATGTAAATTATATTCGCGTTCGCAACTCAACCTTTTCTAACACGTTAACAAAATTCCAGTCGGGTCAGGATCGGACCTTGCAATATATTATTAACATCCGGACTTACTAATATTCGAGAACGATTTGAACAAAGTTTTTATTATTGTATGCAAGCTAGAGGTATTAATTTTCAACATTTAATAGAGTAATACTTAAACGCTATTTCTCAACATATATTCGGTCCAATTTAAAGAACCAGGTACTATTGTAGAGAACATTAAATACGTTTTCAAATGACTTGAGGTATCAAATGAAGAGTGAACTTGAATAAGTTCAAGTACCTAACAGGAAATTTTATTTTTTCTTTAAAAAGGTGTTAAATAGCGTGCTTCATGTCCCCTAGAAGGGGCTAAGTTCCAAACGAATATTTGTTTCCGTAGTTGGCTCAGCAGGTGGCGCATCAGTGTCAAGTCGCGAGCGTCATTTCCTATTAAAGGGGCAAAGTGCCGTTTGTATTAGGTCTATTCACAGAAATTATTATGAAATTCCTCGTTAGCGGTCACAGCTACTTACCAAACGATCGTCATTTCGCACAAATTGAAAGAAGAAGAAGACTTAAAAATGCTTCGTGCCTGAGGACATAGAACAACTCATAAAAGATACCAGATCAATACAGACATATAAAGTTGTAAAAATGGAACCCATACACTTTTTAAACTTGCAACAAGCTGCGGATTCCTTAATATCTTACCAAGCTTTCAATATCGACGTTGTCACAGATACGAGTTACGAAAGATAACCCAGGATACGTGTTTATTAAGAAATCGCACAGTGACATCGAAAAGTTGGCAAACGATGAAAGCTCTTAAGAAAAATATTTCTAAGACCAAGTAAAAACATCCAGATAGTTGGACAGGAATCAAAACCAGAGCTTAATGCAGCTAAAAAGCAAATTTGCGTGATATGATTCCATATCTTCATTTACCAGAGCACCAGGAGTTCTACAGAAAGCTTACAGCATAGTTGCCGGCACTTACCTACCATGAAAAGCTAGCGGTACTTAGCCCTTTTCTATTTTTTTCATTTTCTGTTTGTATTAAAAACATTTTGGTTTTTGAGTGTTTTTTTTTTTTTACTATGCATGTTCAAAAGGTTGCAAATAAACAGTTTTGTCAAATTACAAACATATTTATTCATAAATAGTTAAACTAATCAGTTTTTTACTCTCCTGAAAATTTAGCTTTTTAGCACTTAGCCCCTTATTCAAGTCTACTCTTCAAATAAGGTATCAAATGAAAGTTGGCTTGTTCATTTTTGATGCGCTACCCTATATGTTAGACGCACACCAAAAATTCAGTTTAAGTATATTTAATTTCACAAATTTAATGTCAAATTAAAGAAAAATAAAATCATATGTAATATTGTATCTGAAAGTTACACTGCTATTGTAGAGTTTGTTACTAACAATTTTAACATATTTCGGATATATAATAACACAACATGGAATCACCGGTACAATTGAGGACCCTGCTGCAAGAACAATGCAGCTTCATTTTCAACGCGTGACGAGGTTAGCTGCTTATAATTTCGATAAAAATATTAGGCGTTATTTAACGCAAATTCCACACATCTCAGTACATGGAGTATACATACTGACATATGTTGAGCTGCGTCAAATTTGCGTTAAATTACGTCTAATATTTTTATCGAAATTATAAGCAGCTAACCTCGTCACGCGTTGAAAATGGAGCTGCATCGTTCTTGCAGCAAGCTCCTCAATTTCATTAACACGTCGGATTTGGACTTCACTTCATCGATCATATCAGCTGTGATAGCGAGCGGAGCGAAAACGGATGCATTGTTTACTAAACGTCTCCAATACTTCTGCCTCCTTAAATATTAATCTATTGTTACTAGGCCTACTATGACAATAATCATGACAATATAATTTTCCTTCAACAGTAAAACCATACAGCTTTTGTTCAGGTATTCGATTATTTTTCTGTTTCCCTAACAAAATTATAATATATACTTATTAAATTACAATATATAGTTCTTTCTTAATTAAATGTAAAACATATTTCGACATCATAATCACAGAAAAGAAAAATCTATGAGAGTTAACATGTATGTCATCTAAATGATCCACATGTTGTGAAATAAACAAAAGTTGGTGACAGTTGAAAACTTAAGTGACCTGTAAAATAATTATTATTTGTGGTTTTCTTCTAAGGTTTGCTGAAGCCTGAAATCGTAAAATTTACTACTTTGAATTAAATATAGTCCTATGCTGCTCTGAATTTTTGTTGTCTCTTGTTAAAAAAAAAAAAACCATTTATATAGGTACACACTATCATTTCTTTAATTGGCAGAAACTTGTTTCTTCACTAATATTAAACTCACTGTTTACATATCACAAAAAGGATATATCAGTTTTTTTCTGTATCATTACCGTATGTCAAATATAAGCTACACACATTATTCTGAAAAGTTGTAATAAAAATGTAACTTTAATTAAACCTTTTTCCTGCTTCATCACTCATTGGTTGTTATATATTTTATTTTATAAACTGTAAAAAAAGAAAAATAGGCAATAGTATACAATTCTTATACTCTTTTGAAAAATGTGGCACAAAAATTGAGGATGTCATTTAAAAATCCTCATGTGCACTACAAGAAAAACATTTTTATTTCCAACTTTTTTTAATGCCATATTTTTGCGATATACAATGAACTGGTTACATCCTAATATGATCGAGTTGCTTTGTGGGTCACTCAAATCAAGACGTATTCGTGGGACAATGCTCAGGTGATCTTAGTGGGTAACAAATGTGACATGGAGGATGAGAGAGTGATTAGTTTTGAAAGAGGAAAGCAGTTGGCCGAACAGCTTGGTGTCGAATTTTTCGAAACGAGTGCAAAGGAAAATATCAACGTAAAGGTGAGTAAGATATATAGAAAATCCTTATTAGAATTTAAAATCCCATGTATAATCACAATATAGAGACCAAAAAAACTTCATCAAAGTTGGCCGAGAAAAAAAGACGTATTTCTATTCTTAATCGAATTTATAACCTTATTTACTTGTCAAAACTGTCACATCATATGACAGCCATTGTTTATTTTATAAATTGTGACAGTTACTTGTCAAAAGTTTGACATAACCGAAAAGCTTAGACATGACCGCTATTTCCATCTCTCGTTCATAGCCAGAGTTGATGACGTTTTTTTTGGATGTCTCTATAGTATTAACACTCGTGAGGAAAACGCAGATGATTTGCCTAATTCTGAAATCCAGAATTCCTATTCATTCGATTACCATAATATGTAAGTATAGTAGTAATATCAGTGTGAAATAAAACTTGTTATTTGCAAATATAGGTTCCCTAAACATTTTAACGACATTTTATGTAATAATAAACATTTATTAAACACACATTACATATACCTTAGAGTTGTCTCAGTTACTCAGTTATACGTTTTAGTGTACAAGATAATCTGATATTTTCACAATAATATCTTGAGTTTATTGTATTTTGAGTTTAATAAGCTGATTATTTGGAGAATAAATGGATTTGAAAGTATTTTTGCTTGCTTATAAATGTAGATAATTCTTCAGCGTTGCGAGGTGTTGATTCAAAATTTTGAACGTGTATGTTTTGTATGTGTATGTACGTGTACGTGTGTACGAATATAATGTACGTTTTGCATTTCATTATGTGTTTTGAGCTCTGTTATGTTTAAACAGAGCAATAAGAACTTGAAATATTGAACATTGTGGTCAGTCTATTTAATGGGTAAAATATTGCTTTAGGGGTGTGATTTTGAACACATTTTTTTTTAAATGTCTCTTGTCTTATTCTAGTACGATGCTTCATTTTGAGAAGAACGGAATTAAAAAATTGCGAATACTGTGAAAAACAAGAGAGCAATCCGCGCAGTATCCGCAACACATTTGTCAAGCTAATTTGCAGTTTATTTTAAGTTGTATTGATTGTCATTACTTTTTCAAAAAGTGGAAAAGGGCGTCACCCTTACGAATACATGTCCGTAGGAACTTTTTTATTTACATAAGAGATCGCTCCCCGAAATCTTTAAACGTTTTTTTCGGGCACCCTGCGTTTTATATCACTCGTATTTTACCCATTTTTTTACACATCTGCAAACACCATATAACTTGTAACCCTAGCTTAAACATATCGTTCAACTTTTACTTGAAAGTCCTGATCTCTCAGGTATTTGTTGCTTTTCGACATTAACAATGTTTGTATCTGAAAGTGCTTAAAATGAAATAAAATACAGATATGGCATACGGTTCTGAGCGTTTCGAACTTTTTTTACAGAAACATTCCAGTTTTATGGCTTCGTTGGAAAGGTATCATAATTTGGAGTTTATTTTCCAAATACTATTTTTAAAGGGTTGTGACCCAATACGTGTTATACTACAAGCGGTGAAGAAAGATCATAAACCATAAAAAATAATTACCTATATGTTTACTGATTGTTACCCAAAATTACGCTAGTATACATAATGTGGGTAATTTTGTATAGCATCTGATAATGTGGAATTTATCTTAGTAGGTATAATTGTATTGTAAATTAAATACTAACAAGACACTACGCAGGATTATCTACGTTTTGTTTCTACCTTAATTTTGTGTAATAATCAGTAAAAAAATTTATGGTTTATGATATAATTAATATTTTGCAACATAAGGATGTTTCAACAACGTCTGACAAATCAGACGAATTATTAACATACATATTAGGAAATGAAAATATAAAAAAATGGTGTTTGGAAAATAAACTCTAAATTGAGAGACGATGTTGATGTCAAAAAACTAGTATGTTTTTGGAATATTTTTTCGCGACGTCAAGCGTCGCAACGCTTGACGTCGTGCAGTTTTATTTCTTATTCCAAATTCCAGTCTCAGAAGGCAGGAACACAATACTTTTGCAGATTACTATTTCCTTTAGCTGTTTACGAATACAATGGGACGGTCAGTATAAAATAATCGCCGTGTACTAACAGGTGTGGAAAAACTGCATGAAAAAATTATGGAGCCCTCGTGTACATTATTTATGTAAAAAATATTTTTTATACGTAGGAGCTGGTATGTTGTGAGTGAAATATACCTCTTTAATGGATAAAAATTGTTTCTTCACTTCACTAATATCAGATTTATTGTGTATGTGTCACAAAAAAAGATTCTACTTGTTGCCATAAAGAAAAATACAAAATATAAGTAAAAATTACAAAACCTCATATCAGGTTTATTCTGTATCACTATTGTTCTTGCCGTATATCAGTTATTTCATCATTGTTCTTTTAATCATATGTTTTATTTTACAAACTCTAAGGGAAAAAAATGATGACACTGTACAATTTTGATACCCTCGGAAAATGTGCCACAAAAACTGAGGCAGCTATTTAATAAAAATCGCATTAGCCCATTACGAATGACAATGAAAATTTTGATTTGCCCGTAGTTTAGATTAAAACTTATTAAAATTGATTATACTTGAGTTGATTTGTTGAATTTATTCATTGTAATATATTCACGTTGTATTTCTGGATGATACACTTGACATATATTACACATATATTATCATATTGGATATAACACATATGTTGAATTTATTCATTGTAATATATTCACGTTGTATTTCTGGATGATACACTTAGATCTTATTTTTATATGTTCCTGGACTTTTATCATCTATTATCACATAAAAAAAATCGCTTTGTTGCTACAAGAGCCCTTATATGAAGAAAATAACCGATTTTAAGTGTATAACGATCCTCTGACAATTTACGAGTAAAGCAATTTTATAGAATGCTTCAGTGGAGGATCTCTTCAAAATGGAAAATTAATGAGATATGCCTAAAAGTAATGAAGCTCTCAAATACTGATTTATGTAACTTAATGACTATTGCGAATGCAAATTAAATGAATATTGCGTCAATTACGAAGATACCTAGAAGCTGTAAAAAAAATGGTTTAGATATACGGGTGTCCCAATATTCCATGTACGAGATATCACATGCTCCTGACGTCAAAATAAGTCGATTTAACTAAACTTACCTATATACCAAGTTGTCTCGTTTAGCCGCTAGAGGCCGTCAAAGTTGACATAAAATTTTAGTTTTTTGCCAATAACTTAGTAACGCCCTGTATGAACTTAATGAAATTTGGTGTGCTAGTATGTTCCGACGTATGGCACATTTTGACATTTGAATTGAAATTATTTAATCAACAGGGTGCGAAAACTACCCATACCCTTAAAGTAACCTGCTCGTATTTTTTTGGTGGGGGTGATACCGCTTCATCTAAATTTTTTTCCTAAGGATAAGCGATTTTTTAACAAATGTTCTCTCTTGTAAAATTTTTGTATTCCTTACCGTTTTCGCTGAATTCATGTTTTATTACATCATTGTCAATTCTAATATGATTTAATTGATTTCACTTTAAAATTGATTTTAGGACGAAAGCGAAATAAACAAACTAAATAATAATCATTTATTTAGACTTCATTAGGTGTTCAAAATGACCTCCATTTTCATTAATACAGAAATCAATCCTATGTAAGAAATCAAAGTTTATACTAAATTCGCGTTGAAAATATTTTGCTCTAATGGCATGGGGATTTTCAACTGCATAAACATGTTGATTATGCAAATTTGTTATTCCACGTCTTGTGAAACATGATTCGTCCGTAAACAAAATTTTCTTGTGGAAGTCCATATCATCAGCACGGTATTGTTGAATAATCTGTGAGAATTGAAGACGAGCGGCAAGATCATGAGGTAATAGTTCTGGAATTGGTTGAATGTGAAAAGGACGAATCAGTTGTTCAGTGAGAACTCTGTTTTCATCTACCCGTTCCAGAATTTCTTCTTCTACAAGGATTGTTCGGGCTTGACGAGGCCGTCCGGCATTACGTCTATTCACCTTAAGCATACCATTTTCTCTAAGACGTCTTTCAATGTTTTTAAAGGTCTGATGATTTGGAGTTCTGCGATTGGGATATCTTCGATGATACTCGCGTACACTTCTACGACAGTTTCCTTCACAAAACCCTAATACTAATAACATATCGGTTCGTTCGTCAAAGGTGTATGTATTATCCATCTTACAGAGTCAACAGAACAATGACACTAATGACAAGTTTCAAATTGTAGCATTTGTTTCACCTGGTAACTTGGCCAACTAGTATTTGTTATTTGGATTTATCAAAGGTGACATGAAATCTTTGTATCGAACACCTAATTAAATTTAAACAAATTTCTTCATTTGGGGTGACTTAAAACAGAAAGTTTACTCTGTGAGTATTGAGAACGAGGAACAATTGTGGAACAGAATTCAAAATGCCGTTCAAGAATTGCAGAACGGGGAAACCCTGAGAAGAGTGCACTGTAATTTCTTACGTAGGATTGATTTCTATATTAATAAAAATGGGGGTCATTTTGAACACCTAATTAAGTCTCAATAAATTATTATTTAAGTTTGTTTATTTCGCTTTCGTTCTAAAATCAATTTTAAAGTGAAATTAATTAATTCGTATTAGAATTGACAATGATGTAATAAAACATGAATTCAGCGAAAACGGTAAGGAATACAAAAATTTTACAAGAGAGAAAATTTGTTAAAAAATTGCTTAGCATTATGATAAAAAATTAGATGAAGCGGTATCATCCCTACCAAAAAACTATGAGCAGGTCACTTTAAGGGTAGGGGTAGATTTCGCACCCTGTTACGTTATGATGTATTGCAACGTTGCAACACATCATACAAATGTGTTGACGGCATCGTCACAACATAATACGGCACATCACAACACATTGCATTGCATCAGAGAAATGTGTTCCCGCCTTTAGACATTCCGCCGCGTGTTATTCAAAGCTTTGTATCTCCGAGAATTTTTGAGATATCGGCTTAAAATTTGTAGGGGTCATTCTTAAGACTATATACAATAAGAAAAATCATTCTTTCAAAGTGTCTAGGTGGATGTAGCCCCTTAATTCTCCACAAATGAAAATGTGGAAGTCTAAAAATTCACTCTTTTTTATAGAGAACTCTCTATACTTTCTTAGAATCTTGGCTTGTTGACGGCCATATACAAAAGAAGGCTGATTGGTCTCTTTTTTTAAGAGACCCTCAATTTGGCGCGATACCGTAATGAAACTTTAGAATATTTTGTTAACACATTATACGCGACAAGGCTACTTCCGGCAGGACGTCGCAACAATTCATATAACTCTTGATAATTTACATGTTTTTGGAAGAATTTTTCGAAGACCGAATCATTAGTTGTAATATGCCAGTTAACCCTTTGTTGTACACATTTTTGTAAGTCATATTTTTTCTGTTTAAGGGGCGTTCCGGAGGTTTTTGGGGTCGTTGCTCACGAATCTGGAGTCAGAAATAATCGTTTTCCAAATCCAAAATGGCAGAACTAATATGGCGTACCCTTTCATTTCATATATTTTTGAAAATATATTATTTATGTTTTGCTTTTGGGACTATTGAAATTCGAGGATACAATCAATTTTGATTACTTCTGTGAAAATCATTGAGATTTTAGTAAGCCATTTTGCCTTTGGTATATCTAGAACTCAGCTCAAACAACAAATTTACAGACACAGCTACGAGCAAACTAAACTGCTACAAATATTTCTACAAGATTGAAAAAATTTTATCAAATGGACATCTGAAACATTTTAGGATATTACAAAAAATATTCCAGCAAGCTTTCACAATATAATTGACTGTCGCCCGCCATATTAGTTCCGCCATCTTGGATTTAAGAAACGACTATTTTCGATTCCAGATTCGTGATCAACCACACCGCAAACCTCTATAAAACTAATAGAACTTGACAAAAAAATTTCACAAAATATTTGCATCTAACGGGTACGCCATATTGGATTTCCTGAATCGTCAATTTTTTACTTCAGAGTCATAACTAGCATTCCAAAAATCCCTGGAAACAAATTCAACGTAAGAATTTTTATTCTAATGTATGCTTCTTTTTGCTAATGTAAGAGATATTTTTACTAAATAAACTGTTCATCTTGTAGATAAGTAATTGTTATTTATTATCGTTACACATTCAGTTTTAAGTGCCCTAAGACTGTACAGAAAATAAATTCCACCCGTAAACGACGTTACAAAGGGACCTAAGCACCGCCAGAGCCATGGAATATAGGTGGTACATCCATATTATGTACCACCGTGCAACAAAGGGTTAAGTGGTGAGCGGTGATCCCCCACTTAGGTCCCCCTAAGTACTCACCAATGTTTCTAATCCTGTGAAAAGAAGAATGAGAACATGTCTAGAAGTAAAAGAGTCAGTTTAAATCTGTATTTTTTTCAGTTATTTGTTGTATGTATATTGTATACATTTTTTTTTTAGAATATTGTTACATATTTCTCTTTAAATAATTCGCTTCTTCAACTTCTAAACACTTTTATTACAACTTTACAACTCTGCGATCTCGACTCTCTTACATTCGAATCACAAATAACTCTATCTTAGCCACAACACCACTAGTTATAGTTTTTACACCATTATTTATAGAAGTCAAATGCATATTCTAGAACACTAATCTGTCATTCCATACAATAATTTACTAACAGGAAGTGTAGAAACTATATAGAGTCAATATGTAAATTATAAAACTTAATAACTATCAGCTGTCACTAATGATACTTCACAAATGTCACAGTATGTATTATGCAATTACAGTAATGTAATTTTCTTAATAATAAAAAGAGTAATAATTTAAGACACTCGGGATTGATTTCACGGCATACTTTGATGAAGTTTTGTTATCTTATAATAATATGTACCTAGTGTCTTTATATAATGAAAAATATTATTGGAATAAGTCTAAAATTTAAAAATGATAAAATAAGCAGAGCAAAATTCCAAATTTGTAATTTTAGTAATATCCATATTCCGCATTAATGTCTTGAATAGTTATATTGAATAGCAATATTTCATGTTTACAATGAAAGATAGGTAGTTACTACTTTTATTACCATTTGGGCATTAGATGCGCCAACATTTTAGTTTAAGGACATTTGTAGATAAGAAATTTTTTGTAAATGGTGAATAGTCAATATTGGGCGCTGATAATAACACAAAGGACCCCGCACAAAATAATAGGATTTCTGACACCATTAAAAACTTCTGAAATTTTGATATGTTGTAGGTTATGACCCCCTGATTAAAAGTTCTCATGGGCGCAAGACCCAAAAATGGACAGATTTTGAGATATAGAGGTTAGAAGGGCATTAATTGCCTCTACGAGCGCCGTTGTGTGTGAATGAGTTAGTGGCGTCTGTGAGTCGGACGAACATTGATCTAGATTTACCCGGATCGAGAGTACCCCCCCCCCCGTTTTCGCCTCTTTGGGATTGCGCAACCCCCCAAAACGACCAAAAACCACCCCGTAAAGGGGTTAAATGGGCATCACATCATTTCCCTGTAAAAAAAACGTTTTTCCCCCCGTTTTTTAAGATGCTGAGCACGATGATGGTGTTAAAGATGACTTCCGACCCCCACCAACCCCTCCACCGATCAAAATTCACCCCCGAAAGTTTTCTTTTTATATCATCGGCAAAACGTCTGCCCCCCGTTTTCGAGGATGCTGAACACGGTGGTGGTGTTGAATATGACTTCCGACCCTCACCAACCCCTCCACCAGTCAAAACTCACCCCCGCAAGTTTTTTTTTTATATCAGCGGCAAAACGTCTGTCCACCCGTTTTCGAGGATGCTGAATACGATGACGATGTTGAAGATGACTTCCGACCCTCACCAACCCCTCCACCGGTCAAAACTCACCCCCGAAAGGGGTATTTTTTTATATCAGCGGCAAAACATAAATAACTTAGTTTACCACTTAAAAATATCAATGACCAATGACTAATATTATTTTTTGATCACTAAATATAATATATACGTGTAAGTAGTTGTTACCTCAGTTGATAATTACTACCTAGATGTACCAGACATGCACCTTATTTGAGCACAACGACTAAAAATGTCTAACTGACTATTGATCAACTAATAACATTGTATCACATGCATGCCCAAGTGGGGCATCAAACTTTCATATTGAGAGAATAGATTCTTTGCTAGATTTTTTCTTATCCTTACTTGAACACAAAAATACAGGTGTAGAAAGATTAATGTCAATTATAATAATATATATAAAATTAACTTTATGAATGCTTCATTTATTGTCCTGATGTATCCAAATCGTCCAGCACTTTTTGAATATCAGTCTTAATATTTAACGTATCATTAAAAAAAATATTATACTGTAATGGCTTTTCGAAACACACTTAATTGTTATGTATGTAATAGGCAAGCATCATCGGTTCAGATGAACCTCATTCTTTCTTTCATTCTTTTCTCATAACACACACACACCCACACACACACACATTCACTTACACACACGTACACACACACACACACCACGAAGAGGTTCTTCACTGTCTAAGAGGGCGGGGAGGTGAACCTCGACGTGGTGCGTCCCCAGGTGGTGGATAGGGGAAATCCCGACGTTTGTTTGTAAATATAGGGTAGGACCATAGTGGAAACTTCCGCGAACCAAACACTAACCATAAATCAAAAGAAAAAGCCTCACAGCTACACCCACACTCATTCACACAGAACGGCGCTCGTAGAGGCAATTAATGCCCTTCTAACCTCTATATCTCAAAATCTGTCCATTTTTGGGTCTTGTGCCCATGAGAACTTTTAATCAGGGGGTCACAACCTACAACATATCAAAATTTCAGAAGTTTTTAGTGAGGTCAGAAATCATATTATTTTGTGCGGGGTCCTTTAAATAAGGAATTTATTTTTTTAAGTACCGTGACTATTATAAACCATTATAGTTTATTCAAATGAAAAGAGCTTTTTCACCAATTTTACAAAAGTGGTTATATCTCAAAAATATTTTTTTTATCATATTTTCAGTGAGGACCTGGTCTATAATATCCTTTCGACTTGACTTTTGGTACACCATGTATACAGATGCGAGTAGTTTTAAAGGTCCATTTTGTGTTTTAGGCTGTGTTCGAACGTCTGGTGGACATAATCTGCGACAAGATGTCGGACAGTTTAGACACTGATCCAACCCTGATGAGTGGCGGCGCCAAGGGACAGCGTCTTACTGATGCCCCCCCAGGGCCCCCAGGCTGCCAACTGTAACTGTTAATAATCTCCGAGGAGAAATTATGTCCCTTCTCAAGCACGGGCATCCACTTTATATACTGTTGATACTTCGACCAGGATGTACGAAAACTTAAACTTTTTTCATTTTACTTTTATTGAGACTGACAATACGCATGCGCAGAAATGATGTTCTATGTTCTATTGAATTCTTGCATGCGTGTGTATTTACCTACAATTTTATAATTAAAAAGGATATAAAATTTTAAGTTGACGGTTAGAAGACTCTCAACGAAATATTGAAAATGATATATTAGTGTTATTTTTACAATACGAGAGATGAGTATAGAAAACGACAACATCTTGGATGAATTAGAAAATAGATTGTGTTCGTGATTTGCTACCGGGCTAGTATCGTTTCAGTAGGGTACTAATATTATTTAGTAAGAACTTGTAACAGCACTGCTGTATATTAAAATTTTATAGCCTTTTTAAAAATATTTTCCGATTTTATAACAAGCATTTTATAAGTTGCAAATTCGACAAAAACAATGTCAATATTAGGAAAAAAAGGTAAATGTAGAGTAGCAGGACAGTATTTTGATGGGAATAAGTTATATGTGATTGTTGGATGCACTGAAAGAAACATTAGAACTGCTTTTTTACTGATATTTTACAAAAGAGATAATTTCTAATGTACACACATAAAAATATTTTATTTTTACGGAAATATTTAGAGTGACGAATTATTTTAGGTGTATAAAATATACCATTTAAAACCACTTAACCAAACAATATTCAAATTTAAAAATTGTTTATCTATTGTTTATATTTGCAAGTCAATTACACTGAAGTGGCTTAAACTTAAAAAAAAAACACGAAATTGCCTTTATTCAACTGTTTGCCTAATAATTGTTTTTCGAATTCTCCTAATTTTTCTTTAATGTTGATACCATCGACGTGCTGGATCGACGTACCAAATATGAATAAGTAAAATTACATATTACTATTCTGTTATACCCCTATATGATTCGTTAGTCTGTTGATTAAATAGTTTTTGTTAGAAGATTAATAACACTAAAGTCATGCTTATAGTAACACTAACGAATAATCCTCAAAGTCATTAAAAGGAAGCATACATGCATTGACAGGGTATAATAAATAGCAGTTCCATACATTGTTTTTATGTGTGTACAATGTTGTGTATTATTTAACAGTTAAATATCAGAGTTCAGTTATAGGACTTACATACATTAATTTCGCCTGTTAGTAAATTGGCCATTTTTCAGTCTTTAGTTTTATTTTGTTTCAGTGGACATTTATTTCAGTGTAACTAACACAAGTTGTTAAAAAATGTAAATGTCGTGATATTCAGTTCAAAGGTAAGTTTAAAATACCTTAGCAAGTTGTTAAGTCCACACGATGTTATACTTATTTCGTATGAAACTTACATTTAGTTTATCTTCTCAGACCATAAAGATGTTAACCTCAAATGTAGACAATACTATTTACACCTTAATGGCAATCCTTGTTTTGATTTTACACCTCTTTTCGCGCATCTTCAGTCTGGGTTCCTTGTTAAGACAAAGTCATATTTAAGTTACCATACATATCGTTGGCCTAAGTGGCACCTATTTTTCGTCAATGTGTTATGTACTACTAGTGAAAGAGGGTAATAGAAAGCTTAAAATCATGCGATGTAGTAATGATAATGTATTATCGAATATAAAACAAATTAAATGTCAAGATGTAAATATAGGAATTGTACGTAATTATTTTAGTAACGTTAAAATCATTTTATTATTTTGTTATGTTGTTCATTAGGCGCTTCTAGATTGATTAGATTTATTTTTCTTCGTTCGGACGGTGGTGGACTATTATTTGTTAAGAAAAGGTCATTTACATGGAAGAAAAAGATATTTAACAACTTCACTGTTTGACCACCAAGTTTCGTTTTCAGTTGATTTCATTTAAAAGACCATCAACATGTATATTTTATGTTTCACTGTTAAAATGTGCTTACAAATGAGTTGCTTTTATCGATTTCATTTGGGATCATATAATTTCTGCCGAATATCATGCTGTTGATTAACTTTACCAATGGCACTTTATCAAACAGTATGTGTATATAAGGCTACTAACATGTATTTTTGGGCTCATCCTGCTACCATGTATTGATACAAAAACAATCGAGGGCACATTTTAGCCTTATCCAAAAAATAACCAATAAGTTGAAATTCATCCCATAGTTAATAAATCATCCCCTCATAACTTTACCAACTTTAATTATATAATATGCACAACAATGTTGTTTAGCCTCATTAATTAGACTAGCAACAAGTATATATGTAGGTACAGGTACCATCATATATTTTTTGGATCATTCTACTACAACGTGTTTATATTAAAATAATTTAGGGCTTAGGGCATATTTTAGCTCTATAATCCAAAAATGTAATATGCATTGTAATATTGTATTATTTTATATACAATAGTCACTACTGCATATAAAATGTAAAGGTACTTATCCATACTCTTTTACAATCCATCAAAACGTGTTTTAATAAAAAAAATGCATGGCATAGCCAGTTAAAATGTGCTCATCTCAATACTAATTTACATTTAAAACACTCAATTAACTATTTTTGCCGAATGTGACCATCGTATACTAGCTCCACTAACGCGACTTTAGCAAAAATGAGGGTATATAATATATATAGGGCTACCAAAATATGTATGTATATTTTTTGGATCATCCTGCGACAATGTGTTGACAAAAAATTAGGGCTTACGGCATATTTAATCCCTATGATCCAAAAAATATGCAATATTTCTGGGCTTTATGAACTACAATATTCATTCTGGCACGGAGTTAGTCTACAATACTCAGCAAAGTGAAATATGGAACGAATGCTGAACGTATACAAAATCGTATGTAAATAGGAAAATTGCAGTATTTGAAGCTCGTTTTTCTAGTGTTGTATATGCTTTGTCACAAAACAGCTTGAATTTGTTACGATATTTAATACATACATTAAATTTAACACAAAATGGGCAAAATAGGATGTAGGCCAATAAAAAGATCTTGTGGAGCCTGGTCCTTTAAGAAGTTTTACAAAAGTCCTACAAAAGGAGAATTGAAACTTTTAGTTTTAAGACAAATTCACACTTAATTACTTTTCACTTCTTAACACCGAAATACTTTTATATTTAAAGCGTGCGTCTTGCCAACGATATTGGTGTCATCAGGAAATTATGAAACTAAAACTGATGATGTCAACATGGTTGGCGAGACGCGGTCGTTGAATGCAAAAGAAATGTTTCGGTGGTACGTGATGTTCAAGTGTGAATTTAGAGTCATACAAGTTCATCCCCTATAAAAAAGTACTGCAGCTCTCACAGTTGGCAAAAAGTTCATGACTTTAATGATTGTACTAGATGATACAAGGTATATAATTTTCATCGTGTTTGAATAAACCTGTCCAATTGCTAATTTATATAAATACAAAATTTTGGAAAAGGCTTTAAGTTTTGGATTTAGCTTCCATTTAATTATAATGTTTATACGTTAATTAATTACATTAATTATGTACTTAATTAATTGCTTTATTTATTTAATTAATTAATTATATATATATTAATTAATTATGTTGATTAATTGTAATTATAATTATAAAAATTAAGTATGAAATATAGAAACAGACCAAAATTAAAAAATTCTTTTGAAATTTTTGTCATACTAAGGTTTAGTATGTTATTTCTAATTTTGTTATACTTACCTGAAAGATTTTCACTCAGATTCACAAAATCACTTTAACACATTTAACCAATATCCCAAAATTTCCATATGGAAAAATTTACAGTTACATACAATCCTTGTACTTGTAAACCTTTGTAACTGAGTTAACCAGAATACTGTGTGGAGGGTACTTATTTATCACTTTTCAATTATCACATATAAAAAATGGTATTTACATATAAAATCCTTTAACGAATTGATATAATTACAAAATTAGAATATATATAACGAATGCTCACAAAATTGTTGAAAAATAAATATGCTCATTGATTGTGATAATCGCTAGGATTAAATTGATACGTGCTTCACACTGGCTCATTCGGAATAATGCAGAAAATCTTCCTTAAATATTTTTTTAGTCATCAGAATAAGGAAACTTCAGCAAAGCTTTTACATATATTATATGTAATATTACATATATTTGATTTTCGAGAGAGAAGGATAAAATAAAAGCTAATTTTTCATTATCAGTATTACATAATTAGATTAGGAGTAAAAGAAATTAATAATTCCAACTTATTAATTATTATTAATAATTAAATATATATTAATAACTCCAGCTGTATATATCTATAATTTTTCTACATATGCCATTTTACTATTTTTACTACACAAATATTAAAATATTAAATATTCTTGGGAGAATAAATTTTATTATTCTATTTTTCGATTTTGTCAAATATTAAAACAGTTGTTGATAAATATATCTAAATGTATGTATGTATGTCTTGCTAAGTTAGTGGTGCAGTTAAGTTGTTAAATATCGCTTTGTAGAAAGAAACACTAATGATAACACAGGACAACAACCATTTTTTTCATGTGCGGAATACTACACTAGGCCCACTATATATTTTTTGGGTCGCTGATTACGAATCCAGGCTTACTTTTGCTTGATCAGCTAACCTAACCTCAAAAAACGCTCAAAAACTCAAAAAATCGAGTTCATAAATTGAAGGGCACACGGGACCTGAATTTTTAAACTTGATAGCCCCTTCATCTGAACTCTTGCATCTCAAAATCTCCCAATACATATTTTCAAACTCCTAGCCTCTTAACCTAACCTCAAAAACTCCCAAAAACTAAAAAAAACGAGTCTAAAAACTCAACAGCACACTTCACCTGAATTTTTATACTTGATAGCCCTTTTAACTGAACTCTAGAACATCAAAGTCTCCGAATCCAAATCTTCAAATCCCTAAAACTAAACCCCCAAAAACTAAGAAAAACGAGTCTAAAAACTCAACAGCACAGTGGACCTAAATATTGTAAAACAATAGACTTTTCAATTTATGTCTTTAACTAATGCAAAACGAAACCTTCAAACTCTAACCCATAGCCTCTTGTCATTGAATGATGTTGATGATATGTATCTTCAGTCGTCGTTTCTAGCGATAAATTGGCGAATAGGATATATTGCTTCGCCAGTAACTAGCGACGTTATGAAAAAGTACCTCTAAAATCTGAAATTCCACCACCCTGAAAACAGTAATATGCTGAAGTGGATTTAGCGTTACCCATCCTGGACCACGTGGAGGTACCACTTCTCCAGGACTGAAGATACATATCATCAACATCATTCAAGGACAAGAGGCTATGGGTTAGTTTTTGAAGGCTTCGTTTTGCATCAGTTAAAGACATAAATTGAAAAGTCTATTGTTTTACAATATTTAGGTCCAGTGTGCTGTTGAGTTTTTATACTCGTTTTTCTTAGTTTCTGGGGGTTTAGTTTTAGGGGTTTGAAGATTTGGATTCGGAGATTTTGATGTTCGAGAGTTCAGTTAAAAGGGCTATCAAGTTTTAAAATCCAGGTGAAGTGTGCTGTTGAGTTTTTAGACTCGTGTTTTTTTAGTTTTTGGGGTTTTTGAGGTTAGGTTAAGAGGCTAGGAGTTTGAAAATTTGGATTCGGAGATTTTGAGATGCAAGAGTTTAGTTGAAGGGGCTATCAAGTTTAAAAATTCAGGTCCCGTGTGCTATTCAATTTATGAACTCGATTTTTTAAGTTTTTGAGCGATTTTTTGAGGTTAGGTTAGCTGACCAAGCAAAAGTACGCCCGGATTCGTAATCAGCGACCCAAAAAACATATAGTAGGCATAGTGTAGTATTCCGCACATAAAAACAATTTTTTGTGGTCCTGTGTAATCATTATATACAAAAATAAAGTACATTACCTCTGTTTCTATTTATATGAATGTATAAAAATCATCTAAAGAATGACAGTCTAAAATGCGTATATACATATTTATAATTTCTAAAAATATCAACAATTACTATCGTTGGATCTCTGTTGTTTATAATTAAAAGACAAACATTATGATAGATAAGTGTTTTATTAACTGTATTGCTATTTTCTATTCTCCTTAGCTCAGAATAACTAGATTAAAATTATAAGGTTTATAGAGAGTAGTTGATTTGGGAATAAAGTATATTACTTACAGTATATATATACCATATTGTAAGTATACTGCACAAAATAAATCGCTAAGTAAAGAATTTATTGAAACCTTCATGAAGTCTCTTTTAGAAAAAAAAAAAAAAACAATTTTATAGTTGATGTAATGATCAGGATTTTTTTTATCTACTAACAATAAGTAGACTAATTTGTATTTTGTATTCAACAAAATTGTACCATAAAAACACAACATTAGTGAATTTATATATGCATATACGAGTACATATCTAATGGTATGGATAAAAACATATTTGTATAATGAACACAAAACAGAGAACTAGAACCAAAAAATGGTACATGATCATTTACTGAATTTTAATTGATTAACTCTTAAACGAAGTCTTGAAGACAAGCCTTAAAAAAATCCCAGATCCCCCATTTTGGGACACCCCAGGACAAAAGTTTAAAATAGTTTTCATATAATTTGTTTTTAATTAAAGCAACTATACTTTAATTATAACAACTTTCTTGTTTGTAACAAATTTCTTGTTTTGGAGGCAAACATTTTAAACTGGTTATTCCGAGTTTGAGTTTTAACTGGCATTTTTACTCTCTAAAATCTGTGCCTCACTGAGCGGGATTGGATTTTCGGCCAGAATTAAGGAAGGGTAGGATAGAATATTACAGACCGCACACTTTCTAAAATATTGTTTTATACACGAAATATGAAAATTGGTGTATAAAGCTCTCGTTGTTATGTTATACATGGATATATTATTTTGTGAATTAGTGTAAAATAAAATAGTGTATATGCCTAAATATGTTTATTGTTTTAATCACCCTTTTGTTTTACATTTTTCTTTTGTCGCAGATGGATGCTTCTTCGTCGAAGGTTTATCGCAGGCAACGTAAGTCTTGTAGGCTCCATTTTCTATTTCCGTTTCGTGATTTATAGGACACAACTTCCTTTCATGCCTGAAGTAATGAAACTTTAAACAGTACATTTAAATTATCTCTTGAATTATTCTGCAATCAAAATGATTTTAAAATATATAAAAAAAACTTTTGAGAAAATGTTTTCTAATTTCTGTTTGCACAGTATTAGAAATTCAAGAGAGTATAGTATATTAAATAGGTATAGTATACTAAAAACATACACTGTGGGGAAAAATATGGAAACACCTAGGATTTCCGCGAAATTGGTTACAAAACGAAAAATCAAGGTCGTATTGAAACTAAATATCAAGGTCATTTGAAAGGTCAACTTGTTTTTTTTTTTATAGCAACCCACATTTTTGATGCCACAATCGAAAAGAGCAGGAAATTTCACGTTCAGATATGTATTCAGATCTGAGTTCAAGGTGACCTCTATGGGTTGGACGGAGGTCAAACTACTGTAACATGGAACCTCGTAGATATTCCGCGAAATTGGTTAAAAAATTAGAAATCAGGGTGGTACTCTGTGGTAACTTTCAATGAGGGAATGAGGAGTCCAATGGTGACCTTGGATTTGATTCCCACAAGGTTCCATATTACACTAGTTTGACCTCTGTGCAACCCATAGAGGTTACCTTGAACTAAGATCTGAATACATATCTGAACGTGAAATTCTCGCTCTTTTCGATTGTGGCATCAAAAATGTGGGTTGCCATCAAATGACCTTGATATTGAGTTTCAAGGTCAAATCCAATTTCACCATTGGACTCCTCGTTGAAATATACCATAGGGTACGACCTAGATTTTTCGTTTTGTAACCAATTTCGCGGAATTCCTAGGTGTTTCCATACTTTTTCCCCACCATGTATATAATAATAATAATAAGTATATAACATAATTATACAGGGTGAACTCGTATCTCTTACGGTTTAGAAGTTTCAATGCGGTGCCATAGAAAAAGTGAACACCATTTATGTCTATAAGAATTGGCTAATACACAGGGTGTTTCACGAAGTTTACCCAGCGTCAAGAAATATAGAGACATCCAAAAAAAAACGTCATCAACTCTGGCTATGAACGAGAGAGATAGAAATAGCGGTCATGTCTAAGCTTTTCGGTTATGTCAAACTTTTAACAAGTGACTGTCACCATTTGTAAAATAAACAATAGCTGTCATAGGATGTGACAGTTTTGACACGTAAATAAGGTTATAAGTTCGAATAAGAATAGAAATACGTCTTTTTTTTCTTGGCCAACTTTGATGACGTTATTTTTGGATGTCTATATGTACCCGATATTATTTTACCCAACAAAAAAATCATATGAATATACATTGACCGGTACAAAAGAGTGGGACAAGTAAATATAAGCAAAAATCATATCATACTTGTTTAGTAGTTGTTTATTTACTGTTGTTGTTGTTTTCCAAGAACCATCTTTGTTCATGGAATTTTACTTGAATGTCTATGTTAGTTTAAATGTTTTACTCCACGTGGTGACTGACTCAGTAGTCGTATGGGGTATTATTACTTTGGAGGTTTGTACAGAGCTACTTACCATATCCCAAATTTCAACATTCAAGTCAATAATTGACCAGCGAATCGTTGAGACATGAACTCGATAAGGGATGTCTGAAACTAGCTGGATAAGCGTATCCGAGTTTGAACCTTTTAACTTAACTTAAAAACCATTTATTGAATATTATTTTGTGATTTGACAATTCATGGGCTCACAGGGCTCCAGTATTCTATACTATTCAGAACACTGGGGGCAGGGGCGGATTTCTCGCCTAGCGATCAACTCCCCACACGTTGTTAGGACGA
Organism: Aromia moschata; assembly: GCA_029963805.1. Taxonomy (NCBI): domain Eukaryota; kingdom Metazoa; phylum Arthropoda; class Insecta; order Coleoptera; family Cerambycidae; genus Aromia; species Aromia moschata. Next base: position 486,652 of record JAPWTK010000049.1, on the reverse strand, counting down.
GCTCTGTATGTACGAATTTTAAGTTGTTTTTATATGATCTTTTCCAAACATGTTTCAAGGCATTCTACCCTTTTTTAGAACCGATAAGCTTATGTAACATGGAATATGACTTTACATACAGGAAAACTAATAAGAAAAAAAACCTGTTTCAAAAAGTTGGTGACAAAAAAACACAGAACGGCACATACAAGTATGACTACATGTTGCACAGTGCATTAAGCATATTCTACGTATTTAATATTTAGGAATACCATATTCGGTAGTACCGAAAATTGATTTTTGATTGCTTTTTTGGCGGCACTTCAATCGACAGATTTATTCGCCGATTGGAATTATTTCCGTGGGGTGTCACGTTTTCTCGACTTACCTCAAATGAATGGCTCGTTTATGTATTTGTGTGTGTGGTGCACCTGGGTGTACCTTGGGTCAGTGAGGCTCCTTGTTTTTGCCGATCGATATATGTGTGCTGCAAAGAATTTGGCGGCAGCTGTCCGAATATAATCATATATATATGGTACGTCCGTCTGCCTGTGTAGCTCTGTTATTCTGATATAGCGGTCTGCCCCTGTTAACAACCGAAGTAGCTTATTCTGTGTCACCTGTAGCCTGTTTATCTGTGTTGTTGATGCTTTGCCCCATATCGGGCATGCGTATGTTAATATGGGGCGCAGCATCACTCTGTACAGTAACAGCTTGGCCCCAGTGTTCAGTTTACTCCTCCTGTTGACTAGGGGTAAAGACGGGTGAGTGCCATATACGTCTTCCGGATCGCCTGCGCCACATGGGTATGGAAGAAGAGCCTCTGATCCAATGTTACACCCAGGTACTTTACTTTTTTGTCGCTCTGGACGACCTCCTCACCGTCGATTTTAATCTTCGAAAAGACCTTCGTCTGGGTAAACCGTTTTGTAAATATCGCGGTCTCCGTCTTGCTCGGGTTGACCTTGAGTTTTAACCGTTTATACTCTCCGGTGAGCCTTGGCAGATGCTGACGTATTTTGGCCGTCGCTGTCTCCGCCATATGTGATGTCGCATATACAACCACGTCGTCAGCATATATTAGAGTGTTAGTATTTGGATGCACCGGGATCTCGCCCGTATAGATGTTATAAAGGACCGGAGAGATTACGGACCCCTGGGGGACGCCGGCGGAGATGTCATGTGGATCCCGAGTTTGAACCGGTGCGGTGCTGTAAGTAGCTGACTGAGCTCGGACAATCCGTAATTGAGGAATGGGCCCAGGTTCCTTAAGAGTTAATTATCAATATCATTGGTACATATTATGGAACATAAGGAATGAGAAGGCTGGAAGCAGTTTTAAGGGTTCAAGGAGGAAATTCTAAAATGTAAAAATTAAAGTCGAACTCAATATATATTTTTTTACTTAAGGTTTACATTTTGGCTGTTTTTGTCGTAAACGGGCGTTTTTATTTAATTGTGTTTATAATACTTTATATATTTTTAATCTATATACTTTTAGTCTTATTTTGGTAAAATAAGCAAAAAGAAATAATACGGTATCTATTTTACTTACTTGTACTTATCTCACTTTCTATGCCGTTCAGTGTATATCCATTTCATAGTATTACTATATCAAAAGAATATTATATAATTTTGATTATTAGAAAAATAACAAAGAAAAGTGTTTCCTTACTTTTAGAACTGTTAGTTTTACATACTTTTTCAAACTGTTTACCTCCTACTCCAAAGAAGTTAGAGCACGAGGTAAATCACATACCATTCAATAATTCCACTAGGTTTGTTACAACAATACTTTAGAACTGTTCAGAACTTTACTGAGTTTGCCCAAAGCCATTTTACCATTCGAACTTATAATCGTCAAATCAAACGAATAACGTTCAAATCGAACTTATAAAGTCGATTTGAAAATTCAGAACTTATAATGTTCCAAGAACGAGTGAATTGTGTTCCGAAATGGTTCTGAATCGTTCTTAAAGTTCCAGGATTTTATAACAATGTTTAATTTTCAATCCGTTTAAAGTGCTGAATAACCACACTTATTTGTTTTTGTTATAAATTATATAAGCAATGGAAGATGACGAGGTGATTTATTTATCTTAAAATCCATCCATTTCTCCAGTTAAAATATATTGTTGCATAAAATGCCCAGTGTTTTCTAACAGGGGTTTTTATTTTGTGAATTTATAAATTAGGATTATCAAACAAAATTTTCAACCTATTCTAAATCGTTCCAACACTAAACAAGTCGATACTAGAACTATAACTTCGCGCATGGATTCTAAGCAGTTCTGTACTCCCGTAAATTTTCTCTTGGTGCAAAACTATTATTTTAACAGGGCTATTTTTTATATGTTCTATAAAGACAAAAATACCACATATCTAATTTTTGATTGTTAATTATGGAATAAGATATAGATGAAAGTTATAATTACTTATGTAATAAATTACTTTATAAAATTACGTCTCTTAAATATCACTCTCGAAATAGCTATTATTTCTTAATTTTGCAATTTGTATGATTTTTCGTTTAGGCATATAGGAGTGATCGAGGGAGTGATGTATTACATCCATTCAACTTTAGATTTGAGCTTACCCTTGATCATCTCTACCTGTACCCAGGAACTTAATAGATATTTTTTCTACGTTTATGACTTGTTTGCAATAAATAAAACAATAAATCTTCTTCGCCTCATTCCACCTAACTCTAGCTTCTTTAATCTTGCCTATTTTTGGGGGCCGCGCATAATATATGTACGTATTGGAACCTCCGCTGATGATATCTCTGTAATTAGATCTGAAACACGTCAAACGTTAAAAAATAATGATTTTAAAGATCTATAGGGGCATACACTGGATCTGACAGACTAGCTTCTGCAACGTCGGCTTTGTCATCTACCAAAATAAAATCAAAATATCCATTGAACTTTTTGTTTTCGTTCTTCACAAACACACTTATCTTGTATTCAAACACTGAAACAAACATTTGCGTACTACTATAAATTATAACGGATTAATAAGTCTCCATTATCGCTTAAGTTAAATATAAGGACATATAAACTGTTTTTAAAATGGAGTACCTACCTATATCTAGGTACAAGCAGTAAATCTGTAATTTGTCAAAAAATGATAAATAAGAGGTGGTTCAAATTTAAATATAGAAAATTTAATAGTTCATTTTACATGCAAAAATAATGCAAAAATGTCATACAAACTGTCTCAAAAATGCACCCTATGGGATATATGCCCCTTAAAAGTAGTGCTCAAAAAGTGGTATTTAATTAATAACTCTAAAACAGGAAAATATACCAAAACCAAATTTTGTATAACTTCTGAGCTTTTAGCGCCGAATCTCGGTGAAAGATCAGTTTTAAAATCCAAGAGCCAGGCCCGTTTTTTAACATTTCTTGTATTTGCTTTATTGAATTGTCTATCTTATTAAATGTTTATACTAACAATTGGGTTTTTATAGACAAAATGTTTATCGGTAATGTTTCTAAAAATGCGCTCATTTTTTTTTGTAAACTAGGAGGCACAATCACTATTAAAAATATTATAACAAGGCCATGGATCATGACTGCGCCAAAATAATTTTACGTGAAACCATTTGAACTAAAGATACTGTTATGTCGTACTAGTTTATCACCAAGATCTAAAAAAAGGGCGTAGCTCAATTAGGATGCATTTTGACACAGTTTGTATGACATTTTTGCACTATTTTTATATGCAGTATGGACTACTAAATTTTCTGTGTGAAATTGGACCACCGTGTATTACTATTAACATTCTCTAGTAGACTTTAAATAACATATTTTTATGTCAGACATTTGCATAAACAAGGTAAACTTGAAAAAACTCATTCCTTTTCTTAAATACACTTTTCAAAAGCTGAATAATGTTGAAGATGCTTTATTAATAAAACTTTTGTCTTTCCTCTTTCTTCCAATTATAGTTTTTTTCCTTATGCAGCCAATTTTTCTCCGAAAGGTATAAAGTGATTGCTTTATACTAGGTGAAGATAGGGTACACTTAATAATTTTTGAACGAAAATATGCGTTTCGAGTTTTCATTGTTGCAAATAATTCAAAATTTTTCAAGCATTTCTATAACTAACTAGATATGATAAATAAAAAAGTGTCTCTTTATTTCTCAGATCTTGTAGGCTATGGCATAATGCATCTATTTTCGTTCAAAAGTTATTGAGTGTGTCCTATATTCATAGATACCTGGTACGTCCTGCAGTATGGACGATATTTACGTATACGTATTTAGGTGAAATGTATGCAAAGTGATTTGCGTAGTTTTTAAGGTACCTAATACTTACTGCAATATGGAGCGTGGTCAGCTGTGTTTAGAAAAAATGTACTTTTTTGTATAGAACTCTTATACTGTTTGAGGCCGAACGTTCTACACGTACTGTCAGTCTTGTTACACGAGATACATTTACCCTGGAAATTAAATACAGTAAAATATGGATTTAACTAAGGCAATGCTACAAGTTATTTTGATATTATTGTAAAATATGTTACCACCTGTTCTACAGTGTGTCTACTAAAACTCTTTACATATGGGAAAGTTACACCTTACAAAAATTTCCGCTTCCTGAAAAAATATTGCTAGGCAATTGCAATATAAAACTTGAGAATCAATGTAGAAAGTGGTCAAAAAATGAAAAAAGTAATAATTGACCCAAGAGAGAAATAAATAATCTTAGTATTTCGTGGAGAACTTAAGTAGACACACTGTATAGTAAAAATTATGATAAGAACATAAAACTTGGATGGATCTGAACTAAGATGGTAAAGGTGAACCTCAAAAAAAATTCCTTCCCATAAATGAAAAGGCGAACTGGTACGTAGTCTCATTGACATCTGGTACACCGGGTGTCTGGTAATTAATGGTAACTCTTATGTCTGGTAACTTTATCTGCTGATAGGGTATCTCGAGCCGTTCAGAAAGTAGACTTTAGTCTCTAATAAAAATGTATCTATAATTCTATATACACTATGGATATCACTTATGGAATGATATTATTTTGTTAATGGCGTTATTTTGGGATTATTATAAAAATACTCATGACACATCAATTTTTAATCTTAATGAAACGTCTTTTAAATTAAAATTTGAATGTACAGGATGATTCATGTATGTGCAGTAATAGATATGTGAGTTTTTTTTAATGGATCACTCTAGATATTTTTATATTTTTGGATTCTACTTGATCGTTTGAGTTCAACGACATTTAATACTTATGGTTTAAATGATAGAGGTAATGATTTTAAATAGATTTAATGAAAATGCAAAAGTAGGTAAAATGAACAGTTTTCCAAAAAAAAAAAAACGTTTTACTACAGAGCTTCCTGTTATCTGTTTTAGCGTATTAAATGTGCAAGAAATTTTAATTTAGTTCTTGACAAACACCTAGTTTGTAGTAAAACGTATGATTAACTTTCACTTCAAGTGAAATATTTTGTATTTCTGTGCGTATTTTATCTTTGTGATCAATGTTACCCGGATTTGTTATTTATTGTATATCTAAAATTCTAAGATCTAGCGATCTAGCTGGCCACTCATTGATACCTCTTCGTCCAATCCATCTATTGGTAAAGATTTCATTAAGTTTCTTACACTTAGAACATGTGTGGTATTGCCCCGTCTTGTTGAAACCAAATATTTCCATTCAGTAGGATCGGATTTACGATATATATTGGATATACGATAGATTGCCCGCATCGGCACAACTCCAGCTCTCAAACTCAAATTAAATATTTTTCAACTGGTAAATTTTCATCATTAAAAGATGATCCAATTATATGGTTGCCGATGATATCTACCCAAACATTTTATATAATAAGTCAAATGAGAACATTTTGAACATTTAAATACACTAAAACAAATAATAGGAAGCTCTATCGAAAACATTTTTGTTGTAAAACTGTTCATTTTATTTACTTCTGCGTTTCCATTAAATCTCTAAAATCGTTATCTTTATCTTTTAAACCATAAGTATTGTATGTCATTGAACTCAAATGATCAAAGAGAATCCAAAAATATAAAACTATACAGTCTGATTCATTTAAAAAACTCACCTAACTATTACTGAAAATCCACGAATCACCATATACATTCAAATTTCAATTTAAAAGACGTATCATTCGGATTAAAAATTGACGTGTCCGAGTTTTTTGAAAATATTCTAAAATATCGCAAAGAATAATTTTATTCCATAAGTGCTATCCACACTGTATATAAATATCTATCGATATTTTTGGATTTGATTGAAAATAGCATGTATAATTTAATTTATTTTCCTCAAAAGAACATCCTAGTTCCTAGAAAATCTTGGGTTGCTGACCTTGGGTTACTTACTTAATAAAAAAGAAAAAGATCAAAATCCAAAATCTCGAACACCATGGGACTTTTACTTGACACGAAAGTCGTGAGGTCTTCTATCAGCAGCTAAAGGGCTGCCATTAATTACCGGACACCCAGTATATGTATATTTTTGTATATAATCATAGAATACGGTAATGAAATATTTTTCGAAGTTTCAAAACACCTTGTGTACTAAATTAAACATAGTACCTTAGTGAAATCTTCATAACTGTCGCACTTTATTCCTAGAAATACGCATTTTACGTCTGAGATGGCCTCTATAAAGTACTTGAAGGACCTTTTGTGACTACATCCGGGTAGTATTTCCCCTCGTTCAGGTTGCTCCTGTCCACGGAGATCACACCGTCGAATGTCGTGTTTTCGGGACAACCCGGTTGCAAATTGGCATCATTTATGTAGAAGTCGCTGTGACCCATGGCTTCTTTCGTCCCTTCACTTCTGGCTGGAAGAAATACGACTTACCTAAAGCAGAAAGGGCATTAACGTCGGAGACTTACAGTCGAATGCGTCTGTGTGGATGACCTCTACATATTTGGCGCAGGTGGGGTTCAGCTTAACGATGTCGGGCATTCCTTCAAATCTGGGACCATTTGGATCGAGACCTACAAAATTACTTTGAGAGATGCTGATTGGATGAAATTTTTAGCGCTCCATCGTAGGTGCTCCTTCATGTAACCATATGTTTATAAAAAAATAATAGTGGATTAGGACAATTGTCAAAATCGATCCCTCCGTTTTAGAATTATTAAAGATATTTTTTTTCAATGAACGAATTTTGATGCCCCCTAACGGCAAAACGAAGCAATCTTGGTTGGCTACATACAAGTTTGCCGGCATCGTTTTCTTTTGGGTCAACAAATATTTACTCTTACGTTGTACACTCATATCCCGGACACACTATATAGCAGTACACGAGTCGTTTATAAAAACCACCTAGATTAATAAATACTTTAGTTAAATCATCTACTTTTAAATAAAATATTATTCACTTTATTATACTGTAATGTTCGCGACCACATTTTCTATACCTAAGAGAAATGGTATAGGAGAAATCTAGGGGATTAGGTAAGATATTTCCCCAAGAGCATGCCAAAGTTTACCAATCAAACCAATTTAGCCTGAAATGATATATTTAAAGCAACTTACGTTTATGGCTCCCCTAATTTTGGCCCTTTCTACAACATTAAAAGACAAAACATTTCTGTGCATATGCTAGGCCCCTAAAGCTCCACCTGCATTACAAAATGTCAGCAGTTCAAATGCGCCGGAAAAGGCGGTGTTCATTCTCTGCATATCTATTAGTATACAGATCAATGATCCCGACGATCAGACGCCGGATTGTGCTTATTGTCAGCAAAGGCGGCCAAGACGTGGCCCATTCCACACGCCTCCCCTTCTGCACTGTCTTCTCTTGCAGAGATAATTTTTTGCTGGTAATATTTTCTGTACCTAAGTCAACACGGGCCGACCCTGAATTGAATGAATGAATTATATTCTCCAAATTCTTATTATTAAATAATGTCTTTGCACATCCGTATAAGTCTGTGTTTCAAGCACCATAATAACAATGTTTGAAGAACGTAATGCGGACAGAAAGATAGAAATATACTGTTCAGAACATATCAGCAGTTATAGTCTCTTAAATATTTGTGTTCTTAGAAGAATAAGGCTAATTGTATATCTCTTACCTGTTATTTTCTTTATATTGTTGTAGGTTGCACCAACGTATCCAGCAATATGGGCACCAACACCGTGTCCAACGATATGCACTGTATTAAGTTTTGTAGAGAATCTCTCCTAAAATTAATCTTTAGTTATTTGTTAGAAAAATTTCATTAAAGGCTAGTGTAACTTTTAGTTCCTTTAGCAGGGCCATTATTTCTAGGGCAACAACTCTCGCATTCGATATGGCCTGATCATACGGTGGTTCGGCCCCTCTTTGCCAGTCCACGGAAATTATGTTAACATATGACTTTCTTTTTAAGAGGACAGTAGATAAATGCTAGAAATATGACAGTTGTATGAAAGGTAGTTAAATGCTACTAAAATATTATTAATATTCGTTATTAAGGGATAACGGCAATTTTGCATGCCTTGACGCTATACTGGTATTTTATTTTATGTGATGTACGGGGTTTCTCTGGAAAGAGCACCTCCTCTTATTTCGGAGACGAAATTTAATATTTCAAAACCAAATTTACACTTTAAACATTACGAGACTACGTCACAAATAATGGTGCGTTAAAGTTTTTGTGGGACAACAAACTGTCAATCCTCATTTTTAGGCGGATATTTTTTTTGCGAGAGTAATGTAATAAAATTTTACTCTAGACTCTAGAACACGGCAGATCATTCGGGTTTTAGGTTTCCGAGTATTAATAATACAATTTTCCAAGTCTCTATCCAACTGAAAACTCTAAACAAATAATTGTTTCCATCTGAAAAATGAAAATTGGTAGTTTGTGACTAACACAAACAGTAAGAAATATGTGTACTGTCAAATTCAAAGAAATCTAAGTAGTTATCTAAAATGAAAGATATTTTTCTTTATTCAGTTTTTGTACGTCCTAGGTCTAGGCCTAGATCGTATCATTGTTGAATAGAACAAAATAAATAAATCAATTTTATTCATACTGTTACTTTTGGTTCAATTATGGTGTGGAGTGGGATATATTTATGGAGACGCACATTGTTGGTAGTAATTGAGGGAGGTGCTTTAACTGCGGATGCATATTTATAAGATGTGGTGGTACCTTTCGCTGAATATATCGGAGCAATTGTTTTCTTAATACAAAACAATGCTCGTTAATATGTGATTCGTTGAGTAACTGAATTCCTAAATCAAGTTAAAATACCAACAGCAAATTGGTCTGCATGTTACCCGGACATGAATATTATAGGATATATCTGAAACATGCACATGATTCTGGTTATCTACAAAAGTGAGAGCTGTTGTAATTGACATATGGAGGAATTTATCTCAATAAATGATCTATGACCTCATCAGAACTATGGAAGTAGTTGTCCTAGCTGTTTCTTGAACATTACTAAATACGAGTATACGACTATTTTTTGGAACAACTCTTTCTTTTGCCTTAAACATTTAATTTTGATTTAAATCAGTCCTAATTATTTATCAGGGTATTTCTTTATAGACGTACCCTGTGTAATAGGCAATACTTTCAGTTTTAGATAATTATATAATTACTTTATGTACCTTAATCCAACCCGTATATCCATTTGATGTAAAATCGTGTATTAATATTAATATATCAGCATGTATGTTGAATCCAGCTGCTTTAATGGAATTATATTTTGCCATCATGCCATTGTACAATAAATCCCCTGATTCCTAGAAAATATCAGCTATAACCTGGAGAATGTTTTTTTTCTAGTTACTGTAACTATTTCATTCATTCAGTTACGATACTTCCCTTTTAATCAAAGGGAATCTAGAATAAATATTCACACTGGGGTTCTAACGAAATGTTGTTTTGCGAATCTTAACGAGATCATCAAATATTTCTCCAGGAGTAGACCCATTGGACTGCAATGATGCAGCTTTCCCGTGAGAATATGGAAACTGTAACAATTGACTTTTCAGCATGTATTCACTGAGCAAAATAGGGACCAAAACCATTTCATAGTTACAAAGCAACGTTTCATTAGCACCATTTTTAATACTGTACTCATTTATACTTACCGACTTGTTTCGCTTTATTAACAGAAAATCTGTTTTTATTATGTGTCTGTCCAGAGGTTTTAAGTTAACAGGACGTAAATTTGGATCATACCATCTTGAGTCTGTTTCTATACAACCTAATTCATCGTAGCACTTACTATAGGAATCTTTAAAATATTATATGTAAGTGGTTAATGTGTGTAGACCACAGTAATGCTATAACTAGACGCCGCTTTCCTACCTGCACTGTCTTCTTCTCTTTTTTTGATTATTTTCTCAGCCTCTGACTCACTATTAAAGAGGAATGTCATCAGTAAAATGAAAGGTACTAGTTTCATTACATTTGTGGAAAGAGTGGTATGACACTGACATTATGTGAGTCGACAAATTCCTACATATTTGACATAATGACCCTGACCAGTTACATGGATCAAAGATATCTTAGATATCGATGAAATTACATATATGTAGATGTACACCGAGATTTAGAATAAGCTAGAGGTAACCCGCCTATTGTCAAACAGCCCTATTAGTGGTGGAATTCGTGAAAGAAGCGTTCGTCAAGTGTTTCTTTGATTTTACTTGGTTTCGAATGATACAATTAGCTTGATTGTAATGATGATATCCTTTTAAAGGCTAAACATTATTGCAATATAATACTAAGCGTGCAGTGCATATATTATGTATATACAGTCTGTTTGACAAAACGTGTACGGCAAAACTTTTTTTTAGGAACTGTTAGAAGGTTGGCTGAGAAATGAGCGCGTAGCTAGCCCCTTCCCCCTAACATCCTTTGTATATAGAGTCTCAATTGTCGTTCGATCTTTGTCAGAGAAGGACGTATTTTGTCATGAGCGCCACGTATGCATCATGTTATGAAGCCGTGTTTTAGTGTTTGCATCCAAAAGGACCTACAATGTCATACGGAGCTGCAAAATACATGAAAAAGTAAAGACATTTGTTAGTAAGTGGGTGAAACGCCATTCGGAAGTAAAAAATGTCGATGATCTGCCGAATCGTGGCTTTACGCAAAAAAACCAACAAAAAAGGAGGACAGGATCATTTTACGGGTATTCGAGAAGAATTCTCGCTTATCATTACATGGTGGGCAAGCAGTTTTGCTTAAAAAGGGACTCAATGTGTGATGTGAAACTATAAAAAGACGTTTACTGGCTCATAATTTAAAATTTCGTAGCATAATAAAAAAAGCCGCTATTTTCCGAGAACCACGTTAAAAAGAGACTAACTTGGGCGCAGGAAAATTCAGACCGCGGTTGGGACAATGTATTTTTTTCGGACGAAGCTTCTTTTTGGGCACGTTCTTCTGTCACTCATACCTGGTGTACCCACATCAATAAATTCATCCGGCGGACCGTCAAACATCCGGTGAAGGTGCACGTTTGGGGTTGTTTTTCGAAACAGGGATTTGGTACTTTGCACATCTTTACAGGTAATTTAAACGCTGCTAAAATGGTCAAAATATATCAAAAGGATCTATTAACATCTGCCCGAAAGTGGTTTAGAAGGAAACACATGTATTGGCTACTCCAAGTAGATAATGACCCGAAACATCGGAGTCATCTTTGTACAGCGTGGAAACTTACGTTGATGCACTAGATTGGCCATCGCAGTCGCCGGATGCAAATTAAATTGAAAATGTTTGGGCACTCATGAAGTTGAAGCTTCTAGGAAAGAAGATCTGGACTCTAAAACAATTAGTTCATCAAATTCGACTTATTTGCAGGTCTTTGTCCCAGGATTATGCAATTAAATTAATGTAAAGCATGCCTCAGAGACTCCAGTCAATTATTGATAATGGAGGCGACTGGACAAGTTATTAATAATAAAGCATCATTGTCTACATCCTGTATAATGAGTGTATTTTTCTTCAAATTTTTGCCCCAATTCATTTCCGAGTTTTGCCGTACACGCTCTTGTCAAACAGACTGTATGTCTCAATGAATCATCATTGAGAAGGATACAATTCATGATGTAATTAAAAAAATTGGTTGCCGCATTGGTTGCCAGTCCGCCAAAATCATTTGCAGCCAACCCGTTTATACAAGGTTGCTAAAGAATTTGACACTTTTTACAGGGGGACGCCCAACTCAAAATTCCGTTGTTTTATTTTCGGAATAATTTTGACAATTTTAAAGCCAGAGTCAAAGGATACGTTAAATGGTCCATAAAAAAAGCAGTTATATATATCTTTATTTCCCGATTAGATCTTTAATTCCCGACATATCGCATTCTAAAAATATTATGAAAACAGAAATCATGCGGTCGGATCTTGAACCATGAGGAATTATGAAAATCAAATTTTCATTCAACCGCTTATGGAAATGCAGTTAATATAAATAAATTTTCAAATGAAATCCTACATCTCTTTTATCAGTGGTAGGATCTGGTTTTTGTTGAACATTGTATTGATATAATGAAAAATCGATAGTGCTCATTCGAAAAACATTAAATTATCACCCAAAAATGTGATTCGGGTTGTAGTCTTCCAGTATTTCAATTTTCAATGTATGTCCATATATCTTACTACATAATTTTGAAAAATTCATGGTTGATACTATTTTTTTTTAATTTCCGAAAAAAAATGCCAGTACTTCTCCCCGCTAGAGTCCAGTACTTATTTTCCACTAGAAATTTTTTTTTTTTTCAATCAATACTGTGTTGCATTTAAATGATATAATATATCTAGGTACCACTACCCAAAAATAACTTAGAAAATCCATTACAGAACCAAAATTCCTTCTTGATTTTTTATTTCCAAGTTGTAAAATCGTGGGCTGAGAACCAGAGGGTTCCAAACGACATTTGTTTCAAAAGACGTTTCTTTGCACGAAAACCAGGTCCATAGAATCCTGCATCATTTGCTGTACAAACTTTACGCGTTTTCCCAAATATAACGCCACTACCTCATTTGTAAAATAGTTTTAAGCGACATTGAATGTCATATTTAAGAATCATAAGGTTCCAAGTGATTGTTTACGTGTATGTAGTTGAAAATTCGTGCCAGTTTTACGTTTCTAGTTGCTTGAAAGCGGTATAGTATGTCAGATACTTCAGAAGAAGGGTCTTTTGAAGACTTCTTAAGCTCTGGATAGGAATATGAGCCCGACTATGAAGATAAAAAAAGGTTTGTTTTTAAACCATGCATTTGCAAATTTCTAACCTCAATATTTTTAGAAATTTATTATTATTCGACAGCAACTTAGAAAGTGAAAATTTAGACCACGAACACCCTCTTTCATTTCAAAAAGCAAGGGGTGTAAGCAGGAGTAAGAAGGTAAAGTAGTTTTAAACAAAAATAAAATTTTGTTAAAATTGTATCTTATTGCAGACTGTTTCCTGAAAATTTATGCGAGTACAATATATATGGTCCCCACTTGCATTTGTAAAACTTTTGCTAAAGACTGATAGAAAAAAGCCTTTCTGTGTTATTAACATGAAGCTCAAACATTTTTTTGATAATAAAAAAGTACAGAGAGTTTTAATTATGGTAATGTATCTTAAAACAAAGTCTGCCAATTAAAATGTTTGCAAGGTAGTCCTTTTGAGATGCAATATAAAGTGAAAAATCACTTCACAATTTATAAAAACGAATGTAAAGAAAGAAGTGAAAACTAGAAAAGGTCGCACAGCAAAAATTACAACTGAAGAACTAAACAGGATGAATGCTTTTAGTATAGAGCCGGTAAAAAAAATTAAAACTAAGAGTTTTACAAACACAAATATTGAGGCAATAAAATGTGCTTATAAATGGATGCCATTAGAAGATAAAACTTACGTGAAAGCCCTTATTTCAGAATTTAAAAATAGATAATTTTTTTATTTGGTTTACATTATATATATTTTTTAATTTTGTTGTTCCCATTCAAATAAAAACTGTTTGAATTGTAGTTACTTATTTAAATAAAAATTGTGTTTTTTAATAAATGTATTAAATTTTTGTTAATAAAGTAAGTTCATTATCATTAAACTCTCGCTTGGAACCTTCTGGTTTTCTACGTTTAAGTTGTCTTAAGGTGCTAAGTACAGTCATTAGATAATTACTTTGTTTAATACATTTTTAACAATGTCAAACATTAATATCGATTTTCTGAACAATTTTAGATTTAGCGCTTAGAACCCTCTGATTCTCAACCCACGAAATGGTGTCGGATTTACTGACATAGATACGAAAGATTTAATAAGTGATTTAATAAGTGATACTATGACACTGACCATCCAAAATTACTGACTGAGGTGTAATCACCGATGGAAGTATGTAAGTACAATGTGTCGCTCCTGTCAATTTTTGGAAATACACACTACTTACTTACCAATATCGCCCAACAACAAAACGAATAGTTTTTTACTTAAAAGCCTTGAGAATGGAAGGTGAAAAATAAAGGACATATATATTTCTAAGTAATATATTTCAACAATAAAGTGTTTTTAAATTAGCTATAATTTACAAATTTGTGTCCATAACCTAAATATATACAGTATTTACATTTTCTTGTTTAAAACATTTTCGTGTTGCAAAGCATCATTTTGGTGTTAGATGTATACCTTTTTTAAAATTTGTTAAAACTTTAACATTGTACTCTCTAGATAGGTATGTATATTATTGATTTCTAAATATATCTAGATTAACTTTCGTTAACCACAATAAGGATTAGTTTAAATTCAGAAAATATTTTAAACAACGATCTATTTCGATTAAAACATCACATTTCACATGTTTGCCTTTCAATATATATTATGTATTATATTTACCTATTTTAAAATTATATCGCTCAATTCCAATAAACTTTAAAATATCAACAATAGGATAGAGAAATCACTTATATCTAATAAATAGACGGAGAGAACTCTTTTAAATTGACTCGAATTTTTGACAGTGTTACACTAAACGCGTCTTTATTATTAAAGCTATGTTTATCAAGGGTTGGAAGGTGCACGTAGTTGAAAATCAGGAAATACCAACATATCAGTAATGGTACGAGATTAGACCGCGTGATTTCTCTCATAAAAAATAGAACGCGATGTGTCGGGAATGAAAAGTGGTGTAATGTTAACCAAAGAGCCAAAGGTGCATCACTTATTCCGGACGTAAGTACCAGTAAGATATGAAAAAATAGTAGTTATTTAGAAAATTTGTTTTCACCATCTCCATCGCCGCGTTTTTTAACCTTTGCGCACCAGTCCGCCGCACCCCTACACCATTAACCCGTTTCGGCCGAAAACGCCACTCCTGGTACATCGCTCTTCAGCGCCTCATAACTAATACTATTTGCGACAGGAAAATTTTACAGGGACATATTTTTGAAGTTTAAGACGTGCCCTTTCCGATTGAGTCCATGAAATTCCTCCAAAAATATATTAATTATGAAAAAAGGCAGTTTAAAAAAAAAAACAATTTTTTGCACATTTTTTTTTGAATTAAATTTTCAAGGGGTTTCCGGTCTGCAATGGACCTGGAACCTCACTAATAATAATGTGGCATAAATGTTTGAACTTTAAGTATACGTGGTTTAAAGTTTAAAGATCGATTTTTTTGCCTTATGAGTTCAAAATGGCGCCTGAACTGCAAAATTATTGCTTAAAAATTCAAGAATTTTTTATTGGAAAATACCTAATGCACTTTTACAAAAAAATTGTCAAGAATAAAAAGTTCTTAAAATCACTCAATGAATGAAAAATGTTTTCAAAAATTTTTGAGCACTTTTTTGGATTTTGCAAATAGTCAATTTTTACAAAATTTAAAAAATTGCTTAAAAAAAATCTGAAAATTCCAGTGCATTCTTTGAGTGATTTTAAGAACTTTTTTATTCTTGACAATTTCTAATAAAAATGCATTGTTTTCGAGGAAAAAAATCTAAAAATAAAATTTTACGTATCGAAATTTAGAAATTTTTTTGTCGAAAACAATGCATTTTACTGAAAAATTTCCAGTGAATTATATGAGTGATTTTAGGAACTTTTTATTTTTGACATGTTTTGTAAAAGTGCATCATTTTCCAATAAAAAATTCTTGAATTTTTACGCAAAAATTTTGCAGTTCAGGCGCCATTTTGAACACATAAGGGAAAAAAATCGATCTTTAAACACGTATACTTAAAGCTCAAACATTTATTCCACCGTTTAGTGAGGTTCCAGGTTCATTGCAGACCGGAAACCCCTTGAAAATGTGATTTAAAAAAATGTGCAAAAAACCGTGTTTTTTTTTAAAACTGCTTTTTTTCATAGTTATTAATTTTTTGGAGGAATCATGGACACTATCGGAAAGGGCACGTCGTAAACTTTACAAATATGTCCCTGTCAAATTTTTCTGTCGCAAATGGTATTAGTTATAAGGTGTTGAAGAGCGATGTACCAGGAGTGACGTTTTCGCCCGAAACGGGTTAATACAGAATTTATACAGGATTTTATGTAGACACTTGTCACTCGTGACATTTCCGAAAGCGGGACGCCCAACGTAAAAACTCTGTCGCCGAATTTTCGAAAAAATTTCGACAATTTCAAAGGTGGCAAGTCGAATAAGGGTCAAAACGGCGGCTAAAAGTCGGAAATCGGACCGGAATCATCAGAAGTCTGTCGGTAGAGTGCGAACGGGCGTTTCGACGATCTCGTTTTAAGTGAGACCATTGATTCGTTTGAGCCGCTATGTAAAAATAAATGCAAATGCGTTTTCGCAATGCATGCAGTTTCGTATTCTTCCTCCAATCCCCCCGAAAAATCCCTCTACAAAAAAATGCTGGACGAGACAATTTGTATCCCTCTTTTTTTTTTTTTGTACGAATGATGATTAGGCAGAAAAATATAAAAACTGAAATATTTAAAGAAATTAATTTATTACGGGTACTTTCGGCCGGAATGCATAAGGTAAACTTGTTTTTTTTGCAATATCTTGAATTCAGGACACATCGCAGTCTACGTATTTGTGAAGACTGTACTCATGCGGAGAAATCTTGAACTAGGACAAATTTTTTGAACGGCCCTTCTTTTAGCTATTACGATTTTTTCGTCACAAAAATGCTCCCTCGTATATTATCACTAGTAATCTCCCTAGTGCTTGATTTATTACTAAAAATTTACGGTAATTAATTACTAATTCAACCACGTGGGAGATTCGGTAAGAAAATTTCACATCTACATAAATATACTTAAAAAAATATTGACACGTTGTTGACGTTTAACGAGTAGGTTATGCATTCTGACAAAAAAGTTTCGCAGGTAAAATGTGACGTTTGTTGTTTATTTATTTATTGTGATCTTATTACAAATTTGTAGTATGATATAGGCAACACATTTGTTTATAAGATTTATGCTCGTGTAGAAACAAAAAATAGGACGACAATAATAGTCAAAGGTCAGTTTAATGTTGCATCAACATTTGATTGTAACAGTATAATTTCGTCTAGGGTACTCAGCAGGACAAACATTTCCGGAATTTTTTTTCGTTGCCGCGGTAACTATTAACAATAAATAAATCCGATCGGTTTGAAGATGTAGATGTGAAATTTTCAGTTTTATTGTGAGAGTCGATGTCATTCTATCAAATAGAATTTCCAAAAAGCTTTATATACAATAAATTGTTCAGTACCATAATATAGTTTTTATGTAACTACATGTATGTATATTCGAAAATTCACATTCATGTTGTCGTGAGTTTAATTTTCTGAAAGGAGGTTAAAGTGTCCTATGCAACACTTGAATAAGTCGATAATAAAAACAAATGACGAAATAAGAATAAAATAATTTCGTGTTTAATATTTTGCACATCTGTAATACAATTTTCTAGACATAACTACGTACTCTACACGTAGTTAAAAAATCGTTTTCAGATATACCTACTTTTTCTCGCTTTAACTTTCCATTAAATGTCAAATACATACGTTTATTAATTTCGTTGGCATATCAATACAGGTATTTTACTTCACCACATCTAAAAGAATCTGTTTGTTTTCGTCACACAGAAACTTGCAAGCAGAGCACTATATACCTTACGAAAATTTATAATCAGAAATAGGTTATACCTAATTTCCAAATAAAAAGATACAATAATCTGGAAAATTGGGAATAATATACATATAATTGGGAATAAATAATACAATAAACTGGGAAAATCACATGAACATATAGCGAAGTTACCGAGGGTGTTACTAAATTTAAATAAATTAAAATCATATATTTTTTCAATTTGAAAAGAAATGACAAGAGGGGCCTTTTTCTCACAAATCCAAAAGGCCCCTCTTGTCATTTCTTTTCAAATTGAAAAAATGAACTCACATTTTGCCATACTACAAAGAATAAAATCATATAGTTTTCAGGGAATCCAGATTTTTTTGTAATGAAAAAGCGAAAAATTATTTTTTATTTACATAAGAATAATTGTGGGTAATGTTTAAGCTGATCAATACTTTTTTAATATAGTGCATATATCATGTGACAACAAAAGTCAAAGTATGTTGGAAATAATTTTCACTTAGAATATTATGCAGGCTTGGAGCCTGCTTGGAATATGCATTTTTTACTCATTGTAATGGCATATCTAACTCATCTTGATATTTTATTTTCTCTGCTTTTGTATGCTTTGACAGAATATACTAATATTGGCGCAGATTTCTATTTGGATATATACGCCAATTACCAGGACACAATAATTTTAAATCAGCCCTCCCTGATTTAAAAGAGTAGTTGGAAACAGTACATTTTTTAATTTAGTCCATCTAAATAGCTCAGAAGATATACAATTACACTATTTCAAATGGTACATTTTCTCAAGAAACCCTCACGTCTCTTCAGCTTTCAAATGTCACTACGAGTACATAATTCCAACCTAAGACATATTATATTATTACTGAAATAACTGAAATGACATGAAAATTATCATAACATTATTTTATAGACATTATAAAAACATTATCATAATTATAATTGATTGTATAAAAAAAAACAACATATGTGTCTTGTTTTCTATTGTAACGGAAGACAAAACTAAACTGAACAAGAAACGAAAAAATAACTAAAAAAAATCTAAAGGTGTTCCCAGTAGAATTATTTTTCTTCTGTTCTTATCTACAAATGCAAATTCAAACGATTAACGCAATAGGCATCGAATAATTAATTTACATTTTCAATAGTGAGGTAAAATAATTCCTTAATCTAAATTGTATTATTAGTTTGGTTATTATTAGGAAAACGAGTATGTTTGGTGGTGATGATATGTCGGTTGTAGTGAATAAAAAAACACGAAGATTTACTTAGATATAGGAGTTTTGATACATAAGGAGATGTAGGAGATATTTTGATACAATTTTAACATATTTAAATTGTTTATTTAAAACTAACATGAATGCATGTCCAGAAGAGATTGAATTAATTAATATTTGGTATTTGCCTCTTTCAAACTGTGCACCCAAATATAGAATATAATTTTAATGTAATACTGCCTCATTCGTAACAACAATGGCTATATTTTTTGCTAACCTATGCTCCCCATAGGCTCCTTAAAATTTTCTTAAATCTGTTGCATAAGACTTGAATATCACCAATCTACTTAAAACGTTCTAAATATAATTGGCAGTATATATTATTTAATCCATAAAACCGAATGAGATTACTTTTAGTGACGAAAATAGAAAAAACGGAAACGTCAGTAATATAATTCTAGTAGAACCAGTCCTAGTTAAAAAGGCGTTGAGGATTTCACCTCTAAAGATAAAGGCTTCTAATAACACTTAGTGGTCGTTTTTATCACTCTACGTTACTAAGGCCGTTTATTCACATCATAGGCACCACTCTTCTTCTTTTCTTATCGTGCCCAATGTTTGAATCAACGACTCACAAAGTATGCCTACGTAATATCAAGATGGCTCGTTTTGTAGTTGAACTGATGAAGATGGTCTATATGATCACGAACAAAATTCCAATTGCCAAACTATGGCGTTAATCATTTCAAATCATATTAAAGAGTTTTCTATTTTCCTCAAGGCGGATCAGACGGTTCTTCTTTGTCCCTTATTGCTTTCAGCAGGTGGCTCCTCAACTCGGACTCCGAACTCCTCCAGAGAAGCACCAACTCGTCTTTAGACAGCCTTTCTAGGGGCGACCTTCCGTTGGAGTTCCTTGGGGAACAATTGGGCGGAGGAGGGGCGGGTGGAAGATCTTCTTCTCTCACACGTGATCGTGACCTTGATTTTTCTTTTGCTATTGGATGATTACTATCTAAAGATATAGACTGCTCTGTCAGCTTATTCCTTTTAGTCGAGTCTGTACAAGCGGGTGCAATGCTATTTGTCGAGTCACCTAGGCTTTGATGCCTCGTCTTGCTTCTCTTAGACAACGGCGGATTCCTCATATCCATCTTAGTTGTGTCTTCTACTTGAATTCTAATCTGGGGATTGGTGTTCTGCTTCGTATTATTGTCGTTCATTCGTTTCGTAGGCTTTATGTTCTTATTTATCAGACCTTGCAGTTCCTCAATGGCCTGTTTGTTCCGTTTCCCTACTTCGTCGTCCAGTAAATTGCCGGCGGGTTCATTATTGTACTTCGGAGTAGTTTCGGATATATTCGTGAAACTCCTAGCCGACGATACTTGTTCTGGTTTTTGGGAGTTCATCAAAGTTTCGTCGCTCTTGCCCAGAGTTAGACTGTACTGGGGCTGGAGGCGGTGCCTGTCGATTGATTCGCGATACTTCGGAAGGGTGGCCAACTTTCTGCCTATACTCTCCGAATCCGAAAGTTTTCTTAGGGGCTCCGAGTACCTCGACGAACTACAGTCAGACAGATTTTCTATGGACAGAATCGGACTCTTGCCGGCTAACTTGCTGCCGGAACTAATTATATCTAAGTAGCTGGACCGCCTGCTGTTTATGTCGGGCGGGGAGCTCGTCAAGAACATCGTCGCGTCCTTACTCAATCGTCTTCCCACGGCGCTGCTGTGGTCTAATTTTAAAGTTTGCGAGTTGAATACGCTATCCGTGCTGAAACGCCGCACGTTCAGGGCTCTGGAGCTCCTCGTCTTGTTTTTAGAACGCGGGCTGAACAGCTGCTTATTGAAGTACGTAGTGGGGGACTTAACTTTCCCGCTGTTGTCGGCCTTGGGACTGGACCGCATGAACGTCCTCCTGATGATGCTGGGGCTCAGTTTCGACTTTTTCTCGTCGGGACTCAATTGGTATTCAGAATCTACTTCCGCCACCGATTCCAGCGGCGGCTCGCGCTCCTCCTGCTGCTGCCTGCGAATAGTGCTTTATTGTTAGTAGTAATATGTAATTTTATGTCGGGGTTCGGTCGCTTACCTTCTTATCTCTTGGATCATCTCAAAGAATTGAGCTTTGCTCTTTCTTCGTCTACGCTGTTCGTGTTCCTTCTGAAACAATGATCATCAAGGACTACCGAAGAAAATTCTAGGTCAATCTTATAGCTATCTTATATTAGAAGTGTTACACAGTGTGTTGTGTGATGAAGTGGAGCCTTTTTTTTATTATCATGCATGTGAGCAAATAGCAATTTAAAAAAAAAAAAATTAAAAGACACGTATATTAAAAATGGGAATACTTGGTTATCACCCTATTATATGATATACAGGGCTTTTATTTGTAATATGCCATTCTTTTAAAAGTTTATTTGTTGACATAGAAAAATGTTTTAATATGTTAACCAAAAAACAAAGGATGATCGCAAAATTAAAAAACGTTTGCACATGTTATTTTTTAAATCTTTATAAATGGTAAATTAAATAACATATATGGTACATTGTCACATTTTTTTAAATAAACCTAATTTCCACCTTTCAAAAAAATATAATATGTCTATTTTTGGACCAATCGTTTTTGAGTTATTTCACTTCACTAAATAATACCGTCTAGTTATCCGTGCAGTCGAAATCAAAATGTGACGTTTTATCTCGCTTACTATGGATCAATATGGAAGTAATTACTTTTATTTAATGTATTAACCCTAAACTGGCTGGAACTTTTTGCTATTTATAATATAGAGACATCCAAAAAAAAACGTCATCAACTCTGGCTATGAACGAGAGAGATGGAAATAGCGGTCATGTCTAAGCTTTTCGGTTATGTCAAACTTTTGACAAGTGACTGTCACAATTTGTAAAATAAACAATGGCTGTCATATGATGTGACAGTCTTGACAAGTAAATAAGGTTATAAATTCGATCAAGAATAGAAATACGTCTTTTTTTTCTCGGCCAACTTTGATGACGTTTTTTTTGGATGTCTCCATATAATGTCACAGTAAAATTTATTTGTTTTGTTTTCCATAGTGGTCCAGAGCCAGTGCGATAAAACATCACTTTTTATGTCGAATCGTCACACACGGCTAACTAGATGGAATTATTTAAAGCGAAATAATTCAAAAACAGGTGGTTCAAACATACTGTTACGTATTTCTCTTCCAATAATTCAAATCTTCACTTCAAAACACTTTTATTAACAATCTACAACTCTCCGACCTAAACTGTGTAACATTCAAAACATAACTAACTCTATCCTAGCAACAACACCAGTATTTATGAATTTTACATGTTCTAGAAAATTCCTTTGACATCTAGAATATTTAATATTCTTTACTAACAGGTAGTGTATAAACTAAATAGACTAAGTATGTAAACTATAAAACTTAATAAAGGTCAGCTGTCACAAATGTCACTTTTACAAATGTCACAATTCATATATCATATTTATATTTTTGGAATGTGGCAATTAAGTTGATTTCAAACATGTAACAATTTATAGGGTGTTCCATTTAAAAAATAACATAAGTTAACCTTTT
This sequence comes from Aromia moschata, assembly GCA_029963805.1. NCBI lineage: Eukaryota > Metazoa > Arthropoda > Insecta > Coleoptera > Cerambycidae > Aromia > Aromia moschata. The sequence goes on along the minus strand of JAPWTK010000049.1, from coordinate 463,800 downwards.
TTAACTTTGCGATCATCTTTTGTTTTTTTTTTGCTTAACATATTTGTTAAGCATAAGTATAATAACGTTTGTCTTTATCTTTTTTTTTCTATATCAAGGAAGAAACTTTTCTAAGGGGTGGCAAATTATAAGGAAAAACAGTGTACTTAATTATGTAGGTACGTAGGAATTTATATCAGTTTGTGCATTAGAGCTTTAATATATTCAGTTCCTTTTCTAATATTCATGTCTTTTTTGAAATTATAATCACGAAAAATAATACCTTTAACTGTTTCTTAATATTCATGAAATTTTCATAAGAAAGAGTTGGAAAATGTTTTTTTTTTTTTTTTTGCAGAGAAAAGTAATCAGTTATACCATCTTTATAAAATTAGCACATAATTTTTCTCAGTGGCACTCCCCAGAAATTATAAAATAAATAAATGCTCAACTTCGTAAAAATTCAATGCTGAATTTAGAATAGTTGCATAGTTTTATATATAAAATTGGTATCTTGAAATAATTTTTAGGTATGACTGGATATAATGCACCTATAAATATATTTTATGAATATGTATGTACCAGGTGATACAGAATCAAGGGAGTGTATCCTTCTTTATTCATCAAATTTTCAGTATCTTATATTAATAAATGATTACTCCAACCACTAATGAGGTTGGAGTAAAATGAGCAATTTTATACCAAGTTATTATTTATTAATTTATCAAGTTAATTATTTATACTTAAGTGTAGATACAAATTAGCCAGTAATGTTTTGTTTAAGTATAATAACACAAGAGTAAACCGATAAAAATGAATTATGAGGTCCTAGTGTCAAAGAGATCGAAACAATTCATGCAGAGCGTATAAAGACTTTCAACGGCATGATTTAACTTTATAAATGGCTGTTTTAATACACTGAAAAATATTAATTTAATTTTAAACTAATTAATTTAATTTAAAATAATTTAATTTTAAACTAATTCAACAAGTGGATATACAAATGGTAGAAATGTTATGTATTATAGCGCCTGACTTCGTTCAAGTCAGCACTATTGCTAACTCTCTTATCATAGGATATACAAGATTGGTTAAGCTGTGGCAAACTAATATCATTTGATTAAATTGAATTTTGACGGCTCTCAAAATTCCTAAAAAAATGTAAAAAAGCGATATTTAGTGCAAATTTCAGGATCGCTGATCACGAATTAGATGTCAAAATATAATTTTATCGTAATGACAGCAGTTAAAAAACTATCGAAGTTCTTGATAAAGTGCAATTTACTACTTTGACATCAGAATCGTGGTAAGCGACCCCAAAATCATAAAAATATGCACAAAATATATGTTTTGTATCTTTTTTGGGAACTTTGATAGCTTGTATAGGTGTGTACACACATATGCACAAGAAAATTCAATTAGTTTACTCTTGCATTTTCTGTATAATGGTTACTCTTTGTAGCAACAAAACACACAACCATTCATAAGCCCGAACCTGACGCACTAACAACTGTAACAAAAAGGAAGCGGATAGAAATGGACTGAGTAATGATTGCTTGCCGTAATCGGCAAGCGCTTTCCCAGTTACAACACAGCATCACCTCAGCAACCATTATTCATACTTAATCTTATTTTATCCCGTGTAGAAAATCGAGTGCTGCTGTTAAGTAAGAAAATAAATTGGATCCTGTACGAACCCTTTTAATGCTCTTTTGGAACAGGCTCGTGATTTGTCCCTGTCGGATGGTGTGGACTAGTTCCCTCGCAGCGTGATGGGGAGAGACCAGCTCCACGCAATTGATGAAGCGATACAGTTTCTGCAAACAAAGGGTGCAGGCATTATTGTATCGGGTTACATTTATTTGCGGGCCCAGCCCGCGATCCAGCTTTAATTTCGCGATGTTTGAAATACTGAAAGGCTGTTAATGCGTTATGAGTATCTGTCAATGGAAAATACGCGAAACTCCATAAACAAACAACTTTTTCAAGAAATCACGTTTTCAATAAATTCGCTAGAAAATTATTATAGATTAATATTGGTGATAACATATAACAAACAAAACGTGTAATAAAAATAAGAAAAGGAAAGTGTCTTACTTACAAGGGGACTATTAAACTTGTTACAAATCAATTTCACTTGGACTTATGTATGTACATAATATGTTTTAGGAGAGTATCTTCTCACTTTCTAGGGGAATATCAGTATCATAATATGTTTAAGGGGAGTATTTTCTCAATTTATCTAGAAAAATACGGAAAAACTGGTTGTCTAATGACGATTCCTCAAGCTGCTGACGTTTGCCAAGTTTTCAAGTAAAAACTGGTTTTCAAGTCAAGATTTTAAGTAGAAATAAAGTGTCAACCATTCTTCATGCCATTATATTCCAAGATATAAATACTACAGAAAGGATAACGCCCCTTATAATTATACGGCACTAGTCACAAAAGAGAAAACGCAAGGGATAGGAGTCCGGATTTGGCTACCCTTTTCTACTGGTCTGAACTGGATCCGCCCGAATTGTTTTTGTCCGGGCTTCATGCTGATCCATTATACAGGGTGGTTCGTTAATAATATTACACAGAGCAACAGTAGATTCCTGAGGTCAAAATAATGTGATTTAGCTAAACTTACCTTAATCCAATTGTCGAAGTGAATAAATCAGGATAACAGCACAAAATTAGAGATTTTTTTTATTGTGAAATTAAAATTACTCTCTTGCAACTCATGTCAGTAGGAGTAATGGTTTTTGGAGCTAATCGCGTTTTAAATTTCCAGTGAAACTAATTCCGTTTTTATTATTTCTTTTAAAGAATTTCTTTTTTAATCAATATTTCAACAATGAGTAGAAGGGTGCCTAAAAACTCACCATGCGGGGTGTTTTAGGACAAAAAAATTATTATGTCTTGCAAATTTGTCATGAATTATTAGTTGTGACAATGAATAACTGATTAACACATTCCTTGCCCCCCCAAAAAGACCCCAAATCGCTAATGTCGTGCCTCTACCCTGATGTATTCAGAAATTGCTGGGAAAATTTGAATACAGAATTATAACTTTAGCACATTTGACAACTTTGGCATCTTATTTACCGTCAACAAATACGAGGAGTAAGATAAGAGCTAAATCGCATTATTGATGTCAGGAATCTATTGTTCTATATGCTCTCGTACTATAACTAATCCAACTATATAATTATCCAATCCTTAGAATGGGATTAATGATATTCTTTTTTTTTTAGATTTCACCTAGCTAGATATGAAAAAAATCGAATGTGGAAGTAGCGATTAATAAATAGAAAATAGTTCAGTTTTAAGTAAATAATAATCCTTTTCATTTTTCAAGTAAAAAAAGATGCAAAAGACAATCTATCATCTTTAGTTCATCAAGTAGAAAATTTAAAATAAGATTCCTTTGTTGTAAATTTGTTATTTTAAATATTATTCAATGGAAACACTGACCTGACTGAAGAACATAATATTCCTACTGCGCCAGATGCTCCCCTTCGGCTTGTCCCTCAGGATTGGCAGCGTGTACCTGAAGAAAAGGTGCTCCACGAGCAGGATGAGCAACCCCAGGGCGATGCCGACGCCGAGCAGGATGAAGACGCCGGTGACAGCGGCGACGCCTAGCGGCCTAGGCTGCGCGATGTCCGTAGCCAGCTTGAAGCACGGCAGGCCTCCGTACCACTTCTCCTGCAGGATGTCCATGTAGCCGTTGCTCGAGTACTTCGCTATCACCGCCGAGATGCTGTCCTACGGGCGACAGGGCATTCGGAATTATTGCGGACGGGATTTTACGAGCGCGTTCGGAAGTTTATTTTGCTTTTAAGAAGGGCGGTGTTTTAGAGCTGTTTTATGACACGGGACATTTGAGGGAAAAGCAAAGAAAAGCAAGGAAATGCAACGAAGGTCACCTCTCTAATAAAATTCTTATAAGAAGGTTCTAGACTGCTTTAGAGCCTTGAGGGACAATTTCAAGAAAATATAATTATTATTGACTTTATTGGGTTTACTATTTTATGAAATACTCTTAATATTACAACATAAAAACTGACGTTAATGGCGTGATATTATCGAAATAATATCTACCCCTACTTTTTTATTATATCATTTTTTTATTCTAGTAAAAAATTCAAATAAACAATAAAATAAGTATAATTGTTTGGTTCCATAACAGTTAATCTTGATTAGAATCCGTAACAATTTATTTGTTAAGATTGCTACGGTATGAGACTCGATCGAGGTGATACTATCCTAGCAACTAGATGTAATCCAACAAAAAATAATCCAATAAAATAATGTTAAAATTATTTAGATGCCCAGAAGCCCACAGTGAATTCACAACCCTACGACGCCATAACCTTAAACTCAATATCTGTTAGATATTGAGTTTAAGGCTACTCGTTAGCTTGTGAGCAGACAGTCTCAAACCCAATAACCCCATAGCCCCGAGGGTCTCAGAGTCCTCCACTCCTGCAACCAGATTTCTGAGTGCATGCATAATAACTGACGATTTGATACTGTGTGAAGTGCACTTTTCCGACTCCATCAGTCTTAACTTGGGCTAGTCAATGTTGAAAGACAGTTTCCTACTATACGTCCAAATCTATGTGATTTGATCCCCCTGATTGTGGAGTTATTAGGTTTGGAGATATTAAGTTAAAATTTATTTGATTTGAAAACTTTGAAGATTTATTGGTTTGGGTTGTATTCTGAAAGAACACCCAGACATAATTTATAGTTTTAGGTAAATACACGGTTTTCGAGCTATGGGATTATTGGGTCCAAGGGTATGGGCTTATTGAATGTGAGGATTCTGACTCAGATCTTTAGGGCTTGTAGGTTATCGGGTTTGATGTTGTCATGAACCCACAAGATACGTGGTATCTAGTTTCATATATACAGACGCCTGTTAGCCCCAAGGGTCCTCAAATCTTGCAACCAGATTTCTGAGTGTGTGCATGATAACTGACGATTTGATATGGTTTGAAGTTTTCCGACTCCATCAGTTTTAAATTGGGCTAGTCAATGATGAAAGACAATTTCCTACTATACTTCCAAACCTATACGATTTGATCCCCAAGATTGTGGAGTTATTAGGTTTGAAAAGGTTAAGTTAAGGTTTATTGAATTTGAGAATAGTTACTCACAGATATTCAGGTTATGAGGTTAATGGGTTTGAGGTTGTCTGCTGAAGAAACATCCAGACACATCGTTAATAATTTTAAGTAAATACGCAGTTATCGGGCTACTGGGTTATTGGGTTCAAGGGTATGGGGTTATTGAGTCTGACGATTCTGTCTCAAATCTTTAGGGCTTGTAGGTTACTGGGTTTGAAGTTGTCTGCTCATGAGCCCCAAGATACGTGGTATCTAGTTTTATACATACATACGCTCAATTGGACAACATATGGTCAATTGGATTATTGGGTTCAAGAGTATGGGGTTATAGAGTTTTGGTGTTCACTCTGGGTAACTCAAATTTTCCGCTCCTAACGAACAAACTAATTCCTACTGAAAATACGAGTGTAAAAGCTTTGATATTCATTAAATCATTACTAGTTGCAGTATTTAGTTTATGTTCGTTAAATAAATACCAGTGCTAATATTGTCTCATTGTAGCAGTTAAGTCGTACTGACCTTAGGGTTAGGCAACCGAGCTAATATGCGTATAAACGGCCTCTGATTGGTCAATGTACCCATGTCGGAATGACATTCATTCTAATATACATAGTTTTCAGTTATGGAATGTGAATGTTTATAAAATAGTGCTATAGAAAAATATATTAGCGTTTAAATGAGTACATTTGCATGTTTTAGTGCTAATTTCATAATTGCTGTATTTCATGTATTACAAAAAGATAAATGTATTGCAATAAAATACATATAAATAAAAACATATTTTTCTTTGTAAAAAACATATTTTTCCATTTAGTGCTTATTATAAACCGTGAGTTACATGGTCCTTCCCGATTCCAGATTACTATAAAGTAAATATTATAGTGATAAAATTTTTATAAGAAAATGGGGCTGAATGATAGAATCTCAATAATTTATTTCATCAGATACTGACAAATATTTAGACTACACTTTCCTTTGTCAAGTTGTGGAACTTTTCTTAGTAGAAAATTCTGATCAATTAATACTGGTAGGATATATAATTACTTATGTTCCCATGACAGAAGGCTCGAGGAACCTATTAATCCATTTCAAAAATATGTGTTAAGTGGATAACTCTACATGAATTAAAACTAAGGAAATAAGAGAGTGAAATAAACAATAATTTAATAAAATAGTAGGGGTTATTGCGGTATGTTATAAAAACTAGATTCTTTCGATATTCCGATTTGAAATTAATAATTTCATATTCAGTTTCACTACAACGACATCAGTAACTCGGATCAATTCTGAACTAGGAATTTCATGAAAACTCACAGTTAAAAATTAAAACTTAGCCGTAACAATATGAACATTCTATGGATAATTCCAAATAACTTCAAATTTTCTACAGGTGCGCTAAAAAAGCATGATCTTATTATTAAAATCGCTATTATTCTTTCCCTCGCTTCTCAATTTTCGAGGTCTCAAAACTAACGTTCGCATTACCTTCAAGGGAAATCCCTTGCTCATTCCGATAGCGTAAGTGTCCTCGTTTATGGTGTCCCCGATCTTTTGCAATTTACAGCCGTGATCCGTGGCACGATAATAGTCCAGGACCGGAGTGTCGGCTATCAGGATGTCTAGGGAGCCGTTCCGCAATCGCTCCACGCCCTCCTCCATGTTTGCCAACGAGTACTTGCGCATGTGCTGCCACAGCATCTGGTTGGCCTTCTGCACGTAGTATTCGGCGGCCGATGCCCGCGGAGCTCCCACCTTCTGGCTGAGGAGCTACAAAACGACGAAACGTTATCGTTATAACAGACTTTTACGCACTTATAAATGGATACACTAGATGTAAATCTTTGCATTTCCGGGACATACGATTTTAAGAAAAACGCAATAAACACTCACTAGTTTATTTAACCCTTAACCCGAAGCATACCGATTTTACTTATAGTAATTGGAAGTATGTGTCTGTGAGACACATATTTGTATTCTTTAAAGAATATTGGGCACGCCACTGGAAGGAAGTATAATTCAAAGAGTATTGAATTTTAGACGTGTTTATTAGAAACCGCGTGTCTCTTTCAACTTTCAATTGCCAAGTTTAAGTAAAAACCAATAATATTTTTATGCATATTAAAAGCTCTTAGTATCATAGCTGACTGGTGTGTAGATGTATGTGACATGCATCGGGTTAAGGGTTAAAGTAAAAACTAGTAGCAGTAACATGCTTAGAGGTATTAGTGTAATTCTTAATCAAAACGATACGAATATTTCATTTAAAATAAACTGCTTGACTGCAATTTTTTTTGGCCAATTTGGAAGTTACGTAATTCAAATAATAATTGATCGATTTTGATGTGCTTGACAACAATGGAAAGTTCAGTTCCTTTCAATTTGTAGGTACTACTGAAAAGAATTTAGAGAATATTAAAAAGTACTCAACACGCAGGATGAGTAAGCAAACGATAAAACGTAAAACATCGGAAAATTCTGCTAGTGACAATCTTCATGTTACTATGAATCCACGATATATGAATATGGATAAAGGTCGAGACAAACACATCCGCACTGAGTCCGCACCATATGACGGTCGACTGCCGATCGTGTCTTGTTTGGTGAATTATATGCAAATGTCATGGTCTTCTGATCAAGGTATCATGTCTGTGTTGCAAAACCGTACCGCATCCATAATCTACGATTGTAATTTTAATAATTTCAAATGAAAATTATTTATCCTGGAGTGGGTACTGAAACCTTCAGCGTAGAAACAAAAAAAACTGGACGTTTTTCATGAAACACCGAACGACTATACTTTTCTCGACGCGCGTTTCACCAACTAATTTGGCATCTTCATGAGAAGATTAAAACTGATATTTGGTTTATAAAAACATGCAAACGTAAATCTATATTTCCAAATTTTATTCGCGTGCATTTGCCGAAATCATCGTTTATTACTGAAAAAGTTGAAAATTTTGCTAAACATAAATGGCTGGATTTAGAAATTAAACATCTATATAGTAAAAAACGAAGTATGCTTGAAATTCAAGCTTACGAATTATATAAAAAACTAACTTTTAGATTAGGTAATATAAAATACGAGCAATGGTGTGAGTTTCAGAGGAAAATGTTTGTAGTTGTAGAAACAAGCAGTTACAAATTAGTTCCAACATTGTTAAAAATAATACCAAAATAAATTCTAAGAAAGACAAAAATATCGTCAAACAATTACGAGAGAAGGATTGTTTGTATTTAAAAGCTGACAAGGGAAATAAGAAAGGGAAAATCTTCTCCTGAAGATGCCAACTTAGTTGGCGAAACGCGCGTCGAGGAAAGTATAGTAGTTCGGTGTTTCTTGAAAAACGTCCAATTTTTTGAAAAAAAATATTTTACTCACTATATCGTTCCATACGCCTATGCATATACATGTTTTTTATTACAGCTTTTTATTTTTTTTTGTTATCATGTACTTTTATATTAACCGAGGTACCGAGCGATGGCTTATGCCTCGATTATCATATCATTACTTTGATTCTTAAGTGTCAATGTTCACATTTATGCACAATAATTGTAGTTACTTTAGGAAGCTGCAGTTTATTCCACAAAATCCTTGGAAACCACACAGTTTTGTTAAACTTGTTGTCGGTGACGATGCGGTTTCGTATCTCGATTTTGTATTTTGACTAGAGCCGTGTCGTGAGTTAATAGAAGGGAAGCAGTTTTGTAGGAGGCAGTGAACATCTGTCAATAGACAGGAATTCTCCTATTTTTTGCGAATTCATTGAGTATATGGTCGTAGAAATCTGGGCTTTGACAAAATGTAGTTTTGTTAATTAATTATTCAGGATTACTTTAATAAGAACTTTCATATTTGTTTCGTTTTTTTCTTTAATTGAAAGCAGTAAACATAGTCAACAAAATGAAACCGTAATTCTTTCTAGGAGATATTTGCCTGAAATTTTGGAAGTTGTATTTTTTTAACTATCCTAAAGCGAAAAGAGAATGTTTGCCCGTTTCTGTTTGGATGTTTTATCCTGGCAACTGTAGTTAAAACTGGGATAATATAGGAAATTAATACATACAAATGTACACAAAGTAAGGCATTACTTTAATATATTAGAACTACTTAACAGCATGGAAAGTTTTAAAACAATTTTCCGGATGTACTGCCCACCACATATTAAGCAAACGTACATATATAGTGCGATTTCCGCATACTTTGCAGCATCGGTATTTTGAAGTCCCTTTTTATATAATGTGGTCAGTCCGATTTTTACGATCTAAAGTAAGTGAAAGGTCTAATGATGGACGGACTCCTGGTGCCTTCGGAGTAGTACCGAATGACTTGAAGAGGAAAATCCTCGACGAAAATTGAGAAGAGGCATGTTATGACTCAATCTTCTATATAAAAGCCACCCCGGAGTGCAGCAAATGTCAATGGTCCATGCAAAAAGTGGCCATGACCATTCCTTCGATCTAATCCTTCGTCTATAAGATACCACAAACTGGTCAGCAAGGTAAACACTTCCCATATAACTATTACATCGAATGATGGGACAAGGTTATACCTGCTGAACTTTTTCATAGGTGGCAGATTACCATAATTATGACAACATTACTGCCATTCCAGCGGATTGCTATCATTTACATTTTCGTCACCACATTCGTTCACCACATCGTCAACCTTCTTTTAATCTCCTGCCAAATCGGTGACCATATGACATGTATATTTTCTGGTTGTCGGACATGCAGAAGCGAACCCTCAGTAAGGTTTTTAAAAATATCAATAATAAAAATTTCCCCCATATGTTTCCAACTTTATAGTGGACACTGAATGATTAATAAGTACTATACATATACTATAACTTAAATGATTCAATTTGCGCAAATTAAAGACTAGAAACAATTAATGAAATGTATTTTATGCCACGTTTACTGGCTTCTTGCCCCACTATGCGGCGGTTATCAGGTAAAAATTATCAGTGGAACGTTTTATATCCGTTAAATAAATATTAAGACAAAAGAATTCAAGACCAGAGTACATATCAACTTTTTCATATAAAGATCAAGTTTTGTAACATAAAAATGCAGATACCAAAATATCGGCTTTAACTAAAAAATAATACACAATAGCCATTGAAAATAAAGTGACTAAGAACATGAATAACTTAATTACATAAATATATACAAATATATTTATTTAAAGCAACAAAACTCTTAAAGACATTTTGTTGGACATTTCTTCAAAATATCCAGTATTATTTGAATTTTAAATATAAGCGAAACAGTTTTCAAACATTAATGCTTGACTTGTTGTGCTTCTTTAAAAGACCAACAATTGAAGAAATGTTGACAACTTAACCCTCGTCAAATACTACAATAAATCGATTTGCATCTTCTAGTCATCCCTAATATTTTTTAAATAGTTATGTTATATTTAAACGAACACAATATATCCTAGGAAAAAATGTCCGTCACTCGAGTAAATCCAGGATCTTTAAGGACTTACAATTAGAATGCTTAAAGCAATTAGGGAAACAAAATCTAGCAGTAAGAAAAGCCGTTCAGATAGTGATCGAAAAACTGCACACACATAGGGTTATTTTATCCACTAATTAGTCATAGCAGGTAATTTCCACAAACAAGCTTTGTATTCAGCTGCTTGGGGAATTTACTTCAAAGTTTATTTTGCTTACTTTTTTATTTATAAAGCATACTGTTTTCAGATGAATTAATAATTGGTTTATTTGAAATGGTCAGGAAACTGGCAGAAATGGAGATTATAAAAAAGAATTGTCCCACCAAGTTGTATATAATAGTATGCTGAGCTGCAATTTTGTAACAAGGTAAGTTATAACCATGGCTGTTTGTGTTGCTTGTAGTAATTTAATTCATGAACGTGAATAAGATTAACCCTCATATAATTGATTTGCAACTCTCCAATGTCGCAAATGGAACCTGATCCCCAATTTTTCTAATTCAAACTAGTAACAAAAATATTCAAAGAGAGCAAGTGACTGAATTTTGGACGATAATATATTAATCTTATCATCAATCCCAACGAGCATAATTAAAATACATGTAATAGACAACTCACATCTTCGGCAAAACAATAACGTAAATGCAATGTTTAACACATTTGTTGGAAAATCACGTTTGAACGTGAATGTTATATTATGAAACAACTTAGAATGTTATAATTCATATTTCTAGTTGTCTATGTAATAGTACTTAACGATGTTACTAAGTTAACTACCTCAATTAAAAACGCGGAAAATATTTACCAAATTGCACATGTGTCACTTTGCCCCATCATTTCATTAGTTACAATTTTGTCTTTATTGCAAGGGTTACAGTTGTGTCTTTGTTTTCCCAGATAGAATTCTGTTTTAGGATTATTATAGTATTATTTAGTTACTCCGATTATAAAAAATTTGCACTTATGTCGTTGTTTCGCCGAAGGTGCGAACTGTCCTAAAACTCCAACGGATGTCCATGATTGATAGATGGAGTTGTTAATGAATAACAAATAATTCTCAAGAACTACATAAATGAGTACAAGGAGGTTCGACAATATGCGAAGTTAAGTTTTGCAAATCCAGAATTATTAATTCATCAATATTCCTTTTGTATATTTAATTCAGAAACTATACGAAACCAGAATAAGGAACGTGCGGCTCGTCAGTAGAAGTGATACCCTTGTCAATTTTTAAATTTTTACAGACGATCGATTGTCAATGCATTTTTTCTCAAATGCATTTTATCTTAGTTTATTCATAAAATTCTTAAAATAGGGTATTTTAAAACAAGGCTAAAATAAGATAAACATAATCGTTTAGTACTTATAACACTTTAATCTTTCTATGTACTCAAAATTATCTATCACTCTGAGTGCATTTACATGTGTAATCCAAATCAAGTTCTTGGTAATTTGCATTAATTTCTCGTTGTTCTCGTTACGAATATTGTTGGCGCCTAGATCACAAGAGAGCTGTTTCCTACCACACTTCCTCCAACTTCTAGTACGTTTCCTTATCTTGTAAAGTATGGCATATAAAGTTGTCAGAAATTTAACGCTAACTTCTACGACGAGAAATACTAATTTTCTCTTGCTCCTCCACAAGAAACTTTCCAGTATACCGTTCCGGAATATTAAATGGACTAATGTTATTTAAACAGAGTTTTGTTTGAAAGTTTGGAAGTTTGACACTAATATTTGGCTACCAAATTAAATCATGAAAGAAGATTATGATAATAATAATGATACAAAAAAAAACTTAAAAAGATATCTGTGAGAGAATGATCCGGCTTTTATTACTTCTACTCTTTATTCACTTCTTTATTCTTAAGAACTTTTGTGTGTTTTTTCTTTTTTTTTTCCGGATAATCCTTCCGTCAATATTAAATTAGCTTCTGGTAGAAATAAATATTATATTTTTAACAGTGGTTCAAATAAAGTATTTTGGATGATGTATAAAGTGTCAAACTAGACATTTTACTATTGAATGCCGTCATATTCTTTCTAAAGATTTTAATGACTAATATGCTCTTTATGTAGAGGGTGTCCCAACTTCTCACTGCCAATATTTTGGGGTATTTTTGATCTAGAAAGAGAACTCAAACGCTGAAGTTATGAATAATTTTCCAATGCATCTGAATTTGACCTCGGAATTGCTATACAAGGTGGTGTTAATAAGTAATTAGCCAAAAACTTTGGAAAATTGTTATGAAAGTCAAATTTTAATGTGGGAGTGTACCTACAATAAAGTGTGGTCACGTCCGACTTCCGGCTGCATTCTACTATTTCATTCATCAGTCGTCCTATATATTTTGCATTTTTTTATTACGAGAAGACGAGAGGAATTGAACAATTGGATAATGTATACGGTGTCTCAAAAAAATATCGAAATATACGTCGTGTCGCTTACGTTGACACTGGAAGTCTGATGTGACAAATATGTAATGTTATTACCTCTTGTACACTCGTTAGTAATATTAACGAGTAACATTAAAATTCGGCATCAATAAATAATTTTTCAAATGTCAGTTTTTCTGGAATATTTTTTTAACACCCTGTATAAAATCCCGAAACTAAATACAGATTCCTTGGAAAAGTTTGCATAACTTTAGAATTTGCATTTTCTATCTAACTCAAAAATAATGTAAAATAGCGGTGATGAGAAGTTAACCCATTAACGCCCAAACAGACAAAATTTTTCGTCCTTTTTGGAGCGTCAATCTCGAAGGGAAATGAATTCACTCAATAAAAACCGCTTATCCTAATGTTTTCGGATGTGATCTTTCGATTTCCGGGGTCAGAATTGTGATTAAATGCTCTAGAAAAAAAAATATGGCTGACTTTATGGAGAAAAGTACTGAAAATTTGGGGATTTTTTTTTATATATATTTTTTAGTCCAAAAATTAATCTGACCTACTCCGGATTGTGGAGAGAGATGGAGGCAATAGTTGGAGTTGATGATAGGATTTTTTTGCCGACCTCAACTCACTCTAATTATTTCAAAATGGCGGACATTCCATAAAATCTCATGAAATATGAATTTTTCTCTAGTATTAACGAGAAAATGTTATTGTGAGTTTTTATTGATCCACAGTCACTTTCCTTAATCAAAACAATACTACAGAATATATTTGACAAAATTTTCAATTTTCAAATATAGCGGATTCAAAATGGCGGCCGGATTTCTCAAGAAACGGCGCGTTTTTCATTATAAAATGAAAATTCAAAATTTGAAAACGGAAAAATTACAGTCATATTTTACGTAGAATTCTGATGGAAAATGTCCTCTCAATCTTTTCATAAAAATGCGTTCTATCTGAGTAAAAAAATATTTGTCATTCTAACCTCAAAATGAGATTTTTTTTCCGGTGTTGAGGTTCTCATGATGAAATCATGAGAATTACCTATATATTATGCACTTAGGGATGCTCTGGCGGAAACTACTCGCCGGAAGTACACAGCCTACTTGTTTCTCGTGGTGCATATACGATTTTTTCTCACACCCACCAGAAAGTACGTTCTACCTACTATTCTTTGAATAAATATGCGAGGAAGTTCCGGAAAACAATTTGTCAATGCGCCCGAATTCAAAATATATATTTTCTATTTATATGCGTAGAAGTTCCGAAAAAAAATTCTTCAATGCGCCTACATTCCTAAGTGCATAATATATAATTCTCATGATATCATCATGAAAACCTCAACACCGGAAAAAAATCTCGTTTTGAAGTTAGAATGACAAATAATTTTTTACTCAGATAGAACGCATTTTTATGAAAAAGATTGAGATTACATTTACCATCAGAATTCTATATAAAATATGACTTTGAATGATATTCGATTAATATGATATGATTTTGAATATTCAAGAATGATGTCCGCCATATTGAATCCGCCATCTTTGATTTCACACTTTTTTCACCAGGAATAACTCAAAATGTTACTAAAACATAAATGACATAGGAAAAGTATAATTACAAACTCTTATTTACTTTTTATAATGAAAAACGCGCCATTTCTTGAGAAATCCGGCCGCCATTTTGAGTCCGCCATCATTGAAAATTGAAAATTACGCAAATATATTCTGTAGTATTGTTTTGATTGAGGAAAATGACTGTTGATCAAGAAAAACTCACAATAACATTATTTTATCGTTAATACTAGAGAAAAAAATCATATTTCATGATATTTTATGGAATGTCCGCCATTTTGAATAGATTAGAGTCAGTTGAGGTCGGCAAAAAAAATTCTATCATCAACTCCAACTATTACCTCCACCTCCCTCCACAATCCGGAGTAGGTTAGAGTACTTTTTTGGACAAAAAAAAAAAACCCCAAATTTACTTTTCTTGTACTTTTCTCAATAAAGTCAGCCATATTTTTTTTGCTATGCTATTTTCTATAGCATTTAATCACAATTCTGACCCCGGAAATCGAAAGATTACATCTGAAAACATTAGGATAAGTGGTTTTTATTGAGTGAATTAATTTCCCTTCGAGATTGACGCTCCAAAAAGGACGAAAAATTGTGTCCGTTTGAGCGTTAATGGGTTAAATTAGGATACTTTGTACATCTAACTATACAGAGTAGCACTTTTCCAATAATGCTTTGTGTTGGTGTTGCTAAAAAACTGCTAAACTGACAAGTAGATGAGAGTGTCTACCGGTTTTTGACTCTGCAAAGACTTGACAGACAGAGGTTTTCTAATACGTAGAAAAAATATTCATATGAGAATTGAACGGAAATAGGGTTACATCAGAGACAAATGTATATGTACTTGAACAGTTTTATTATCACTTTTAGCTTTCAAGATCTTAAAGGGATTGAACTTTTTTTCTAAAAAATATGTACAATAGGTCTCCGCAGATTGAAGTGAAAATGGCATATCTTATAAAAATAAGAAAAATGCGACTTGTTTTAATGTGATGCGTACTTGAAGTAACATTTTGTAGCAAAATTAGAGGACGTCCCTACAGTTGTTGAAATATATTATATACCTACATACAAAAACGTTCTCCGTAGTTTCTCCAACTCCTAAAAAAACTTTAACGAAACAAAGTACATCCTTACATGCCCTGATAAATTCTCATCATGGAAATAAAAATTTCCGGGACGGGATGTCGGAAAATAAATGTCTTTGTTTAAAAATATTTAAACAGTAATTGAAAAATGTTAGTTACAAGAACGCTGTCTCAATATTAATATTCTTACTTGTAAATGGATTTCTATATTGTTGTTGAGATTATTTTGAAATTATTATTTCAGATACTCGTAGATCATCTCTATATTTAGATATACAAATAATGTAATGATTATGATAATCTTCCTTCTTAACAACAGTTTATTTTGTAAAATGCTGTTAAATAAAATAGGCACCCCTCTCCTCCGATGCGGTTTACAATAGATATCATTATTTGACAAACACGTATTTTGACAAAAGACAGTATAGTATTCATGATTTTTTTTTATTTGCTAGATAGGCCAAAAATGATCTGAAACGTCGAAATTTTAAGCGAAAAACATTTTCTGTCTGTCTGTCTTGTCTGTCTATCAACCTTTTTTGTGTACACGATAATTCGAGAACGCCTTAAGATATCAACTCTAAATTATGGAACACTTATGTAACATGACGAGGTCTCGACCTGGTTAGATTTTGAGTTTAATCGGTTGATCAGTTGGGGGTTAAATGCGGATAATACACTTTTTCTTTGATTATTGCAAATTCTCAAACAAAGCAAGATATGCATATACAACATAACATACTTTACAAATTTAAAGATTTTTAGCTTAATAGGGTGAGGGGTTGAGGGTGTTGGAAGGGTAAATATTTAAAGTAGGTCAAATACTTTCTTTTAACATAAATTTTAGTAATTATTAAGTGGACAAAGCCCTCAAAAAATTCTATTCTTTTTCGCCACTCCCCACCCGAGGCATACGCGGGAGTATATATACATATACATATAATCTTTGCCTTTCTACCCGAAGGTGTAGGCATATACTAAAAACTACTGTCTCTCGCCATGCACAAATGTGGACCATTTTTTCCTGTTCTTTGCCATAGTTGTCGCCTCAGCTCTAGTGATCCCTCTCGACTCCAATATTCGCGCGATACCCTGGTCCCATGTTGTTGGTGGTCTACCTTTCCTTCTTTTTATCTGTCTCTTGGCTTCCCAAACTTTCTTGACTGGTCTATCATTATTCATCCTTATCAGGTGCCCAAACCATCCCAACTGCCGGTTTTCGATCCTGCTTAGCACTGACTGCACCTGAAGTTGTTCCCTAATGTCAGCGTTTCTTATTTTGTCTTTCCGCGTAATTCCCAGGACTTTTCTTAGGTACTTCATTTCCATACTTTGCACCATACTTTTATGCTTTTGATTCAGGACCCAACTCTCACAACCAAAGATCAATATAGGCACATAAATTGAATTATAGACACTCATTTTAATCTTTATAGAAACTTCCTTCTTTCCTATAAAGCTGCTCTTCATACTGTGAAACATGTTGGAAGCACTTTGTATTCTCGCATTGATCTCCTGGTCTTGATAACCCTGGCTCTCTATGTGTACACCCAAATATTTCATGGTGCTTACTTGTTCCACCTTGTCGCCATTCAGCTCAACGTTAACTGCAATGTCTGGCCGTCCTCCTGTCATTATTTTGGTTTTACTTACATTTAGCTTCAGTTTCCTTTCTTTCAGTTTTTCATTCCATATGTTTAAATTTTTCTTTAGTTCCGTATCACTTCTTGCGAGCACTAAGATATCATCAGCAAAGGCGCATTCACTTATCCACACTGGTTCCAGGTTACGATGCCCCATATAGAGTTTTGAAGTTTTTCCTCTGGTCTCCTTAATAACATCGTCCATGACTAAATTAAACAGTACAGGGCTCAAAACACCTCCCTGCCGTATGCCCTCCATAACCAGGAACTGTTCCGATTGCATGTTATCAGTCCTTACACAACTTCGTGAGTCACAGTAGAAGCTCATAATTGCCCTTCTCAGCCTAGGATCCACTTTTCTTCTAATTAGGGTATTTTGTATTTCTGATCTTGGTAGGCTGTCAAAGGCCTTTTCAAGGTCTAGAAAGGCCTGGAACACTTGGATGTTTGTATTCCTAGTTTTCTCTATGATCTGTTTAATCGTGAATATATGATCATGTATACTTCGGCCTTTTCTGAAGCCACTTTGACATTGTTCGAGTTGAGAGTCAATTTCTCTTGTAAGCTTGGTTTCCAAGATACGCGGGAGTAACAAAAATAAAATAAAGAAAAAAATCAATTTATTTTCTTTTTTCTGACTGGTATTTGTTCACCCATGGGAAGGAAGATGTTGTGGTTGTGCGGGGTTGTATTTTAACGTGAATTAAGGAAGATATGTGGCGTTTTGTTTTATAAATATTTGAGATATAACAATTCAAATATCTAATTAATAAACCTCTAGTTATTTCCTCATTCAAGTAGTATTGGAGGTAAAAAATCAAATCAAAATCAAAAATCAAAGGCCCATAAAAAGTCAAATATGTTGACGAAACTAAATTCGTCAGGGAAGTCAAAACGGCAAATGGGTCCACTCCAAGAAGTTCAAGGAAGATTAATAAAATTATGTGACTTGATATCTAACAGGACAAATAGTTAATGAAGGAAATGAGGATAAATGGAAGTAAAGAAGATCAGTGATGACAAGGATCTCGTGGATAAGCAAAAGAAAGGAGGGTAATGAGACTAAAGAGGACAACAAAGACAAGGATGTTAAGAAGGACGAAATGAAGTCAAGAGAACAAGAGGGCTAAGGAGGACGAAAGGAGGTTAATGAGCCCAATGACAGTTGTTGGTCAAAAGAAGGACAAAACGAGGAAGGAAAGAGGACAAAAGGTGAACAAAGGGAAGACAAAAAGTAAAAAAAGGGAAGTAAAAAGGTGGTCAAAGGAAAGACATAGACAAGAGGATAAAGGGAAGACGAAAGGAGGACGACACGAGGACAGAAAGAGAATAAAGAGAGGACAGAAACAGGACAAAAGGACGACAGAAGGACAACAGAAGAACGACAGAAGGACGACAGAAGGAGGACAAAATGCGGTTGAGGAGGACAGGGGAACAAGGACAGCAAAAGGAGGACCAGGGAAATATAAGGAGATATGAGGGTAGGAAAATTGAGTTGAGACCCCAAAAGGAGGCCAAGATGGAATAAGGAGGTTGAGTTGGATTATTATGCCGGGATGACAAGGAAGCTAATGTAAAGTAAATCAAGAATGTCAGAGATATCAAAGAGCTCAAGAAGGCTAAAGGGGATATTCTAGTAAAATCAAGAAGGTCAAACAGATCAAATTGTATTGTATATATTAGAGGTCAAGTAAATTAATGAGGTTAGCTATTAAATAGTTTCATGTCAAAATGACAGAGATAAAAAGGCTAAAAGAAAAAAAGAAAAAGGTTAAAATACGTCGAAAAGTCGAAAATTTATAGTTATTCTACATCGCAACAGTGGACGAGTGAACACACTGTATGTTCATTGTATTTTAACTCTGGATCGAATCCATCGCTATTCATTTTTATCACAATCTATTCTAAAATACGGTCAATTAAACCATTTGTTTTGAGAATTCAGTGAGTCACTTTTAATCCACAAAAATTTCAAGTTAAGATTATATAAGATGAATTATGAACTTATCCGTTTCTCCGTGCTTACAGGATTAGTCTCACCGATTCTGCCTGCGTTAGTATCTCAATTCGAAATTAATTTTGCACTTTTCATTCGCCTGCTCGTTGTTGCCACCTTAATTAAAACAATTTTCCAGTCGTAGTGCCAGATTCTGAGTAATAATACGAGATTAATATACTCCGCTGCTTTCCTTAGACGCGATCAATCATTCGTCACAGATGATATAGCCGATAACATAGAGCAAGTGACGAGTGCAAATAGGTGATTAATTAAAATTTGTTTTCAACGCGATTTTGTAACGTATCGACGATACATACAGGGTGGCTCACAAGTAGATACAGTGCAACAGAAAGTTTCTGAGGTCAAAATAATGTGAATGTGACAACCAAGATGCGGGGTGTCAAAATTTTAATTCGGTTTTCAATTTTCATTTAAAATGTCCGAATAAATTGAAATATTACCACGAAATCAGTCAAAAACGTTGACATATATTTTTCTATTATTTGTGGTAGGTATACGTCATTATTTCTTCTATTATAAGTTTCTTGAATCCTGAATCCGCCATTTTATATCCACCATTTTGGATTGTAGAACACTGATTCACAATTTATAATCCCAAATAACTACATTTATTCATTATTATAATGCATTTTTCATTCGCCTTTTTGAATTTCAAAAATCCAATAACAGATTCGTGAAGAGCCATGTCAAAACTTACTAAAACATTTTTTTTCCCTTTTTTTGTCAGTTCTAAGTCAAATAATTGATATTTTTAAGAAGTGGAAAAATACAGTGCAACAGAAAATTTCTGAGGTCAAAATAATGTGAATGTGATAACCAAGATGCAGGGTGTCGAATTTTTAATTTGGTTTTCAATTTCCATTTAAAATTTCCGAATAAACTGAAATATTAGCACGAAATTAGTGATTGTTTTTTTTAGGTAAGAAGTTTAAATTCGATAGTTTTGATATCACAAATAGGGGGCATCACCTAAGGCTCATCATGCCTTGTACCGGCATGTCCATTATAGGATGTAGGTTATTGATTTAACTATTTTTACATTAACACCTACTTGAAGTCAGTAAGAGGAGTCGTTTTCGAGATAATCGCATCTGAATCTTGCGCGTTCTGTATATGTATATAAAAATATCTCGCTGCCTCCGAAATTTGACTTGTTATTCTTATTCTCATTAATGAGTTGGGCATTGTTTATGAACATACCAAATCGATAGGGTTTATAATAAAGGAGTTAAAGTTGAATATTTCAAGTTGATTCCACTGAAAATTTGACGCAGACAAGATGGCGCTAATCGTGATCCGGATATGACGTAATCTATAATTTTTAAAGTGGCGACTACGTTTTTTTGGTGGAATTTTGTAGTGTAGCCAGTATACTATACTTATATTTTCGTGTAAAAAGTAACTACAAAAAACATTAAGATTATGGTTTAGTGCAACACTTAACTAACACAACAAAAAAATCACCAAAAAATATATCAAGATAAAGATAAGAACGTAAAACTTAAAATTAATCCAAGGGCATCCAACTGAACATCTTCACTCAATCCAGTGTCCAAGACACATACCGCTTAAATATCCTGGCACACTTTTATAAAAAAAATGTCAATTATCACGTACAGATAGTAAAAAAATAATATTTTATCTTCATTAATTACATTGAGACGTTAAGTTTTATTTTTATTGTAGCCAACATTTTCCCGTAGGAATTCTTAACAAGTGGTAACATAATTAGAATTGATATACTTAGATATTTATTATTTATTTTGTTTTATGAATTGTAAGTGAATCACAGCTTGCCTCATGCATTACAGTCTCTGTGCTCAGAGCGACGGATTTTAATGAGCGTTAATAATTTTCCTCGTTACATCTTATAGCCACGGTGTTTCATCACGGCGAATATAGTTTAACGAAATAGCTGTGAAAATATAGCAGATGCTGTCAACTTTTTACAAACTTTGTACGTATATTGGTACTGCTTAATCTTTAGAGGATGGGAAATCCAGTTTATTGGTTATGGGTAAAAGGTTCCTCGTCTTTATTTAAACATCTTTATTTTGGGGTTTTGGGATCGCCAATTACGAATCTGAAGTCAGATGGATCAGTAAGATGGCGGATCTAATATGGAAGACAAATCCAATATGGGGGACAAAATTTTTTAATTTGCTACATTTTGGATTGCAAACTATATGCATGGGTTTTTGAGGTGGCTGACTACGAATCTGAAATCAGATTTTAAAAATTCAAGATGGCGGATCCAATATGGGGGATAATATCTCAAATTTGCTCGAAATCGGACTGAAAACTGTACACATGGGTTTTTGTGATAGCTGATTATGAAACCAAAATTGTATTTAAAAAATTCAAAATGGTGGACCCAATATGGCGACGAAAAGTTTTTAATTCAGTCAATTGTGGAATAAAATCTCTATCCATTTGTTTTTGCCAATATTTATTTCGATTTGAGGGTTGCTAATGACAAATATGATATCAGACTTTTTGGAATTCAATATGACTAATTCAGTCGGATGGATTCAATGATCGGTACAATCAAGATAGGGGGTTGATAAAAATAATATATATGAGCTTTCATTTATCATTACTCAACGTGGAAAAAAATTAACGACGTGGACGTAGAGAGAGTGTATTAAGAGAGAGAGAGAGATGAATATTTCTCGTTTTGGTGACATCTGCAGTATCGTTACGTAGTAATCAATTTCAATCGATCTCAACAAGTTATGGTTTTCGAAAAGGAGTGAAAAATTTGATAATATTGATGAAGATATGTACCCAATAGTTCGTACATCGTTAGTTTTCGATCACTCCTCTACATATTTTCATTATTACAATGCATTTTTCATCCGCCTTTTTGAATTTCAAAAATCTAATAACATTCGTGAAGAGCAATGTCAAAACTTACTAGGACATTTTTTTTCTTTTTTTGTCAGTTCTAAGTTCGAAGAAGAAGAAGTTCGGGAAATCCAGTATACTGGCTCGACCCATGGTCAACATTTTATCCACAATCAATTTGTGATAGTAGATACTGTTTTTATGCATTTTCTTAGAGGGATCATATGCACCAAATGTCCGACCTCTATAGGTTAAGAAGGTAAGCGTTTCACAACTTTTTAGACGTTATGACTAAAGCCGGCTAAACAGCGCGGCGGCCCACAAAGTTTTCACACATCTCAACGTAAATAACAGTGTAAGTTTAACCCATCTCCTTCTATATAACAGTTTATTGTTTTCATGAATTTTGTTTTTGCACATACAAGTAGTAAGTAGTATGACGCGTACGATTATGGCCCGCCGCCCGGATCTGCCGGCTTTAGTTATAACGGACTAGTTCTTTTATTATTTGATTTATTAGTTACTTTTTGGTATTGTACTTACTGAAGGAAGCGCACGCCTATGTCGTTCTACTCTAAAAACTACTGTACTTACGCTCCTGTCGTGGTAGTTGCTGACGGTGTTGTGGAAGAAGAGCCCTGCAATCAACGCCGCTATGTTCGCCGTGTAGCTGGCCACGAAGATGACGGAGAAACCGCCCCAGACATTGATTAGGAACTTGTTCGGCCAACTCTTGGGAGCCTTGAAGGCGACCAGGTGGCCACAGGAGGGCCCCACATCACCCACAGGGCGGAACTCATGCTGAAATTCTTCGATCGCTGCCTGCCCCAGGGATTCAGTCCGAACGGACTGAGCCACTCGTAGATGGCCACCGCTATCGCAGTTATGTTCAGACCTAAGGGTGGGAAAATAAAAGGAATACTTCAGTTGATATGCAACGAAATAATTTAGTAATGAGGGTATTTTTTTTATATAGGGTGTTTCTAAATGAAGTAAATAAAATGATACCAATGAGTACACTGAATGTCAACGGAATCACTTTCGGGCTGTCATTTTTTCAATTTTACAGATATTTTAATTAAATTTGCTGTATGTCATATTTGGTATAAATGCCAATTAATGATCTACACAGCATATTTGTGCAATTTCCCGTTTCACCGAAAATGCATCCAACTTTTGATTTTTAAATAGGACACCTTGTATATTTTTTTACATATTTGGAATCCGCAGGTCATGTTTAGTGAAAACGATTGTTTTTTTGTTGGTTCTTTTATTTCTTTTTTTTAATTTTTTGATATTAATTAAAAGAGCAATTATTGCCCAAACATGATTCTTCATCATTTCCCATTTTTCATTTTAAGCATTTTTTCCCAGTGACAGCCCAACACCGTCATGGCATACTATTGCGTTACATATTATACAAAGTTATGTTGCATTTTTCGATAATATGTACCCCATTTATAAATAAACCGTCAGTCTTCCAAACTAACTCCGTTGCTGTGCGCAGCCATAAGGCCCCAAAAGTTACAAAATATCATTTGAGCAAGCATAAAAACTATTTTAAATATTGAAAATATTTAAAATATGGAAAATTGTCTTCCACGAACATAATATTACAAAATACGTCTTCCTGATAAATAAATATTGCAAAAAAGAATGTATCAATTGACAAATGTTGTGCCTTTGCAGCAGCACCCTTTTATGGAAGACAAATCCTTTATAACTTTCCATACTTTCATTCAAAATTTAAAACAGGTTTTATGGTTGGTCAATTGATACATTTTTAATTATATTTTGCAAATTTTGGTACCTTACCGATGGGCTCAGCAACGGAGTTAATTTGGAAGACTGAAGGTTTATTCATATATCTGTTGAGTACTTTTAACGAAAAAATGCATTTATAGCGTTGGTCATACGGTGTGGATATTTCTGTCGCTACCTCCTGGGCTCTTGAGATGATCGAATATTTGTGCATTGATGTCCAGAACAAATTATTTTTTTTTAAATAGATATCTTCAGATTCAAAACAGAATGCGTATCATAGACGGTGAAAAAGTTTCGGGACAAAATGGCCATGAACATTATCAATTTGCAGCGCTTTCTATGGACCCGATGTACACCTAGAAATAGTAATTTGTATCGCAAGGGGGCTCGTGGCAAATAACAATTTAATGCGATTTTGTATTCTTGATTTATTATTGAAAATATTAATGTATGTTGACTTGGAAATCTCTAAGAACGCTGCGTCTCAGCAGGGCCTTTGGACTTAGGGTATGTTTGTTCAATGGACTTTATTTTGACCTGCAGAGTTACTAGTACCATTCATCTTAGGTACATTATTTGCAATCACCCTGTGTACTACATTCCGTAGAGTTAAATTTGCGTCATTCCAATAAACAAACCAAAAGCAGTTCAATGAAAGTATTTCCACACTGCTTGTTTCTTTATACTACTGAAGTGTTTTGACATTGGTGATTGCTGTATAATTTTAGGTAATCATTATTTAAGTAATTTCCACCTATTTAGAAATTTGAATATCTGAACATCTATTCTATAATGGGGACTAACCTGAAAGCGTTATGATACAGTCGAGCCTAACTATAATAATTTTAATCTTACAAGTGATATCGTTGACAAACTTTGTCAACCATACAACTTCCCGTGCAATGTGAAACACATGGGGAATTAAGAAAATCATTAAGATAGAGAGGTTAGATTATGTATCTCACTACGTTATGACGTTACTATTTTGGCAAACTATATAGCGCAAAAAATGTTCTACTGAGTAATCTGTAATCAACTGAGCGTTTCTACATTAATTTTCATGAGAACAGAGAACACTTAATATTTTTTTACTAGAAAGAGATACGTTTTTTATTAGAAAAGATTTTTAGTAGCGTAAATGGTTCGATCTACACAAGTCTTGTAGAACGAACAAGTCTTGTAGGTCGAACAAGTCTTGTATATCTTGAAGATTATATATTTTAATATTTAGGAACTTAAGATTTTTACATAAGACTTCCGCGTATACAGTGACGGTCGGTGGAATTTGACATTCTCGTATTTTCTTAAGGAGGCATGGGACCCAT
Source organism: Aromia moschata (assembly GCA_029963805.1). Classification (NCBI taxonomy): domain Eukaryota; kingdom Metazoa; phylum Arthropoda; class Insecta; order Coleoptera; family Cerambycidae; genus Aromia; species Aromia moschata. The sequence continues at coordinate 438,579 of JAPWTK010000049.1, read as the reverse complement.
ACCATAATTTAGGGGGTGGTTACTAGACTTAAGTAGAAGGCTATAATGGCAAACATCTTCAGGGAAAACTTGCGAAATTATTTTTTCCAAAATGCGTGCCTCCGGGCAGATCTTGGAAACGGCTTGCAAAATATTTGCGAAATATTTTGTTTCATAATCGCCGAGTGAATACAATTTTTTTATACTTGTGATTTTCCCGAAATTTTGAGATCTGTAAAATGTTAAATTTGAATTTTTATTTCATCACAACATTTCGTCTATGAGATTTTACAATAGTTGTATCTTTAAGTAAATTAAGAATTTTGCAAAAATCACAAGTATAAAAAAATGTATTTACTCGGTGATTATGAAAAAAAAAAATATTTTGCCAATATTTTACAAGTGGTTTCCAAGATCTGACCAGAGGCAGCCATTTTTGGAAAAATAATTTCGCAAGTTTTCCCCTGAAGATTTTTTGCCATTACAGCATTCTACTTAGGTCTAGTAACCACCTCCTAAAATATGGTGTTGGTCCCATGCCTCCTTACGGAAATACGAGCATGTCAAATTCAACCGGCCACCACTGCGTGTATATTTCATAACTATAATTCAGAATAATTTAGAGTGAAATGAAAAATCATATTAAATTTTTATTATATATTGTTTTGTTTAGGTCCAGAGTAATGCGAACCAACAACTTATATAATTTAAGTTTACTTGTGAAAATCGCAATCCACAACTCAGGAGAGAACGGCAGCAGGAAAGCCATCAGCGGTATCTCGGACTTCTGCTGTGGCGCCGCTAGAAATGAAACACCGCTGAAGAAGTAGGGGGCGCTGAAGTCGATCACTTCACTGCGAGCGCTGGAAACGCTCAGCGCGGCGAAAGACATGTGCGCCGCCCCCGACACCAGGTCGCCCACGACGCCGCTCCATTTGACATCCGCCTCGTCGGCGTTGATCACTTTCTCACGCTCGGTCTTCGTTAACTCCTCCTTGAATCTATGAAACAGGAAAAATACTGCCTGAGTAATCGCTGCTTCCACATACAATTTATCAATACTTAATTAAACTAAATCGCTAAAAACAGAAGGTTATATTCTTGAAAGTGTTTGGATATCACCCTTGTTGACTTATATGCCCTCATGACCTCTATGACCTATATGATATTTGCCACATGACATTTATTACCTATACTTTAGACCTTTATTACCAATATGACCAATAGTATGATCGATGTGTCCTTTGTGACCTATATAAACAATTTAACCCTTATGACCAATATGACCCCAATGATCTTTATGACCAATATGACCTTGGTGATTTGTAAGACCTTTATTACCAATATAACATTAATGATCAATATGAACTTTATAGCCGAAATGACTTTTATGACCCAAATGAACTTTATCTGATCGTGACATGAACATTTCTTCATGTGAATATTTTTAATACTTCATATTTAGATACAACAAAACAATTCCCCTCCCCCTCAACAAAAACGCCATTAGTCAAATGAACATATATTCATGATTTGGTTTAGTCATATAAATGTATACATTTTCACAATTTTTTATTAGTTTCCTTATATTTTCTTCCAGTTTTGCGTCGCAGTCTTGCATCGTTTACAAATTAACTGCAGACAAAGAAAGAGTGTTTACCCCCATTTATCTCACAACCCTTTAAGCTCAAAACCTAATCAGCTCCAGGCCTCATCATGAGTGTTCTAAATTTCAAGTTGATATCTTAACGCTTTCTCGAGTTATAGTGTACAAACAAAAAGATTAACAGACAAATATGTTTTTTTCCTCTTAAACTTAAAATCTTGAAGGACAAGGCCTGTTTACCCATAAATTCATAAATATAACAATTTCTAATAAACAAAATCACAAATTCACAAATAAACAAAAGTATATTGGGCAAACAAAAAGATCGGTCTTAACTAGATTCGAGGAACATATACCTGACTTTAAATAAAGTAGATCAGAGGAGTTTTGAATAGTAGAACACTATTTTCACAATAAATAACTAACTGACCGTAACGCTATATATTTTGTATTTTGTTTTTGACAATAAATATCACATAAATAAAAAAATATTTGGAACAGACATCAGACAAATGCATTAGAACGTTTAATTCTAAAGTTTTATTTAGATATGATATGTAGTACGCTGGAGAAACTGAAGACACAACTGAACTGAAGAACTGTACCTTAAAACGGGTTACTTTCAACTAATATGAAAAAAGGTTTTATACGTTATAAGAGCTATACAAATCACTAAATTTGAATTTAACTCTTTCATTAGTAGATACTATCAAAAAGTTTAACGTTTTTTTTTTTAAATAGGTAGTGCTTCTTTTTTCTTGTTACAAATTTATTTTTATATTGGTACTTACTTTGCACCGCTATAAAAATAAATTTGTAACAAGAAAAGGAACTACTATTTAAAAAAAAAACGTTAAACTTATTGACATTAGAAAAAAATGATATTAATGTTAATAATGTCCACTTACACTACTAAGTCTAGCAGTTCAGGAAAAAAAATGTGAAGAAACTAAAACTCGCTATTACCTCTGTTGTACATATGTGTTCAGAAAGTGTTAAATCAGAAAATGGATAAAAAATACAGCGTTCTGGTTCTTAATGAGCCACACTTTGTGTATAACTGATTCCATTTTCAAAAGTCAATAGTTTACATACAGTGGCGGAAAAAAGTATTCATACACGACGGCGCGGGAACATTAAACTATGGTCCACTTGCAAACAGTTTAACTAATGTAATATCTATATACATTGGAATATAGTTTAAAATGTAAGCATTCGAATGATATGTATTTTATTGAAAGAAAAATCATATACTACGAAGTGTAAAGGATTTCTTCTGGTAAGTGTCAAATTGCGCGGGAAAAAAGTATTCATACAATCTAAGATGCGAGAATCAGCGACCGAATGAAACAAAGGGATGACGTAATCCCAAAACTTCCACGCTTCAACTTGTTCGTTTCGTGCGTGTGGTGCATCAGTTGCACGCGGTTGACCGGTAAAGCGGAATATGCAACATGAGCCCGAAAAGTTGAGAAACGAGCAATCGAAGAAAGGAGGTTGATAATAAAATTATATAAAGAAGGTAAAGCTTTGCGTAAAATTGGTGAAATCATAGGAAAAGAAAACGGAAAACGTCGAAAATAAGCATCGTACAGGAAGCCTCCTAAACTGGATGATCGAGACGAACGCTTTATCTTGCGAAGTATAACGACAAATCCATTCGAAAGTTCGAATAATATAGCTGCCACTCTACACGAAAGAAGTGGGAAGTCTGTTACACCAAAAACCATTAGAAACACCCTGAGAAAAGCCGGATTAGTTGCACGAGTTGCCAGACGAAAGTCATACGTTAGTAAAGTTAATCGAGAAAAACGGCTTCAGTTTGCAAAGGAGTACGTTGGCAAGCCAATGGATTTTTGGAAAACAGTTATTTTTTTTTGATGAGAGTAAATTCAACGTCTGGAAATCCGATGGACGAAAATTAGTGTGGAGAAGATAAGGAATCGCGCTCAAGAAAGAGAATATTCGGCCCACTGTTAAACACGGTGGGGGAAGTGTGCTAGTGTGGGGGTGTATGGCATCAAGTGGGGTGGGTAATTTAGTTTTCATAGACGGAATAATGGACAGATTCGTATATTTAAACAGAAAATTTTAAAGCCAGTTCTCAAAAATTAAATCTTGAGGGTCATTATCATTTCCAGCAAGATAATGACCCAAAACATCTAGCAGATGTAGTTCGTGAATGGTTACTCTATAATACCCCTCACATGCTACGTACACCTCCACAGTCTCCCGACGTTAATCCTATAGAAAATCTATGGTAAGAACTGAACCGTCGTATTCGCCGATATCGAGCAAAAACGACTTGAAAACGTTGCTCATGCTCATACGAGAATGGAACAAAATCGAGCAAAAAGTTACTAACACCTTAGTAGCTTCGATGCCAAGACGTTTAGCAGCTATTATTAACTCAAAAGGATATCCTACCAAGTATTAACATTTTTATTTTTATTGTACGTTGTTCAAAGTTCCTGGTGTATGAATACATTTTTCCCACCAATATTTGACACATACTGTAAGAAATACTGTGAATTCTGTAGTAATGATTTTTTTTAAATAAAATATATATCATTCGAAACCTTACATTTTAAACTATATTCCAACGTATATAGATATTACATTAGATTCTAACTGTTTGCAAGTGGACCATGGTTTAATGTTACCTCACCGTGATGTATGAATACTTTTTTCCGCCATGTATATGTATTTCTTCTTTCTTGTACACCTACATATTATTTTACTATAATTCAGCTAAACAGTTAAATCACGATATAATGAACTAATTGATGAACGGCTTTTTCTCTCCTTATTCCTTAAGTCATGACTTAATATTACAACAGTAACTTTTTTAGAAGTTGTACTACTTATCGATCAGTAGCTAACATCCAATATCTTTTCAGGGATACAAAACGTTAATTCTTAGAAATTATATAAACAGCTAAAGATTCGGTGTGGAAGGGAATAAGCCACACTTTAAGCTGCCTTGATACGGGTGCAGTAATGTTACACAGTTTAAACTGATGAACAATACAATACTGAACAAAAGCATTTAGAGGAGGAGCATTACATGCAGAAACGCTTTGTCGTTTTAATACCTAGAATTTCCAAATCTGTATATAATATAACATGAAAAACAGACTGTTTAAAAGTACTTCTGACAAACAAAATAAATGTTGAAGGAAGCTATTTTGCAACATCGCCAGAAACTCGGATCCAAAAAGATGGCTATACTTCACGCTTTTTTATTAAGTTTTTGAAGAACGTTTTTTATCATGTTAGGTAATTCTTGGAACTGCAACACGTACAAACTGTACATATTACATATTGGAACCTAATACTGTCAACTTGGATTTTCCGAAGTAGAATTGCAATTAAGACATTCGTTTGAGAACTCTGACGAATTTGTATCATCACATCAATGTTACTGCGTAAAGTTCAAATATGCTTTAAAATAAATAAATAGATAATTACAGGACAGAAAACGGTAATGGGCAGTCATGGACAGAATGCGGTAATGTATTTATTCCTACGAGACTTGTTTAGTACTATCATATGGTGATATTTTACAGTGTGTTCATTTTATTTTGTCCCACTTTTAAATGGATGTAGAAATGTTATTTTTTTGAGCTAGAAAACTCAGATCAGCAAATGCACTCAGCAAAAAATCAGATTGTGTAGTTATTTGTAAAGCTTTATGCCTTATTGTCAAAAATGTTACAAACTGTCAAATGTCAAATTTTTAGCTACTACAATAGAACTTTTTATGGCGATCACGGATATGTGCCACATATGCCTTTTATTTTTAGTAATTAAGGCATTTTGTTTATGATATTACTATAAGTATATTAATAAATGAGTGGAATTATGTGAAAGCATTCACTTGTTTCACTTCATATCAACATAGTGATATTACTGTAACCAACGTGATAGTAACAGGTAACAAATGATTAGCTCATCTTTCTACATGCTACTAAAAATTGCTGGAGTAAAAATGAAATGGAGTTGTAATCAATTTGACACAGATTGATAAAAATAAAATAAAAGACACGTGGCGTATATCCGTGATCATGATCAAAACTTCTATTCAAGTAGCTAAAAATATGTAGGATGTTCCACTGGAAAAAAAATAGGTTATGACATTAAATTTGACATTTGACAATTTGTAACATTTTTGGCACTACTACACGAAACCTTACAAAAAACTGTACAAACTAATTTTTCTTTGAATTTTCTGGCTAAAAAAATAAAATATCTACAGCCATTTAAAAGTGGGACAAAATAAAATAAACACGCTATACAATTGCCGAACGAACAATTTTATTTGCAACCCTAATCCCAAATATACTAACCTATATTTCAAGAAGTTCTTCCCCACATCTCTCTTACTTCTAAAACGTTTAGCGGTAACAGTTCTGGAACCAAAAAGTCCGTCTGCTACTATATATAACCTAAAATCGAATTCTAATTCTTGAGCAATGTTTTCCAGTAGATCCATGGATAGACCGTAGCAACAGTTTGTGCGATATTTGAACTTCTGAAAAGGAAAAAAGCGATCGTCGTCGTCGCTATTATAGTCGTTTGCGAATTGTTTGTACTCTGAATACTGGCCCTCTTCCTCCTGTTCCTCTTCCTCTTCTTCGAGGCGTTGCATCTCGTTGAACACAAGGGTTAGGTTGTCCTTATCTGATGTGAGGACTCGATGACATGGAAGGCCTGCAAAAGAAACTGAAATTACCAGCTTTTTCCGGAACATTTCTAACTATTGTAATTGTATAAATGATAAATATTAAGACAAATTTGTGATAATGTTTCCAACATACTAAATTCTTTGAAGGTGTCTGCTTCCATATCCATATATATTTTTATTGAGGACTTTTTTTAAACTAACTTTAGGGCTTACTTGTGCTTTTGATTAAAAAAAAAATGACATATTCGAACGTGGTCATGTGAATTTTAGTATATGCCTTTAAAATTTTTCCAAAAAAAAATTGCTCACCATATTTGTTACAATATCAAAAAATATTACCAAGAGAAGTCATATCTTTCCAAATTTTACATAAGTGTGCCAAATATGAACGTTCCATTAGAACATTTTTTGACACTTTAGAATCTACAAAATTATCCAGTAACATTAAATACTTCGAACTTTGAAAAAAAAAACATTATCGGTAGATTTACCATACCACTAACTATATGTTCGAAAATTTCGAACAAAACACGTATTTTTTAAGAAATAAACAAAAATAATGCTTCCAAATTCTCTTATGTTTAATGCAACGTTGAAAGTTAGCGGCGGCCAATTCTCCATGATATTTTAATTTCCTACTATTCTGATTTAAATGCTGAAAAAATAATGTCAATATATCTGTGTCCTAAATGCTGGACGTTATATCCAAAATGCTAGATACTAAAAAAGTTAAAAGAAACAAATAAAAAACGGCCCATTCTAGTCGAGTTTTTTTTTTTTTTTTTTTTGGAAAATGTAGGTCATTTAAATTTATTTTCAAAGTCGTTAATAAAAAGTTTTGTCATATGATGCGCACTTTATGAAGGACACTGTATATTTGTAAAATTGTCTTTTAAATGCGCAACTCGTTAAGCTGAATAAGAACAATTAGTCAATTTTCGAGGGCAAAGAAATATTTTGATGCATACAGAATGGACAAGATTCTCTCGAAAACGATTACTCTTACTGACATGAACTAGAAAAAAGTATACACCTTTTTTTCTGCAAAACAAGTAGGAGAATCTATTTTTCTATAAGATAATTCGATATACCAAACCACAAAAAAGTTGTATCATTTTAAAGAAGCGTGATGATCCATTTATTCGGGTATTATAGAGAAAAATTTAAATCTAAATTTAAACTTTGACACACTGTATCTTGGTTATCATCAACAATTGGTCTAAGGTAAGGTTGGCTAAATCACCTTATTTTGATCTGAGTAATCTGCTGTTTCTTCCCTGTATATTTCTAATCAGAAAAAAATATAAATTCGTAATTGCCATAATATAACGTACAAGGTGTTTCATGAAACAAACAATATTAATAAGCTGTAAAAAATCTTTTAGAGGTCACAACCGTTAAAAAACTACGAATTTTAAAAGATCTACAGTATTTTTGAAGTCGGCTTTTCGTGGGGAATCCAGAAGTGTAACAATTAGAGATGTGGCGAATAGTAATTTAACCGAATAGCCGAATACCGAATATTCGGTTGGATTTCAGCCGAATATTCGGCCAAACCGAATAGTTCTCAAAACCTAATAAATCGTTATAATTTGCACACTCGAGTCCACGCGGGAATTATCTAAATATATTAAGCTCATACTACGTTCTGGAACTGTTACAAGGAAATAACTTCATATAGTAAGGACATCGATACTTTTAATCACAAAAATAATATTGCAATTGAAATACTTAGCTTATTTGACGGGTGAAATATTAAACAAAGATCATTGCCCATTTTCTTGGTGGAAAAATCATTGCCTAAAGTATCCAAAAAATGAGAGGGTTTGTAAAAGTTTATTTATTGATTCCTTCAAGTACTGTTTACAGTGAGCGACTATTCTCAGAAGCCAAGGGCGTAGCCAGTATTTATGTTTGGGGGGGGGGGGGGGGGGCGCCCAATGCCGATTAAACAAAAAAGCCAAAAAAAAAAAAGGTCAATAGAGGCAACGGCAACCGCAATCCCCCGAGTATTTTGGTTTTTACTTGACCCTTTGGGGAGGGCGATCGCTGCAGATTGAACAAAAAAGCCAAAAACAAAAAGGGCACTGGAGGCAACGGCAACCGCATTCCCCGAGTATTTTGGTTGTTACTTGACCCTTTGGGGGGGGGGGGCGATCGTCCCCATCACCCCCCTGGCTACGCCCTTGTCAGAAGCTGGAAACGAGCTGGTATACAAAAAAAAGGGAATCGCTTATTACCTGGCAGAGCCGAACATTTGGTATTTTTATATCACCTACCATCCTTTGATTATGAGTACTAATTGCTGACAATACTAGTACAAATTATTATTATTTTCTTATTTAATACCTTTCTTCTTTTTATACCAGGTGTAAATAACTGTAGAAAATCCGCCAATACAAAAATGACTTTAAAAGGGTTTACCTGCAGTCATAAAATTTGAAAAAATCGATTTTTGGAAAATGTTACAGTGCGAAAGTATGGTATTTTGACTATTCAATTCCAAAGTTTAAGTCGGTACGAGGAAAATAGGGACCTATTTTTTCTCAACGGCCAAAGCGAAAGCTGCAGCCACGCGCGCAGCGCTCGCTGCCAGCCCACCAGGTGCTCTGTCTCTTATTATTCGTGCTAGCCTGCTGGCCTGTTTAAAAGATCAAAAACGTATTATGTATCATCGTGGCGCCATCTTAAATCATTTTTAAAAATATTTAAAGAAGAAGAAACACTTTTTTTAAAAGAATTTCTTTAAGAATTTTTAAAGAACTTTAAACGCGTTTTTCTCGAAACGACATTTTCCAAATCGGTGGCCAGGATTACAGACAAACTTCTCAACGGGTTTTAATGAAATTTGTGGAATTGTTGACGACGACATTGGCTCATGATTGAACGTAGGATTTTGATTTCTGATCAAAATTAATATATTTTCTTAAGGTTAAAAGGGTCGAATTTTAGGCCAAAAAACAGCTCTTTTCTTCAAACGGTCGCCATTTTGCGTAGAATCTCCGTAAATTAATTTCCAACTTTCATTCACTATCCGATTCGACGTAGAATAAAGCGCAAATTTGCTTGTTTGTTTCTGATTACCGGTTGCCGAGGAATCGTGCCCACCACGCATCTCTACCGCGAAAACGTGCTCCCGACGACAGGCCATAACTCCGCCATTTTTTACTATATATGTTCATAAAAATTCGCGAATAAAGTTTAAGAATAAAGTATTTAAACGTACTAATTGTTGTTTTAATCTACTACATACTTTCAGAGAACAAAAATTTCAAAATAAGGTCCAGAGTAAGCTCGTGGCTGCAGGTAACCTTAACAGAAGTTGTTTAGTTTGGAGGGGTCATCTAACCATGTGCACCTTATTTGTCATCCTGATACGGCCCTGAGGTACCCAATTTTTTTTTAATGGGAACCCCCCAATTTTTTTTTAATGGGAACCCCCCAATTTTTTTTTAATGGGAACCCCCCAATTTTCATTGCAGATCTGATTCTACGGGAAAAAATACGTCCAAAATAGGTTTTTGAAGTAATTTTCCTATCATCCGGGCTTCATCCCAGCTCCTTACGAATGCTTATTCATGCTTTTTTTCAAATATTAAAAAAAAAATGGATCCTTCAGGGCCGTATCAGGATGTGCTGAATAAGGTGCTGAATCACATGGTCAGATGACCCCCTCCAAACCAAACAACTTTTGTTAAACTCATTTTTAGATGTCAATGTTTTAAAATGGGACACCTGGTATCTCAGTTTAGTTGATTTTTTTATTTCATTTTGTACTTCAGAATTGCTTTTCTTTATTCATATTTAGAATTGCTTTGAAGCATTTTGTGCTTCAGAATTTAGAGTTGCTTTCTTTAATACTTTAATTTTGAAATTGACAATTAAAATAAGTATTAAAAATTCAGCGTTTGTTTTATTAAAAATGTAAACATAAAACTGAATATTTGGCAAACGAACCGAATATTCCGAATAGTGAAAATAAGGCAGAATAGTCCGAATACCGAATAATTATTCGTCTTCGGTCTCATCTCTAGCAATAATATACTTATATGTACATTAGGGTGGTCCATCTTCTTCAACTTTGAAATTTTTTTGGCTCACCCTCAGACTTTTCCATTTCATGAAATTTTAATACCTGCCAAATTTTAGCTCAATCGGAGAATCTTAAATGGACGCGCCAAAACCATAAATACTGATAATACTAGTTTTTTTCATACTTATTATTGTGCTTATTGTTATAGCAATTAAACTTCAACGTAAATGTGATAAATTCTTTATTTATCAGAACATATATTTATATTATCTATATAACATTTTTTAGAAACTTAATAACTCACCTAACATAAATAACAAAATTACTGTAATGGTTTTATTACTGTTGATTTTTTTAGCATCGGGATAACGGCGGCGATAATCCGTAACAACTTTCATTAAAAATTGTTTTTTGCTCCTCGTTTTGTGTTAATATACTGCTATATTCACTAATCAATTTAATTCCTCGTTCGGCTAAGTCATTGACAACTTTGAGTTTATTAACAACCATTTATACTTGATTGTAATGTAGGATTAGTGACCTGTTTCCATATAACTATATAGTTAATTAGTGGGATGAGGTCAAATGTTACCAAAAAAAAAACTAATCTTCACTTAGTCGACGTTTCAGCTATCTATCAGATAGCCGATGCACGTTTGTGTGACAGTACGTTGTATTCTATTGTTTTATGTTATATTAAGTGTTTTGTCAATGTTTCATTCATATTTATTTTTTACAAACGACAACAAAAAACTTATTCAATTAGGCCTGAGGATGCAAATAAATTTTGCGAAACGTCGACTAAGTGAAAATTAGTTTGTTTTGGAAACATTTGACCTCATCCCACTAATTAACTATACAGTTTTATTAACAACTTCTAAAGCTTTGGTATATCTGTTATCAGATTTCCAAGTCTCAGGATCATTGTCCAAAAAATCAAAATCTATATTAAATCTGCGAAAAAAATATTTTGTACCACAAGACACGAAATCAGATATACCTATTATGTTTATTCAAAAACGTCTCTAAATCACTTTTCTTAAGCAAAACACTTCAATATCTTTTAATGCTTTTAAAATATCTATTTTCATTAGACATTTTGTTAAACACGAACACTATTCACGTGTAGATAAAATCACATTTACTTAAAGTCGTTCACAACTATCCTCGACTGAGTGAAAATAGAAAAAAATCAGATACAGAAAAATCAGGCGATACGACGTATAACACAATGCGGCACCTGCGTTTAAACTAGTGTCGATTCAATTAGTGAGTCATTCTCAGACTAGGTAGGGGAGAGGGAGTCACAATGATACAATTTTTGTCGTGATTATGATTTTGTCCAAGACAAAATACTTGTCGCCATCTTCTTATTGTAGGCTTACAGGCTATGTATTTGTCTTTCATATGATACTTTATTTAAAGGAAAAATAAAAACAAGTTTGGAGTTTTTGCAACTTTTTTTAATGTCTACATGTGCTGGAGAACATTGATACACATTCAATAAATACATTAGAGAAAAAAAGTAATATTGTAGTTCAATACTTGTAGTTCAATTCATTTACTGAATTATAAGATTATGAACTGTTAGAAAATAAAAAGATCTATTTTGGCGAAGTGTACCATCAGCAGCAATGGATTTGGGCAGTTTGAATACGACATCTCCCTCCAAGCACTAAACTGATGTCCTGAACGTTAGGAAAAACAAAAGTCTTATGCCAGTTTTTCTTTTCCGTAAAAAATTGACCTCTATTTCATAGCCATTATAAATCGTGACAATTTGTCCAACAAAGTGTACGGCTGTTTTCCTTGTTAAAAACTTGACGACAAAAAAATCGCCTACATTTAATTCATCACACAACAATGGTAGTTCATCATCACTGACATCGTTAATTGAATCAGATTTCTTTTTCATTTCCACTTCACTGTCACTTTCGGATGAACTTGAAACATTTCGGACCGTTCCTTTAATATTAAATTTCACCTTCTTGGTTACTTGCTTAATTTTTTTCATATTTCTTTTCTTAGCGATCTCCTCTAATCGTGCTTTTTCTGGTGTTGTGGTGTAAATACGAGACTTTCTCGCATCTGCCTAGTTGTTTGTATAACTTGTATATTTAGAGTGATATATTCTGATATGGTTTCCGCCCGCAGCTTCTTCTTTGTGCCCAGATTCATCTGAAACCTCTGGATTCTCATTTTTATGATTTTTTTCTATACTTTTCGATTCTATGTTGAAGTGTAGAGGGTTTTAAACCAGGATCATCAGCTGAAACTCTAATTGGTTTGTGATTTTTAATACCATCGGTTATTGCAGTCTTTATAGTTCCTTCGTCAATGAATGCTCTTTGTGATAAGTACGTACCATTTTCATTATTCAACCTGAAACAAGTAACATGTCCTCGTATAACTTACTGAATCTTGTTTATACGAATAAAATAGTACATTTGTAAATTGCAGAGGTACATTGATACACTGTAGAGGCACATTGACACACTGCATCAATGTACCTCTCATACATATGTATCAATGTACCCCAAATGCACTCTGACAGAAATAATCACTAGTGACATATTTAACCTTACAGTGCATACACTGGTTGCGAACAATGTTTAAATAATACTTACGTTTAGGAATGGTGACACAAGCAGTACTCTATTGCTACCACGTTGGTAACACACACACATGTAAAAATGCATTAAAAACTACTTTCTCGCGCCAAAATAAACTAAACACATGTAACTTTACTCTCACTCGTTTTTTCGTTACTAAATTTTTATGACAAATAGCCCACACTAGTGCCATCTTTGAGGTAATAAGTTGAAACAAATGGACTTCTTCTGCCGCGAAATTTTAAATGCATATCAATGTGCCTCTACAGTATATCAATGTACCTCTCTCTCTCTCTCCTAATGATTCTCACCTACCTACCCTTCCAACATATGCATCTGCATCTCTTATGGTTTTAGTAGAGACCGCTTACCAGACTTACAACTTCCGTTCAAATGAAAAGCGCGTCCATTTCGCGATGTCCAATCTCACTCAATTTTGGTGAACATGTTTTTTTTATATAATGTAACAACTTCAGGGGGTGAGACGCACAAAATAGCAAACTTAATTTTTTTCACCTATATATATGGACTACCCTAATGTACATGGTTTTCCATAATTTTCATTTCTTACCGCGGAGGCACTGTCCGTCCTCGTCCAGCTCGCTCTCCATGACGAAGGGCGGCGATAGAGCGGTCACCACCCGGAAGACGGTCCGCGCCCTCGTCGACACCGCGGCAACGGACAAGTCGCCGCCGGGCCACACGATGGTGTCCAGCCTTACGGATCGTCCCGACACCATTCCCACGCGTTTCCACTTGACGCTGGCCGACGGCGAGACGTCTGGAATAGGAGAAAAAGCCGAGTTTAAACTCCAGTAAAATTGGGGTTGTGATCGTGGCGTGGCGAAGAGGGGTTCGATCAGTTAACCACGGAATCGTTTCAGTCCAAAATCGTATCGTAGAATATGCATGCAATGTTTTAAAATCAAATTCAAAGCCCTTGTATTTTTTTTTGATCTTTTGTCTATAGTGTCCTCTTTTGATATACCTTGGGGCGAATTAATATAGGCTCGCCAAGAGCTTCAGCAAAGTATAAATGAGTTTTATGAAGAATCTGAGAGCTACTGCTGATTAAGGCATTAAGTATACTATAATTATCATTTTCAGGCAGTCAAAACTTTAAACGCGATTTTCTCAAAACATCATTTTTGAAATTTGCGGGAAAGATATCTCAAAAAAGGCCTCAACCGATCTTGACGAAACTTTCAGGATTTCTTGTCTATATAACTAGTTTGAATGTGATCCAAAAATTTATACAATTCGACTTTGCAAAATATGAAAATTATTGCAAAAGTCGAAAGTTTTTGGTAAATTTTTTATTTTTTTCGAAAAACGCGCCATTTCTTCAATTTTTTTTTCTTCATTTATTATTGGTTCACATAGAAACTATAACATTCATTGACTCAATTTTTTTATTGGACTGTTTAAAATAAAAATTACGGCCTCCAGAACGCCCGCAAGTCGATGCCTCATTCTTGGACGTGCTGCCTTTGACCGCTTATAAATCTGCCATTTTCAAATTAAAAAACTAAAGAAAAATATTTGTATATTCTTTAAACATGTACAAAACACCATGCCAAACAATATATTTCAGTAATTCCTTCATAATTAAAGAAAAGTTTGAAAAATGCTTGATTTTTGGCCTTCTAATTGTATCTCCCCCCTTAATAGGACAACTGAAGGTATACTGGCACGTTAAGAAGATCACACAATTTTAGTATAAAAAACTAACTTTGTTAAAATTAAAACATGGGTTACTTTGTTTATTGGTTGTTTTTTATAAATGTTTATCAAACAGAATAAATGTACCTATACAGAACTGCTAAAAAACTAGAAGACTAATAAAATTGCGAATAGTCCGTTTTACCAATACTTGAAGGCAAAATGGTATTAAAATGAAAACATCATTATTTAATAGTTGATTTTTTATAAATGTGTATAAAACAGAATAAATATATACAGAACTGCTAACAAGACTACAATAATAATAAAATTGGTAATAGTCCGTTTTACCAATACTTGAGGCAAAATGGTACACCGAAGAAGGTAAAACTGACCCATATAGTACGAATACCTACTATATTTGGTATACTTAGGAACTAAAAGTTACAAACTGAACTACATTCATTGACAAAAAATATATTAATTAAATAAATAGCCTTAAAAGAAATCAAAGATAGACGAGAAAGTTTACACTGTTCACAAACAAAAAAAAAGAGAAAACGCCGTCGTCATTTTAGCTCTAGCACACGAGCAATATGTGCACTGTACTACTTACAATTTGGGCACTGAACCTAACCTTCTCTGAATTGTACATAAAAATAAAAACGACCCAACTGGTCCGTTTTACCCAGTCGGTTAGCTTTTTGTTGAAGCACAGTATTAAGCGGCCCTTAGACGATCAATATTATTGCGCAATATATTGTGCAATGATATTACTTATCCAACTCAGACGGTGCAATATTATGGCATAATAAATTAGTCCACGGGTGATACTTGTACGGTCAACATGTGGAATAATAAGAAGACATCAAGTTGTGTGGCCATAGCATTAGTTGTATCTTTAAAAAAGAAGGAAAAAAGAAGCGCATGTGGATGAAAGAATGGTTCAAAGAAAGAAATAAGTACACTCATTAAAATCTGTTACGTGAATTAAGAATTAATGAACCAAGTTATTTTCAAAACTTTTTGCGACTGGATAGTGGATAGTAGATTTGATGAACTCTTGAGAATGGTTTCACCCGAAATTCTAAAAAGGGATATTATAATGCGATATGCTATCCCTCTAAGTCAGCGTTTATCAATAACTTTACGTTATCTAGCTACTGGAAATACGTTTGAAGATTTAAAATTCACAAGTGCTGTATCTCCATAGGCATAATGGTATTCATGCTGTATCTCCATAGGCATAATTGTATAGGCATAATTGCAATCCGTGGCATAATTGTATTGAAAACCTGCACAACTATAATAAACTGCCTGAAGGACTACATAAAAGTCAAATACAACGATTATTTCAAAATTTGTACAAAACTTATTTTTTATGTAGAAGCTCACATTTTCTTGAAAATGAGAAAAATATTGATACAGTTTCGATACACCTCGATACATTCTAAAATGAATTTTCTTTCTTCGTCTTTTCCCTTTGCAACCATGTAGATGTTTACTCCAGCACGGTTAACACAGAACTGAACCAGTTTTGCGCAATATTGCCTACAGACGATGCAATATTTACGAGATTGCACAAAAAAAATCAAACTGTTTTTGATTGACTCAATATATTGCGCAATCTTTCAATGTGATCTACAGACGTTCAATATTATTGTACAATATCAATTATTGTGCAATATATTGACGTAAATATTGATCGTCTAGGGGCCGCTTTACTTGATAATGTTGTTATTGTATCAATCGCAAAGAATACAAGTATTAAAATTAGCTTTAAAAAGCGAACATTATATTGTTTTAAGAAGTTTTATTGTTGATGTAATATTGTTTTAAGAAGACAAGAAAATGTAGCAAGTACAAAACCGTCAATTTTACATCGAAAATGTTTAAAAACAACTCTTCTTGGACGCTCTGTGTCCAAGGAAAGTTGTTTTGGGAAAAATGTATTTGTACTTATGTCTAATTCATCTTATCAGAACACAGAATCAACTATCAATAAATAAATACAGGGCTTCCGTAAAGTAGTTGACAGAATTGATAAAACCGTCACGGATTTCTTTTTTGTATAGATTTTTTTCTCTCTTCCATAGTTTCACTCTACTATATAGATATGGAAGTAAAAGTAAATCAAAAAGGAAGTATTGTTATCTTATTTTGCACATAACACCGCGGTACAAATTGGCCGAAAAATTAATTACCTTTTAAATTATTGTGTTGATTTTATGAAATTGCTGTTTTTTAAGTAAGTACTAAATACACTGTATTATTATATTTTCTATCACGTCCCATTTTTTAGGTACAGTCAACAGATCTAGATGTACCAATAATAACAAACTTTTTTCAACAACAACAACAATTTCAGCTTGTTGAAACCATAATTACAATTGAGTTTACAAAATTATTTTTGGAAATAATAGGACTAAAATTAAAATAAGAAAACAATTGAAATTGAACACGACTTAAGTTGTTTTTAAACTGTTTCTCTTATAAGGAGAAGAATCCCCTCTTCATATGCGAACAAGAATGACCTAACATAGCAAGAAACCTAATTTACCCGGAAACAAGACGACACCTAGATTTAGAAAATCAATGGCATATTTAAAACAGCATAATAATTGATGAATCATACGATATTCAACATGTTATTATCAACAACCATGAGATAGATATTATTCATTTACGACTAATAGAACATGCCAAAATAACAATTAAATGTTTTTCGTAGCTATCTTCGTAGCACTATCTTCTTTAGTAACCAATGACAATTATTATGGCCCAGTAAAATGAAACAGGAACTTTAATGTAAATATAGATTAGTGCATCGAGTACTTTACTGTTTCAGTGTTTGTAGAAAATGTGTCCATTCTTTGTTCCTGTTTCAATTATTATTAAAGGATGTGAGCTCGCAAAAGCCAAAATTGCTTGTTATTTCAGGAAATTATGAAATTATTTTACAGTTAAGAGTAGGTCAAGGTGATTTTTGTCGATGAATTCATCGTCCTGGGTAAATAAACACGCTGATACAGTAAACAAAAAAATACAGTACCCATACAATTACACAAAGGATCATTTTTCGAAATTCACCTTTCTCGGTTCCATAAAAGGTCTTGTTAGGGTGTTTTCCCGAATAATCGGTAACTACAAACAAACATTGTTCGTATTTATGGAACAAATTAGATTTCAAAATTTTCGGCTTAATGAATATTCACGGTGAACTTATCGGGGAAAATAAAATCGTAATTTCTATCCGTTCGGACAGGATATTTGAAAGTAACTTAATGTTGGACAAAACAACAGCTAAAAGCTTTGCGGTGTTATACTTTGCTACGCTTGGTTTTTATTAAAACTGCCGCTGATTTAGTATCGCAAATAACAGACGGCTCAAGCTTTCCTTTTTAATTACTTTTGTTAGTGTCTTTTATGTCTACAGTCTGCCAAAGATAGCGAGCAATTATTTACTATGAGCTTCCGTGTTTCACGATCAGCTTATCTGCTCCTTTCCATTCTACCGTTGTTTATTCTCGGTATAATTCGAAATATTATTTTTACAAATAAATACAGAACCCATTCAATTTCTTTTCACAGAAAATTTCAAGGACAATAATTTTAGTAATGTGTGAAATACCTATGTGGTATAATCACACCCACGTGGGGGAGGTAGTAGCTGTTTGCTAGACTACACCACCATATTCGTATGTTTTTGGATTCGTTGAATGCGAATCCGTTTTCCTTTTAACGTAATAAATGTACTAAAAATCGTGAAAATATTCCTTTTCAAGTTGATAGAGATCATTGAACACTAATGTGTTGGCTGTTAAGGCCTGTTAGATAATTATTTGTCCCTAACCTACAGATACCTCAAATTCGTTAAAATGGCATTTATGAAACTGAACAGAGAACACCTACTACCGAACTCTAAAGGTACGTGTCCATTTGAGAGAAATACTCTCAAGATCAGCTGTCGAGAGTACGTATTGCAAGTGGACACATATTTGAGAGTAACTGTCGGAGAGCGCCTGTCCAGCTATCGACACCGAGGTTGTCAATACCTGCTCTCAAGTGGACGCGCTATTAATTATTTGTTTTGGTAGGAGCTCGCAGATACGAACGCATTTCGAATTGTTGAGAGTGTTAACTGCGAGTAGATGTTGAAATGGCTCCAAAAATAGAGTGGTCAGAAGATGAAACAATAGAATTGATTGGTATATATGAGGAATATATGTTTTATGGAATTCAAAATGTAAAGAGTACCGAAATCGGGAAAATAAGGACAAAGTATTGAAAGAGATGTCGGCAAAATTTAATTGTACTGCAGAAGAAATACAACGAAAATTGCATAATTTGGGTGCTAAAAATCGTAATGTGACCATTACGCGTTCGTAAATAGAAATGGCCTCTAGCATTTTCGTACTTGTTTTTACGATTTTCGGACCTACTAATTCTATAATATGCTGAACCTGTACTGCATTCATATGTACAAAGTTGCGAGATTGCTGAGCATCCTCAATTTCAAGTTCTCTTGTCAATGTAAAACATACACCTAGTTCCACTCTACGCTTAATCCATGACTTCACCCAACCGCTTCTTTTAATTTTTCGTTCCTTTTTTCTTTTTAAAACTTTGTAAACAATGATTGCAGCCGGAATTTTTTTCACATCCATATTTTCACAGTCACTGTCGAGAGCATGGACACGGCACTATATATCAACAGTGGACACGGTTCTAAGAGAACTATCTGATAATAGACTCTCCGATAGTCTGATAGTAAACTCTCCGATAGTCAAATACTCTCAAATGGACAAGCAATTGAGAGTAACTATCGAGAGTAACTCTTGCGAGTTCCTCTCAAATGGACACGTACCTTAAAATTGGATCAATCTTATCAAGTTAGCTCTCATTAATTCCAAGTATATGACAACTCCTTGTTCACTTTTTCCTATTATTATATATTTTTTATTCTCAAAAGATCTACGGAATGGCTTTCTTTAACGTTCCCTTTCGCACATTTTTTCTTTAGAAAGACCAACCAATTAGCCATTGTGTTAATACTTCATGTCCCTTGACAGCAAAGTTACATTATATTTATATTTTGGTAAATTGACCCTCTCCAAATATATCAATATTTTTTATCTTCAATAACATCTGGAATAACTGATCGATTTTAACACACTTTTACGCGTAATTCTTGCAGAATACATTGCTTCACAGAAATTGTTACGGTACGGTCAATTTGTATGGTATGCTTCGATAAAATGGATCAGTGTTTTTTTTCAGAAAAAAATTACAGTAACCTATAGAAGAACCCTGCTGAAGAACTCTCCCGCAAAACTTTTTTTTTATTTTTATCTTCATTGCTTTTATATATGTATTTACAATTTTATTTAAAGCATGGTACTTTCTCAATAAACCTAAGTGACTGGTTATCAACATCTGTGTTATTGTTTCCATACCAGTTTATACATCTACATATATAAGATTCGGGGAATGAATATTAATGGCAAGTTAATGGACCGTAAGGCGAAGACTACAGGAGGGAAATCTGTTCCTATACCTGCTATGACTCTAAAATTAAGGAGGACTCATCGTCACGCACGTTTTCAATTACATTTTTTCAAATGGACCAATTGTTGTGCTCGCAAGATTATCACTCGCACTATTAGCCCCGTCTCACAGTGGATGCAAAAACGTGCGAATCTCAAAGGATATACGGCACCAAAACCCACCACGGATAATTATGATCCCAATCTACTAATGTAAATATAAGCTCTGGCAGATTAATTCAAACACATGCGTATATTTTCGCGCGTCTAAATAATCCGCACATTTCCGCATCCAGTGTGCAACCGGGCTTAGGACTTCGTCGTCCACTGTCATCTTTAGCTCCACAGACTGGAAAACGAATCATTAAAAAATTGTCCTTTTGGGGCAGTGTCGCCTAAGGCATATGTCGACATAAAGAGCCAAACATATTGGAAACCCTGTCACTATACCTTTATTTTTTTTAGAACAAAAAATAACATATCGAAAACGTATTACTGTATTTTTTTTAAGTACATTACGTACACATTTTTTTAGCATGTTTATGTATTTCAATTGAGTTGGTGATGTATGTATATGTATACTCATAAATTACTAATAAAATATACTGCTTTATTTTTTAAGAATCTATCCCTACCCCCATCCCAACTTCCTGTCCAAACTAAAATGTTCTTTAATAGCCCCACTAAATAACTAAGTATTAAATATTTGGCCAGTGTTTTAACGAAAGTACGTCAAATCAATACTCGCTTATCGCAAGGTCATTTTCTATATCATTTAAATCCAATAATCCCCCATTATTGACCAGTGGTTATGATAGAGGACTCCACGGCTTTTGTGTCAATTATACAGGTACATATTGATGTAGCGTGAATGGTATGTTTATTTTAATGAATTGCAGCAGAATTGATTCGGGTTTTGTTCATATGGCGTATAAATTAATATGTAAATCGAGAATATGTTGTTCAACTATTTGCATATTATTCAACACATCAGATAAGGATACACCACGGCACATATCGTGCATCACCATATTATTAAATATTGTTTAGCGAAACAGAATGAGGAAAACAAGAATTTTCGACTGAGAGTCTTTTTTGCCATTCGAAGAAACATTCCTAGATACCCAAAATTAAAAAACTCGCATATTTTTATAGAATTTTACTCAAAAGTTTAGTCTTGATGAAAATTATTAAAATCCCTATTAAATATACAACTATGAACAGTGAAATTTCAGACACTGTTGTAAACAAGTTATTTTAATGTTGTATGTATATTATTAGTAACGACTGACATTTGGATTAATTTACTCCGAAATGTAAGTGAAATAGATGAAGAAGAAAAAGAAGAGGTGGAAGTGTAACGTGAAGGTGATAAAGAAACGAATTTTAAATATAAATTGAATAGAATTAACATTTAAATGAAAAATAGTAACAAATTGGGAATACAATTTCTTGAAGACTATTGTAAAAAAAATTCTGTCACCTCATATAATTTAATAAATAACTATGTATTTATTTTTCATGTATGTGATGCGCTCTGTGAAAAGGTACCAGATGTCGGAAAAGTGAATTTTGCGCTACAGCCCAAAACGCAGTTTCAAGTCGAAAAATGTATCGCCCATACTAGCGATACAATAGATATATATCGATAGAAATATATCGCACATATGCAGGATCTGTAGGTACATATTCGCAGGACATCAAACCAAAATTTCAGCCGGATTGGAGCAATAGAAGACGTTTCAACTAAAATCTGAAGTGCTGTATTTACTGTCACATTAGAGTGTTTTTAGTTTATTACAAACTAATGGCTACTGGGAATTTAAAGACAAATTTTGTCAAATATTCAAATTGTGAGCTTATTGTTGGAAAAATTTACCTATAGTGATAACTTTTTGAGATTATAAAATACTTAATTCATCCAAATAAAAATTCACAGGGTGTTCCATAAACAAAAAACCGTATGTTTGCTTTATTCTGGGAAAATGGACGATGGGAGACAAGAACTGACTACGCTGTTGGATTCTACATAAAAAAAATATATGGAAGTTCGTATTTACATATCCAAGAAGATAAAATAAGAGTAAGTTAGAGCGGGGTGTCCGAAAAGTGCAAAGTTTCAGTTTCACACTATATCTCAAAAATTAAAAGGGCAATGAAAATTCTGTTTACTGCTTCTTTCGTTTCACAAAAAAAGTAGGGCAGGTACGTGCAAACCGCAACTGTCTATCTTTAAAGAGAACTAAGTTGTCCCACAAAAGTTGGACAACCGAAAATTGGACACCCTGTACATTATCAATGCCGATCCTTATTACAGTTACAAATCATTTATTACGTCACCAGAATAGAATGTTGATACTGGTATTTGTCTTCAATCTCTGGGGTTTCAGAATCTAACTTTTTAATACTTTTTTAATACTATCGGGTAATCCAGAATTAAAAGTTTTCCAGACTGTAAGCGATAAATCATATTGATTTCCCATTAATAATATTGTTCTGTACTTCTGTAAATATCTGCTTAAATTACTTTATGGAAAACGATTGTAAGCGATAAGCGATAGAGAATTTGTGTTTCCCATTAATTTATTCGTTAAAATTTAAAGGCTTGTGTTTATCTGAGGCTGATGACCCCAATCTACATTGTTCCATCCATAATCAATTTCCAAGCTGCTTGCTTTGTTTTCGTATTAGAAATGAAACTAATTACTCACATTTTTATAATTAAAAGAAAAAAGTAACTTCAAGAGCAACTAAAAAGAAGTTTTCAGTTTGTATTATGCTGATGAATTTGAAATAAGTTGACAAATGGTTAGGTGTTACTAATGGATTTTCTTGAAATTTCAATGTTTTTAAAATTATATTTCTTATTTATTAGAAATAAGGGCTTTTTAAATTTAATTTATAATAAATTTAAATTTATTAGGAATAAGCTTTAAAGGGATTTTTACTGATCTAAGATGCGTTCCACTTTACTTTGAATACATAAAAAAACGTTTATAATTATACTAAAAAGATAATTATACTAAAAAGAGAGTGTTGCATTAGTTTAAAAATGTTAGAATCATCACGAAAATTTGACGCTACCAAAATGCCCAAAAACTGAAATTACTATAATAACTCGTAGTTTCTACAAAATGGGCTGCAAATAAATTATGGTACTGGAAAATAAATCTTTCATTAAAACCTAATATAATCATCATTTCATGAAAAACTAACATAATGATATTCATATAGGTGAAGACCTTGATTTCGTTTTTTTAGATAGACATAGAGAAATATGTTAGAGCAACCCTAAAATCTTCACTAATATTGGCATCTTTGTTTTAGTTTTATTGTTTTTGTTTGTCCGCTAAGTTTTCCGCTATATTAATTTGTATTTCATAACGGTTCTTGCCGTCCAGAATGTATCTGGCAATACTCTTGTTGCACATCCCTTATTCTATTGTTACTTGAATAAAAAAGACGAAATATTTCGTATTTTTCTTCCTCTGAATAACCCTTGTTTTAATATAAGGAACATTCTTAAGACCACTTTTTGTGGTACCTGATTTCTATTTTGACGTTTAGTAATAATGCTTAGCAGGGCCAATTAGACTTCAATCTCACAAACTTTATATAATTTAAAATTAAATATTTGAAAAAGGGCTGAACCTAACATAAACAAATCCTATACATTTAAGAGGAGGAGCATAGAACTTATCAAACTATCGAAAAATATACAGGTTGTTCCATTAAAATAAAACTTGTCCTTGTTTTTTTGAAGTTATTGTTCATTTGTTTTTTCTGATGATGCCAAAAGATTATACATAAAAATTATAAAACTTTTGTATTTAGTTCAAAACATCTCATAATCAAGTGGGTATTTAATTCTCCATACATATTGATGATGAAGATGACGCAATATGTAAGAACGATGATGATACACTATATTTCATACAAAATAAAAACCGACGCACCAAACATCTTCAGACGTCATTAAACGCATGTTTAAATAAAACGTGTTCAAGTTTTAGAGTGCACTGATGCCAGATTGTTATAAAATTATTCAGTATTTAGAAATAAGTTTGATTAGCATATGGATGGATTATTTGTGCTTGTTTATTGTTAAATAACTTTTTTTCAACATTAAAAAGAAATAATTTTTAAAATCTATATATTTTTTAAGACATTGGATGGTACATATATATTGAAGTACAAGAAAGGGCAGGAAAAATTTGTAGTAAACGTAAGTAAATATGTTTTTTTAATGAGAGGAAAAATTAGTAAGAAAAAAGGCATACGGAAGTTTTGAGATTTTTAAAAAAACATAAAAAAATTAAAGATTTTCTCACAAACACCATTCGGTTACAAAGAGTGCAGTGTAGTTTTTTTTGTACATAAATATCAATTATTATAAAGTCACGAATAGCACTTCTATTCAATGCTACAGTATTTGTAATCCTCTTGGTAGGATTACGCTTTCTAGGTGATTTTAGAAATTCATTGTTGTTTGAATTTTATGAAATATAACGAACCGTAGAAACATTCCAGTTAGGGCTGCTGCTACACGCCAAAACAGTACATATATTGGACTGTAGTTTTAATTAATAATTTAATTTTATATTTTATTTTTATATTTTAATTTTATATTTATTTAATTAGGTACCTGTTTGACTGTTTTAGCATCTCGCAAACGGAAGTCTGCCAACTAAAATACATTGATTGTTCTGAAAATAACAGTTTTTCAATGCAAGATAAAAGTTTGAAGTTCAAAAAAGGCACAAAAAACACAAATATAATTGAGTGGTGGTATCACTGCACACATTTAATAGTGTCATCGGTGACGTGCATCGATTTTTATTTTGTAGAAAGTATACGTAGTAATTGGTTGTATTATCTTACCTGCTTCCGTTTTGTTGGCATACAAGCTAGGTTCAGGAACTAAATTAAGTATTTCGAAATTTGCGACTAATGATTTGTCCACTTTGTCAACGCCAATTTCTTGTGTAAATTTGTTTCCCGCTAAGGCATTTGTACAGGCTAATTTCAGTTCTCTGAAACAAAAAAACCTACATTAAGTTATTATTGCGTGAAAAAAAAATGGTGATGTGTGGTGATAACAAGTTTGTGATTCAATATGTATCAAATTGAGGAGCACACAGAAAATTATGAGAATATGGCTGACTTTTGATATTTAGTCTCTTAATTGGAGTAGTCACATTTTATATCCTGAAAATAATAAAGAAGAAGTAAAATATGTATTTTTACATAATATTTGTATGACATTTGTACACATTGTTATACGTGGGCTGCCGAATAGATATAGTAATCAGTGGAGTTCGGAAATCCCGGCTTACCGCATGTAAAACTGCGTTTACCTATCCAGCGTTCCCGCATGAGATCGTTGTATTACCGCGCAGACGTGAGTCTCGGGACATCGGGAAGGATCGGTCAGTGGCGTGGATATGCAGGAGTAAGACATACACGCGTATATAATTTACAAAGCGCTTCAAAATACGGTTTATACTTTAATTATACATGACCACAATTTTTTTTGGTTTTTACGCAAACACGATTAGGTGTCTTATACGTATTTTTGGAAGCTGAAAAAGACTCCGTTGTCCGTTTCCCTCCATCATGTCTGGATTCTGCGTAAATCAAGGAAATATAACCTCAAGAGCATGTAAAAATAAAGCAGCATAAAAAAACAAAAAGTTTTGTAGTAGAAAGGCATTATACTATTCCATATGTTTTTTTTTTGTATACTGAATACAATTTTGAGATCAGAATTGTTCCATAGGTCGTGCATTAAGACATAACTTACCTCCCAAACTAACCTCCAAAAAAGAACAGGTAAAAAATATGATCAAAATGTGACATTACATAAATTAGAAGATTAAAGGAACAAAATAAAAAAAGTTTTGCAGTAGAAATGTCAGATTCCATATCATATATTTGTTGGTGTGCTGAAAACGTCTTGGACATCACAATTTTTTCGTATGCTGAGTATTAAGACATAACCTCCAAATTGACTAAAATAAATACCCTTTTTAGAGGTATAAGCAGTAAACCTCGTCACAAGTATAAAATATTTCCATATAAACGTGCTTTTTTAAAAGGTGAGTCCCCTTTACAAAAAAGCTCTCCGATGGTGAGAGGCGAGGGGACTCACCTCTTAAAAAAGCACGTTTATATGGAAATATTTTATATTTGTGACGAGGTTGACTGCTTGTACCTGTAAAAAAAGTATTTATTTTAATCAATCAGCATATGAAAAAATTTTGATGTCCGAGACGTTTTCAGCGCACCAATGGCATGGAATCTGATATTTTTACTAAAAAACTTTTTTTGTTTTGTTTGTTTAATCTTTTAATTTATGTGTTGTCACATTTTAGTCACATTTTTTGCCTGCTTTTTTTGAGGTTATGTGTAAATCTATCCGCGAATTGTTACTTTTGATCATATATTCGGATTAGACGCTCCAAAATGTATATACGCATGATCGTAAGCCTAAACTTCTAATTTATTTAATAAACGTATTTATGTTTATCAATTTCAAGATGTTTTTTGAGGTTATGTCTTAATACACGGCCTATGGAACAATTCTGATCCCAAATCGTGTTCAGTATACAAAAAAAATATATGGAATGGTATAATGCCTTTCTGCTACAAAACTTTTTGTTTTTTTTATGCTGCCTTATTTTTACATGCTTTTGAGGTTATATTTCCTTGATTTACGCAAAATCCAGACGGACAACGTATTCTTTTTCAGCGACCAAAAATACGTATGACACCTAATCTTGTTTGCGTAAAAAACAAAAAAAAATGTGATCCTGTGTTATCATATAATATCGGAGAGTTTTATAGTGTCGAGCCCTGTCGAGTTATAGCACAAATTTCCGAATATTAGTAATCTGTAATAACATGAACTTTGCTTACTGGAGGCAGGTGTAACTATAGTCTGATTTACACCAAACAATTGGGGAATCTCATTGTTGTTTAATAGTTACCTCTATGTTTTAATCCACCATGGAAGTCTTTAATATTTTTAACTAAACAGTAATATAAACACGTGAATTGACTGAGTTCCAAATGGATCGCAGGAAATACATTACCTCGTAAGAAACTATTAATGTTTTAAAATATCTTCAGTACAAATTCAGTTGCCTGTGGATAAGCAATTTGAATAATTTGTTTTTATCTAAACATTTAATGGTCAAAACTGCTTTTCTTCTCTCTCCTATTCTTGAAAAATCAACAGTACAATATTACAATACAACAGTACAGCATTTTACAACAGAACATCTGCAATCTATTGAGAATACAATCCATTTCATTTCCAATGTCGCCGCAATAGAAAAAGAATCAATTCTGCATAATTACGAGTTTGATAACATGAAAATAATAAATAGCGTTGGTATAAAGTGAAAAGACGTGTTCTTAAAAAATTGCCCCTTCGTTTCTCGTTGAAACGGGTCTTTCATATCCTCACCTAGCTTTATGCTGAAAACTAGGAGTTGTGAAGGTTGTGTCACGACCCTAGCTATCAAACTCACAATGAGTAAATAGTAAAGGGGATCTAGGTTATCAGAGGTTTCACTAAGGGCAGTATGGAAAGGGCTGGAGACTGCGTACCCCGATTAGAATAATTAATTAATCCTTAGGCGACCCTACAGCCTAATAAATAAAAAATGCCCTTTTCTTTGAGTCCTTGATTTATTAAAGGCCAGTCTGGTGATAAAAAAATGTTCTGTATTGTCTTTTTATAATTAATGACCTTTGTGCTATATTCTTTATTAGGGGCGTAGATTTAGGCGTTAATTTTTAATAAATAGCCAGAAGGCGCAAAGCCGAAGAAAATGATTTTATGTGCACGTTTTAATTGATAGAAGTAAAAAAAAATTGTCATGCTTGTTTGTGAATAAAAAAAATATTCTCCTTATACCCTATATCGAGTGACACAGATGGTGTACCTCCGATTTTTCCCTTATTCAAGACAAAGGTTTGAAAATTTCAGGGTATTATAGGTATGTGTATGATTACAAAAAGGTGATTACAAAGGCCATACTCAATCATAGCCAGTCACATAGTAGGCAATGGTCATATCTTTCCAGTAATTTACTATTTGAAAATTTTACGCTGTGCAGAAAAGCGTTTAAAACTCACCACAGGGTGTTGAGATGGTGGATAATGTTGTGAGTAAGTTGAGATTTCAGCAATGCGAATGATTATTCCTTTTTACAACTTTTTTATGATTTGTTTCTTGCGCCAAAAGTGTTTTCTTTCGTTTATAAAAATTTCAGTTTCTTATCGTAGTCGGCAGAGGTTCCAACCGCTGATGTCACAGTTTGTAGTTGATATATTTATATCTGACTATACTTACAGCACAATTTTACGAATTTTCTCTATGCCTGTTTACTCAAACATTGGGTTAGTTTACATGCACTTCATGTATGGTCGTGCTGATAGGACTGCCAGAGAAACGCAACGTCTTTATGATGAAAGTAATTCCAATCACCAGACTGTGTCTGTGTTTTTGTAAGACTGCATCAACGACTGTGTGAAACCTATCGGTTCATTTGAGGAGCAGTCCTATTCTTCCATGTGATCAAGATCTACGAAGAAATAAGATCTATCCTAAGGCACAAGATAGAATTTTAGCACGGGTAGTGTAGAATCTGAAGATTAGTGTATGGAGAAGAGCAAATGAGATAGAAATTAGTGATCGTCTTGATTGGAGAGTCCTACCCGAACAGCAGCTTTACACGTACACATGTTCAACAAGTAGGGGAGATCCATTCTAGTTTGGACACTTATGTAATGACGCTTAATGGCCGTAATGACATTTTGATGAGATTGATTTGATATTGCACTATCATCGGGTATGCACATATAATTTATCAGTAATTAAAGCAGTAAATTAGAGTTAAAAAAAACCTTTTTAGCTGCTTACGGTAACATGTAAATATGATTTTTTGAAAAACAGAGAGAGAGATAGAGAGATCGGAGGAAATTTTTAGGTGCTGCGAAACCACAGACTACCTTCAGACGGTGCACTCAATGTATTATTTCATACCTCTTCATTTTCTGTCTCTGTCTTCTTCATGTATAATGGGCGCAGATGGCGCCAATATACGTGTAGATACAGAAAAACTGTAATTTAGTTTAAGTACATTCCAATAGATGGCACTTGCAATAATAATGGCCTATAATATATATATACAGGGTGTACCAAATTATCATGTTCAGACTTTTTTTAACTACTCACGTATAACTTAAGTACATTAATCAACCAAAATAGACGTTTTGCTACAACATTTCGCCTATTGGTTGACTCTTGTACCTTCAGTAACACTTGAACAGTTAAAGACAGCCAGTCTTTCAACATAAAATAAAAATAAAAAGATAAAATATGCACTGTGCTAAATATTTTTATTAGGTATATATACAAATTGTAAAATAGGAAGATGTATAAACACTGACAAATAATGCTGGAGAGTATTAAACTTATCTCTTCAGATTTAATCATTAAAAAATATGTAAGTACAAAATTAAGCATATACTACTCCTATATTATACTTATAAAATATAAAAAAATAACACTAGTTAACATCTGTTCACTAAACTAAAACCCAATATAGTATATATACAGTTCTTATTTACTTTCATATAACTAAAACGTCGTTCACAGACACGCAGATCCCAGTTGGTCTAACATAGTGGTTTATATGGTGTAATATAATGTAAGTGGCTGCATATATTTGTACAAAACTATGCTCATTTTCATACTTACAATTTTATTATTCTGCTCTTTACGATGTGAGATATGAACCTACATACTTTCCGTCAGACTTGTTTAGCTGGTCAAACAGTACTTTTTTTAAGATTTCTTATTGTATGTTAATTTATATTAAGGTACCAAGTCTTTTTTAGTGTTTTTTTTTAATTTTACACATGCTGTAATTTTCGCTGCTTCCTATCTAATCTTTTTTTAGTTGCCTCTGATTTAATATTACGTACTATACGAGTACAATACCAGGGCACACCTATTCCACATATACCTTCAATTATTCTTTTTTTAACAATAATATTATGTTCACTGCAAGAAAGAAAAGAAAAGTCTTATAATGAATTTAGCGCGTCAACGCGTCAACCACAATTTTTTTTATATTTTTATTTTTTCGAAGTACCTGCATCTGCTTTCTAATGCAGTAATACCAGAACCCACAACACCTGTCAATTTTTCGGACGGATAATATAATTTACTTTTATCTGAAAATTCCTTGAGAGTAATAAATTGATTGGAAGGCTGTAGATTATCGGAGCATAGATTTGTGAAGCAGACCTCACAGGTAAAATTTTTAAATAATCTTTTTACAATGTAACCACTTACATGCGACAGATAATGCTTCAGTAGACCCGCTTTTCACCATATTGCACACTTGAGTTTCAATTTCGCTGGAGCTGAAAATGGAACGAAACTAGTTTCAGAGGTATGCTTTTCTTCTATCACATTCAGGAAGGATCTGAGGGTGCTCAGAAGTCGCAACTGATCCTCTTCACAGTTCGTACCTTCTAATGCTTGATTAATTTTCAACGAACTTTCAAACTGCGATACAGTTGGATTTTCATTATGCCCACAATTAGCTCGGATTGAGCCAAATAAATTAGGACCATCGTTTTCCTTGTGGTGTTCGTTTACTACAGCGAATTTGTCCAATCATTAAATTAATTGCTGCAGGCGACATGTTTTTAAAAATATTATTCATTTCAAATGATTTTTCAATATTCTGGGTCAGATTTGGATCGGCCTCTTTTTTATATTTTCTCTGCAAGCTCCTTAAATGTTTTTTCTTCACAACACCTATCAATGCCTTCTTTCTTGGTGATATCTCACCAGCACATATGGCATCAAAGTCTTTAATTAACGACTTTCTTACTCGACTGTGTATTGGTATCTTGCACTCTGATGTTCGTTGCACATGTCCACTTGTCAAAATCTGTTGTGACGTACCTACTCGGCTGTGGATCTTCAGGATTTTGCAGCTAAAAATGTAACAGTTGCATTAAACTACTTTCTTATCACCAAAGACTATCTTGAACCCTTTACAGTGTATTATATGTACTTACACAATGTACTGATGGTAATAAGGAAAACATCTTGAACTACTGCTGGTAAAATTTCCTTATCAGGAACTGGAACCTGATCTGCAGTTTCACTAGCAGAGGATGCAGCAAAAACAATTCTAAACACAATCAACACAAAGAAAGCAAAAAGCGCAAAACATGTAAACCACTAATAAACAAATAAACATGGAAACCACAATATTATTCATAAATTGTGGCACATTCACATAACTTGCCTCATGTTTATCACCGACATTCTTCACTATGACATATCGTTCAATATCATTGATTGCGTTAGACAACGTTAGTCTATGATTATTGCTTTTTTTAATCGAAACGCATGCGTTCATTTCCGTGAACCACACTTGACAGTAAATATTTGTTGCGTCCTCTATACAAAAATAATGGAAGTTAGGGATTATATGATGTAGATTACTACGCTACAATATTTCTTTAAGGCGTCAGCAGCGTCCCCTACGTCCATTATTCGTGATGCAAGAAAAAGATATTGTTATCTGTTAACTGTTATGTAAGAGAGAGTTCGAATGAACGGCATACTTTGCCCTATAAAGTAAACAGTCTGAAGGTAGTCTGTGTGCGAAACTTAACTGATACAGTCCCAAAAATGTGATAAAAATCCTACATGTCCTTATTAGTGTTTTCGTGTATATTTCCTTCTAACATCAGGGATATCCTAGGGCACCAGTAAATAACCATACTCGAAAATGTGTATTTTTAGATACTTGTGGGTTTACAGCAAAGTATTCCAGAAGGTTTATGATCTTGTCTTATTATAGATTATGGTCTTATGGATCTAATGAAGTTCCAAAAACTAACCAAACCGCATGTGCTTTTGTCAAAATTGTCACATTGACGTATCACTTTTTTGTTATAAATTTGTCTATAATTTTGCGATTAAGCTGGGTGTAGAAATGTGTCCAGTACCTTGCAACATTATGTAACTTGACTATCTAAATTATGTGTGAAATCTACATTTTAATCCCATCTGAATGAAGTGGGGACTTAATTCAAATTTTTAGTTACAAAGGATGATATTTGTAAACAAATACTTGGGAAGCTTCTTAATGGTTGTAAGATGCAACACGGTTCTTAAGTACCTATAAATCTACCAAATGTAGTTTTTCATTCCATTTTCAGTTTTTTTTTTGTTTATGGTCTCATCTTTTTAAATAATGGAGATATAAACTTCATATATATACAGTGTGTGTTAAGCCAACATCGGCCGGTTATGAAAGAGGACAAATACATGTGAAACGACATGTAAGACGCAACCATCATTACGCATCGAGGGTAGTGGGAAAATAAGATCGGCTCTTCACCACCTACCTAATCAGTACGAGTCAATACGACTGAATCTGAATACGCCGCGCCGAGCCAAAATGCCTTGCTGTACTCTACTAATAAGATTATGCGTAATATTTTGAATACCTAGTGTTTTTAGAAAGTGTTGGACTATTTGGGAACACATGTTAGCAAATGAATCTTTTTAATTACGTTCAGAATTGCCGTTATGATGCCATGCTATACGAGATTCTGATATACATATGTATGTATTTCTTCGCGTGAATAAACCATTTTAATAAAAATTTTAACCAGAATACTGTTTACTTCAACTACACTTCTCGCCCTATCTAGCGGCAGGTGGTGAGTGGACCGGTCTTATTTTCCCACTACCGTCGATGCGTATGCGGTATCTGTCGTCTCACTTGCCTGTTTGTCCTTTTTCAAAACTGGCCGATGTTGCCTTTACACAAACTGTATATATGAAGTTAACGTTTGGAACATCCGGTATATTTACATTTATTACAGTAGTCGAATGGGGCAAGTCGAAACCGTAATTTGAAGGCCCATGTCCATTAATACTGTTCTGCATATTTTGAGCCATACTATCCACCATCAGGTTTTGTGACACTTTTTTAACACCCTGTATATTAGAAGCTATAAGAATGTATGAATACCATCATGCCGACAAAATTAATTTGTATGACCAAATATATGTATTCAATCGCCTCATTTTGCCGCTACTCTAAATAAATAATATAGGTAATAACGAGTCCGTTTAAAAATGTTTGCATACCTACATAAATTATTATCGTTTTATGATTCGTAGTACAGCATACTGGAAATTTGAGGTCAACCCGCCCACTCTCTCAGTTCATGGTATCTATAGATAAGTTGTAAAATTTCCCTGTAATTTATTATTAAGTGAATCATTGTTTGAAAATTATAAAATTATGTAACAACTGTAGGTTTTTGTAAATATAAAGGTGAAAAACTTTCAATCAATTTCTTTATTTTTTTGTTTTCCATGTTTTTTTTTATTTCAGCTTGTAACCATATCCACAATTCTATTATGTAAACTAAATCATATAAACGAAACAAAAAAGTATTTACACTTTTAGTGCCTTATAGACCAATAAGGCCCGTTTCTAGTCATCTCAAGAATCTCGATATTTTTCCCGAAACAAAAACAAATGATTGCAAATTACTACTATACGACTGTATAACATACATAGTAAAAATTTGATTGTCCCCTAACAATAATCTGAACTGAAGAATAAGCCGAACTAGCTAAATTTCAGGCTGCAAACGCTGCAACCCATTCCAATAAAACGTTTTAGTATCCTATATTGTACATTACAGAAAGATGCCGCAAAGGAAATAACCACTTCGAACTATTGTAATATAGTTTCGAATTTCAACTGCAACTTTTCCTATCGGAAGATTGTAAAATAGCAGTAGCCTGATGGAAAAATCTCGGTCTGACGTCAACTTCATAATTCAGAGGAAAACTTTTAAGCTACCTTGAAAACTACGTCGCATCTTTCTGTTAAATGGCTCATCAGTAAATATCGATTGGGTTTTGTTTGAATTCTTGTCGCCTTTCACCTCAAACAAACCATTAACTGAACGTACGCGTGGCATATCACAGTCGTCCCGTCCCTATTATATATTTTTTTATAGACAGGAGAAATGAAATGAGTGTCGGGATAAACATTGTCATCTTAGATGATATTTCTGCTTTTCTAGATTTACGCAAAAGGATCTCTCTCGGCCTCTCTCCTTCTCCCTCTTAGAATTCATAAATCATAGAGAATTATTGAAAATTTGTAGATACATAATAGTGTCATAAATCATGGAAATACATTGCAGATAGCTTTTTGTCATTTCGGATGATTTTAGATTATACTATATTGTATTGTACAAATATAATGCTGTTGAATGTAACAAAACATATTTGGCTTATTTAACCAATAAATTTGTTTAAAACGATTTTCATGGATATTGTACTTCCATTCCACTATGTGGATGTGGAAGTAAAAAGGGTATATACGAGGTGTGTAAACTAAGTAATGAGACTGATTTTTTTAAATTCTTATTCGAATAGAATTACAATTCAGTATTATCTCCTTCAAAATAACTTCCTTAGGAAGCCACACCGCACTGGAGACGGTTCTTCCATTCGTCATAGCAGTGCTGGAACTCATATCCTGGAATAGCCTTCAGGTCGTCGGTGACAGCCGTTTGAATATTTTCTATAGTACCAAAATGACGTCCCTTGAGGTAATTTTTCAATATCAGGAATAGAAAAAAGTCACAAGGACTCAAGTCTGGCGAATAAGGAGCCTAAGGAGTCACAGGAATGTTTTTACTGGTTAAAAACTCGTCTACTGAAATGGCTGTGTGACAAGGCGCATTGTCGTGATGCAACATCCAGTTGTTGTTGATGTTTGGTCTCACACGCATGACCCTTTTTCGAAGTTTTTCAAGAACCTCTCTGTAAAAGTGTTGATTTACTGTTTGGCCTGGAGGCACAAACTCCTTGTGGACAATTCTCTGGCTATCAAAAAAGCAAATCAGCATGCATTTGATCTTCAACTTACTCATTCTTGCTATTTTTGGGTCTTTGAGGGCTTGAAGTGTGCCATTCCATATTTTGGCGCTTGGTTTTCGGATCGTACTCAAACACCTTTGTCCAAGTCTGAAGCAAAACCTGATAGCACACCGTTGCTCAAAATTGATATCACTCATTTTTAAAACGCACTAGAAAAAAAAACGGTTTACGTAAGCAGTCGTAAAGAACAAACAAGTGACTATAACACTTTCAAACTTGTACCGACGGTGCATTACATGTTAACCCACCGCCTTTCCAAGTCCCGTATCCGCAGTGTTGATAGATTGGGCCCTATATTGCCAGTCTCATTACTTATTTTACACACCTCGTATATATATAAAAAAAAGAAACTTGACTTTTCTGGTGACAGTTATATACAGTAGGCGGCACCTTAATGCATAGATAGCCGAATGAAGGGCAATTGATAATTTAACTTCTTTATTGAGCAGATGTAAACATGAGGTGAGAACCAATCGTGATCTAGTCGTTAGCGCAGGCGTATGAAAGACCTCCGGTCTGTTAGTAGGGCTGTTTGAGTTAAAATTTGAAATACCATTTTATATTTTATTCTGGTCTAGTACCTGATTAGAAAAGTGTGTTATTCGTATTTTAGAAGCACTACATAAGTATGTACATTCATAAAAAATGGATATTTATCACATTGACGAAGGCTAGGTTATTGCTTAGCTGAAGAAGGGGGCCTATTCGAATACTTACTATAATTGCATTTCTTTTCCTTGCTTCTGTTTATTTTGTTATTTGCAAGTACGGACTTGTAATAACGAGCTTTTTTAGGGCCGAATCTTTCGGCCCATATTAACTTTTTATAAATGATTATTCAATATTGTCATTTGCCAATGATTTTATGTATGTATGTGTGTAAGTTAGAACACATACGCCAGTACATCTCCTTCGAACAACTATTCGCATACCGATATAAAATATAAATTAACCAAACGACAACAAACGTCTAGTCTCCGAGCGCTGGCGCAGTTTGAATTTGACATGCGTAGATACTACTAACATGAACATCGTGATTACGTCAGATTTCGGCGAATCTCAACAGAGGCGGTCTCGGATAATTTCATTATTATTACAAAACGATATTTCACAGAAAATTAAAACGTACTAAGGGGCTAACTATTACAAAATGGAACCGTATTTATGTGTGGTAATGTGTGGCACTTAAAAGAACTTACCCACGAAGCTCATAAAATTTCGACCTAAAATGCGAAGAAATTTGATTCACAAGTTATAAAGTTATAATGACAGTTATATTTTTAATGACCAGTTATAAAAGTGGGGCATACAGGATCAGTGTTGTTGCCACAGAACACAAGTCGGTGATAGCAGTACACTATTGCTTTCTTCGTCTCTTGTTAGACAATTGCGGTTTCCTTACAATTGATTAGAATTTACTTAAACCGACAAAATATTCGAGTCTTGCCAAATGCCAAATTTTTATATCTGCCAAACGGATATTTGGAACAGGTCTGCTCTTGAAGGAAGACTCGTTTTTCCAGGGTATACCTGTTCCAACTTTATACTCCCATAATACCTGTTTTGAGACAAGGAAGACTCTAATATACTCTAATAACAGTATCTGTTTTATTACAAAAGACGAAAAAAGTTGCAAAAATATGCCCTGCAAAATATCATACGCTAGTTAAAAAGTAATGTTACTCTTTGTATCAAACAATTTATTAGTTTTAATTGGTAAGTCCTTTTAAGTTTCATTTTTCGTGACCACTGACATTACCACACCTAAATACCGTCGTGTAATAGTACACTTCATAGTACGAATGATCTTCACAGTACTTCATACTCGAACATTATTCGAATATTCACTAATGTATTCTGATGTGTTTTCTGTATATCGCTTTACAATAATAGTGACCTGAGCCCGACTCTGACCTGAGCTACGATTCGCCGCAACGTTGCTCTTTAGATTTCCGCTAAAAACCCCCACTACAACTAAAATGTATCATTTAATATGTTGTTAATATCCACCTATGTACGCATTAGGCTGCCGCTTACTGTATAAGGTTTCAATTATTTGTGGAAGCTTACTCAAAAGAGTTGATATTACACAGAAATATGTACAGCTTGGTAAATTTCATTTGGACCGAATCTTGCTCTTGAATGCGCAGTAGCAAGTAGGTTAAGGAGCTGATTGTGAGTATTCATTTCTCAAGTAGGAAAGCAATATCGACTGTACAATTGAGTACAAACGTTTTCAATGTTCGGATATAATAGCATCTTACGTAAAATATAAAGTTATTGACGCTCAAAGCCACGAAATTGTTTATAATGTTATGTAATGTAATAAACAGGTTACCTCGATAGGAGTCCCGGAAAGTACAAAATCGAGTGTATTGGAAAGAGAATTGTAGAGAGTATTATCAAACAGCGAATACTGAAAAAAGGGGGGAGGTTCATTCTTCGAAATAATGCTAAATTTTAATAAAAAAAGATGCATACAATGAGTAATTTCGATAATCTTGTTTAGGGTCTACTACGGTGGTTAGTGTTAATTATTACACAGTTGAAAAGGGAGCACCAATTTTAAAATGTATCCATGGAAATATCAAGAATCGGTGGGATACGACTGTAGCAATGAAAGTCTGTGAAAGTTATTATACAAAATTGGTTTTCAATGGAGGAAATTAAAACCAATCGTGGGTTATTGACGGAACGTCACAATACCCGCGACTGAAGCTTTTTTTTGGAGAGAAATGAAGCAATATCCCAACGAAATCGTTCTATCGTTTATATATGCGAAATAATAGTAATGAAGGTCTGCATGAACCTGTTACAAAAAAAAAACTATTCGTCCATAGTATTTTCTCTTCGCAATATTCTACGAACAATTTCTAAATTTAACTTTATTAAAAACTGTTCCATCGCCGCGACTAATTTCCGAACACTTATTTGAGGATTTTCTCTAACTTCCCTTAGCAACCAATGTTCATCATATACATTAAATATTCTTCTAGGATTTTCTTTCGTATATACTTTACTTTTTTTATGCACACTCTTTTTATCTATTTATGATATCATGAACTGTCGATCGATTTGCATTAACAATTTTGACTATTTTTTGCGCCCATTTGCCTTTCGCTTAATGTTCAATTATTGGGGCTACGATAGCTGCAATTTGTTTTTTATTTGGGCAATTGTCGACCAGCCTCAAATCACAAAAGCGCAGCGTCGCCACTATCCGACTTTGAACTGTGAGGAGATAGGGAACGCTCATTATTTTGCAGAAAGGTAAATTCACTACCTATACAAATTGAAGTAAATTCACTACCTATGGCTAGTTTTTTTACATATTTAACTGGACACAGAAATATTAATAGCACTGTACATTTAGATTTATTGAGCTCATTAAGAATCCTGCCGAAAGACCATTGTTAAGTAAGGACCCGGAAGACCATTTGTTGTGTAAGCATAGTATGTCACTAGTCAACTTGTAATGATAATGGGTTTCCAAAAAATGTAGTGTCGTCGGCAAAAAGTAAAACATTTGACTGGAATATAAAAACTAAATCGCTGATGTAAACATTAAATTATAAAGGGCCGAGCACAGATCATTGAGGAACTCCGCTTACAATTTCATAGGATTGTGAAGATATTCCGTCAATTCTCATTTTGCACTTCCTGTCATTCAAAAAGATCACTAACTCTCTCTTCTCTATTGGAGAAGGAAGTGGAGAAGAAAGTGATATAACTGTTTTGACCCTTAGTTCTGAAGGGGGAAATTTTACGTCTGGATACGCTTTGACCCGTTGACCGAAGATTTGACCTCCAGATGACCTCCAGAGGTCACTTTGACCAATGGGTCAAAGCGTATCCGGACGTAAAATTTCCCGCTCTTTCAGAATCCGGGGTCAAAAAAAATTATATAATATGAATAACGGAATTTGACCATCATTTGACCTTGATCCAGGCGTGCTGGGGTCATATGGATACTGGGTTCGTGATCTACGGCCCCAAAAATACAGAGGTCAACTGGACCGAGAGAACCCCAGCCACCTGACTTGAAACGTGATGTTTCTTTTTTTAGTTTTTTTGTCTTTACTATGTATGTATGTAGCTTATATGATTAGCTTTTTATTATTACTCAAATATATAATATAATTTAACAATACATTACTTGCTATTATTTTTGTGCTTTTTAGAGCTAACGTCTCTTTTGTGCCCGACTTTGACTGTAAGACACTGTATAGCTTCTGACCAATTTAAAGCAATCGTAAACACTGCTTCCTATGGTTGTAACAAAATAAAGCATTTTTTAAATTTAACTTCTTTATTTCCTATCTGTCTTGTCCTGTATTTGTTAGTGATTATTTAAGTATAAATTCTTTATCTTACACTCGCTCACATCTAATTATTAATTCAGCTCCTGGTTATTTGAAATTTCCTGCTAGATATCTTCAGACTCCTAAGGGAGTAATTAATATTCCAATGCTGAAATAATTATCGTTAAGTGCGTAAAGTACATTCACCCGTACGAAGAAATGGAGAATGGAGTGGAGTGTATGGAGAAAGCGAAATGGGGGTTTCGATAAATTGATTGATGAATTAAAACCCGATGAACTGAAAAGTAACTTCCATTAACTTAGATCAATATTACGAGTAATTATTAATTTGGTATTTGCTGTTGTTAAATGTTATGTAATATTTCATGAAAATTTGAGGGATACTTTTATGAAGTGCTCATATCTGCGGAATAAGTATTGATAGATACGGGGTAGTTATGAATAAAAGACAAATAGCGGCAAAATTTCACGAGTAATTTTAGAAATCGCATTTGTAATATTAGGATGAAAACTATATTAATATTAAGTGATCGGGCTCTGACCTCTGTCTTTACCGATACCCTGACCTCCTAGAGGTCTATTGTAACACTGCAATTCTTTTAGAGGACCTTATTAATTATTTACTCGGTTTTTCAGTTTTTTGTATATAAGAAACGTCATTCGGTAACTATTTTTTCTGATTTGTTCAGAAACGTGTTCAGAAATTTGAACGTTTTCAATGTTCGGATATAATAGCATCTTACGTAAAATATAAAGTTATTGACGCTCAAAGCCACGAAATTGTTTATAATGTTATGTAATGTAATAAACAGGTTACCTCGATAGGAGTCCCGGAAAGTACAAAATCGAGTGTATTGGAAAGAGAATTGTAGAGAGTATTATCAAACAGCGAATACTGAAAAAAGGGGGGAGGTTCATTCTTCGAAATAATGCTAAATTTTAATAAAAAAAGATGCATACAATGAGTAATTTCGATAATCTTGTTTAGGGTCTACTACGGTGGTTAGTGTTAATTATTACACAGTTGAAAAGGGAGCACCAATTTTAAAATGTATCCATGGAAATATCAAGAATCGGTGGGATACGACTGTAGCAATGAAAGTCTGTGAAAGTTATTATACAAAATTGGTTTTCAATGGAGGAAATTAAAACCAATCGTGGGTTATTGACGGAACGTCACAATACCCGCGACTGAAGCTTTTTTTTGGAGAGAAATGAAGCAATATCCCAACGAAATCGTTCTATCGTTTATATATGCGAAATAATAGTAATGAAGGTCTGCATGAACCTGTTACAAAAAAAAAACTATTCGTCCATAGTATTTTCTCTTCGCAATATTCTACGAACAATTTCTAAATTTAACTTTATTAAAAACTGTTCCATCGCCGCGACTAATTTCCGAACACTTATTTGAGGATTTTCTCTAACTTCCCTTAGCAACCAATGTTCATCATATACATTAAATATTCTTCTAGGATTTTCTTTCGTATATACTTTACTTTTTTTATGCACACTCTTTTTATCTATTTATGATATCATGAACTGTCGATCGATTTGCATTAACAATTTTGACTATTTTTTGCGCCCATTTGCCTTTCGCTTAATGTTCAATTATTGGGGCTACGATAGCTGCAATTTGTTTTTTATTTGGGCAATTGTCGACCAGCCTCAAATCACAAAAGCGCAGCGTCGCCACTATCCGACTTTGAACTGTGAGGAGATAGGGGAACGCTCATTATTTTGCAGAAAGGTAAATTCACTACCTATACAAATTGAAGTAAATTCACTACCTATGGCTAGTTTTTTTACATATTTAACTGGACACAGAAATATTAATAGCACTGTACATTTAGATTTATTGAGCTCATTAAGAATCCTGCCGAAAGACCATTGTTAAGTAAGGACCCGGAAGACCATTTGTTGTGTAAGCATAGTATGTCACTAGTCAACTTGTAATGATAATGGGTTTCCAAAAAATGTAGTGTCGTCGGCAAAAAGTAAAACATTTGACTGGAATATAAAAACTAAATCGCTGATGTAAACATTAAATTATAAAGGGCCGAGCACAGATCATTGAGGAACTCCGCTTACAATTTCATAGGATTGTGAAGATATTCCGTCAATTCTCATTTT
Organism: Aromia moschata; assembly: GCA_029963805.1. NCBI lineage: Eukaryota > Metazoa > Arthropoda > Insecta > Coleoptera > Cerambycidae > Aromia > Aromia moschata. The sequence goes on along the minus strand of JAPWTK010000049.1, from coordinate 396,977 downwards.
GCACTTCCTGTCATTCAAAAAGATCACTAACTCTCTCTTCTCTATTGGAGAAGGAAGTGGAGAAGAAAGTGATATAACTGTTTTGACCCTTAGTTCTGAAGGGGGGAAATTTTACGTCTGGATACGCTTTGACCCGTTGACCGAAGATTTGACCTCCAGATGACCTCCAGAGGTCACTTTGACCAATGGGTCAAAGCGTATCCGGACGTAAAATTTCCCGCTCTTTCAGAATCCGGGGTCAAAAAAATTATATAATATGAATAACGGAATTTGACCATCATTTGACCTTGATCCAGGCGTGCTGGGGTCATATGGATACTGGGTTCGTGATCTACGGCCCCAAAAATACAGAGGTCAACTGGACCGAGAGAACCCCAGCCACCTGACTTGAAACGTGATGTTTCTTTTTTTAGTTTTTTTTTGTCTTTACTATGTATGTATGTAGCTTATATGATTAGCTTTTTATTATTACTCAAATATATAATATAATTTAACAATACATTACTTGCTATTATTTTTGTGCTTTTTAGAGCTAACGTCTCTTTTGTGCCCGACTTTGACTGTAAGACACTGTATAGCTTCTGACCAATTTAAAGCAATCGTAAACACTGCTTCCTATGGTTGTAACAAAATAAAGCATTTTTTTAAATTTAACTTCTTTATTTCCTATCTGTCTTGTCCTGTATTTGTTAGTGATTATTTAAGTATAAATTCTTTATCTTACACTCGCTCACATCTAATTATTAATTCAGCTCCTGGTTATTTGAAATTTCCTGCTAGATATCTTCAGACTCCTAAGGGAGTAATTAATATTCCAATGCTGAAATAATTATCGTTAAGTGCGTAAAGTACATTCACCCGTACGAAGAAATGGAGAATGGAGTGGAGTGTATGGAGAAAGCGAAATGGGGGTTTCGATAAATTGATTGATGAATTAAAACCCGATGAACTGAAAAGTAACTTCCATTAACTTAGATCAATATTACGAGTAATTATTAATTTGGTATTTGCTGTTGTTAAATGTTATGTAATATTTCATGAAAATTTGAGGGATACTTTTATGAAGTGCTCATATCTGCGGAATAAGTATTGATAGATACGGGGTAGTTATGAATAAAAGACAAATAGCGGCAAAATTTCACGAGTAATTTTAGAAATCGCATTTGTAATATTAGGATGAAAACTATATTAATATTAAGTGATCGGGCTCTGACCTCTGTCTTTACCGATACCCTGACCTCCTAGAGGTCTATTGTAACACTGCAATTCTTTTAGAGGACCTTATTAATTATTTACTCGGTTTTTCAGTTTTTTGTATATAAGAAACGTCATTCGGTAACTATTTTTTCTGATTTGTTCAATTTTATTCCATTTTATAGAAAACTTAAATACAATTATGAACAAATTTATCTCTGTATTTCATTGACAGTCGTAGTTAATGTTCATATTTAAGGACGATTTTATCATATTGAAAAACATCACATTAGATCGACTAATAAACGATATTATCTAAAAGACAATCATGAACGAAATAAAATAGATTCAATCACATAAATACTTCAATCAATTCAAGTATTTGGTCTAAAATCATTTTTCATCTTTGGCTTAGAAATTGTTGAAAGAAAATAATTCCCCTCATCACCAATCACCATCAGATAACGCGCGTATCGGCTTAGTGCCTTGCCAGAGGAATTCGGCTGGTGATACGTAGTAACACCACCTAGTGTCGCCACCTAGTTTATGTGTTGTTCATTAATGATATGCAAGATGCATTAACTGAACGAAATTTAACATTGAACTTAATAGTAAGACATAATGATTATACTGTTTTATTTTATTAATAATAATAACAATTGGCTCAGTATTCAGCTGCAGACTATTACTAATCATATTAATAATCAGTTTGTTACTGTTATTTCGTGTTTGTTTCTCAACTTAAAGGTACGTGTCTTGCTCGTTATTACATCTAAATAATAAAATGTGTGGCATACGTATCCAGAGACAAGAACGACAAACCTATATAATTTACAATGCGCTTAAAAATACGGCTTATAGTTTAATTATCGTAGAGTTACATAGTTCCGACCCTGCGTTGTGGCATAGATTTCCTGGACCCTAGTAATGTGATATTTGTTCTCTTTATGAGCCACCGAATAATAATTAATTGAACGAATAACAAATAGCATAATTTAAATTTGAGTGCTTCTCGAATTTTCTATGCACTTTAATTTTCTGGATTTGATCATTTTGTTATTGTCGGTGACGGAGGAAACAGTAAATACGTACATAACCACCCTAATGAGTCGCATTCACACAAAAATACAATTTAACGCTGCAATTCAGGTATTCATATCCCACGTGTAAATTTAAAATGAACATGAAAAACAATGTCGTTATTTTTGTTTTCATTAGTTTTCATTAGGGTAATTTTACCTCACAACAATGTTTTTTGCTAAAATATTATTCATAATTATCCATTTTTGATCATGTTCAACTCTATACTCACTTCCAGAGTCCTTCCTGATTCGTGGAAGGGTGATCCTCTGGATTATCTGACAGTGGCGGTTGGTGATATTTCAGTTGAGCCATATTTTCAGCCATATCTTGAAAACGACGCATGGGACCCACTTCACTTTTTAGGTGATGACTATACACCTCTTACAGAAAGGATTTATAGTGAAAAAACCGTCAACAAAGTTTGCGAAAAAAATTTCAAAAAACCTGGAGCACTCCCTGGGATCTCAGTAATGCTCTGTGGAATATTTGCAGTAATTTTTTTTTTTCATAATCTAGAAACAAATATAAGGAGAGGTTTTCGATTTGTTACAAAATATTTATTTTTCAAAAAAGTTATGGTCATTTTAATTTTGGGAAACAAAATGTTCCTATAAAATTAAAATTAAAATGGCCATAACATTTTGAAAAAAAATATTTTGTAACAAATCGAAAACCTCTTCTTATATTTGTTTCTAGATTATGAAAAAAATTACTGCAAATATTCCGCAGAGCGTTACTGAGATCCCAGGGAGTGCTCCAGGTGTTTTGAAATTATTTTCGCCAACTTTGTTGACGGTTTTTTCACTATAAATCATTTTGTAAGAGGTGTATAGTCATCACCTAAAAAGTGAAGTGGGTCCCATGCGTCGTTTTCAAGATATGGCTAACTGAAATATCACCAACCACCACTGAATCTGAGATCACTCCTGTTCACAACCTTGCACTTTTTTTGTGCAAATGGTTGCAATTTCATAGATTACAGAATCGTAGCAATTTTAAATATTTTAATGTAAAGTTTTTGAGATTATATTGCACAGCTGTGTTCTATTACATGTGTTATTATTCTCGAACAACATGGGTACGTGCAAGGCCAGTCAATAGTTTGAAACATAATATGTATGAATTAATATACACCCTAGGAAATTGCACCTTTACATATTGGCGATACATGTGTAGAAGAGAATAAGTTAAAAGACACCAGTAAGGACAGACAAAGACAGGTAGATGCCACATTGTTTCATGCTTGTGCACGTATTAGAATCGCATGTGACCTGCGCGTAATATAAATTGGAGTGGGATATTACCTACACGCCTATCGCCGAATTTGAATGGAACTGAGTACTTTTTTCGCAGCTATGGATGTGTACATCGACTTAGCGGTATGAAACGAAATTCTTACATAATTCTGAGTTTTACAATTATCCCATACACTTAAAATAAGTGTACGAACATAATTGTATTTATTTTCAAATGTTTGTATTCCTTAACTAACCGGTCTGCAAGAAAACAAAATTGTAGTTATATAAAAAATTAAAAATTAAAAATATAAAACAATCCGGTTATAAGACGAAAGACACAAAAAAATGCCCATTGAATAAGTGGTTCAAAAATGTCGCCCTTTTGTGCCTCGGAAAAACCTAGTCTATCGTAAAACTCAGTTTTTACGCATTCTAACTTCTAACACTTCAGTGGAAATATTATTTAGGACTTGTACAATTCTGACCCGTAAATCATTTAAATTTCGTGGCCTTTCATGTTCATGTCCGTAAACAGTATATTTTATTTGTTAAATATTTGTTGGCTTTAAGGAACCGTTTATAAAAAATGGCCCAACGATGGAATCGCCTAAAATACCAACCCAAACGTTTAACTTCTCGGGATACTGCGTAGTGCGTACGCACAGGAATACTCAAGTGCTTATTTTCCGTAGACCAATAACGATATAATAATTAAATTCACACGTGCGCATTATAATTTAAGGGCGGGGCGTCCCGCCTACATATTTTATTGCTACCCTATCACGAAAGACAGAGAATAACGCTCATAAAAGTTTTAAAATGACATATCAGTCTGGCAACTATGTATGGTATAATATTTCTCTGTCAGTTCCCTTTACTCGAAGAGTTTATTATTTTCTATCTTTTAATTCTCGGCTTTGAAATCTTGGACTTCCCAACCCTGTATCTGCTACTGTTGATAATGAAGGTCAAGTGGATGTTATCCGCACAGACTTTTCAAAAGTTTTTAGTTCAGTGACGTTTAACTTTATAGAAGACCTATAATTGTAATACAGCAATACACATACAGAACGCACATGGTAATCTTAACAGATAAGAACATAGTGAGTAAACCATTTGTGATGGGATAGATGTAGTACAAACGTTTTAGTAGAAGAGAAAATATATGAAATAAATGCCGGCAACAGAGGTGGAGTCAGGTGGCAATTGTTAGAAAGCGATAGTTCACAAAAATACATCGTAATAAAACAATGAATACGCGAATAAACATACTAGGGGACAAACTATTTATTACACGAAGGATACTTAGTTATCGCACCTAAGTACCTACAGTAAGTATCTATCCATTATATTCAGTTTGTGAAGTTCTATATTCACCTAGTTTCACTTTTATAGACACAATACATATGGACTAGATATCCTGTGGGCCCTCTGGAAGTCCACAGCCAGGTAAGGGACTGATATTTATGACAGATATTTATGACAATATACAAGTACACCCTTGCGACTCCGACGAGTGATATCAATTAGATCTGGCGATACACAAACTCATCAACAAATGCCCTGATATTTGGTTTTTCGGCTAGCAACTTAATATCAATGTTCATCATTACTATACGTATCAAGCTACAAGTTTTGAAGAAGTGTAGTTATCTTAAAAAAAATCATTATAAACAGTAGATTCCAGTCCAAAAGGAGTATTTACGGACTCTTTTGATTTGCTTGTGTGCCCAGAAACTTTCGAAGAGCAATAAATGCTGAGCAATAATTAGTACGCAATGTAATAGTGAAAAAAAGCAGTATTCAAAAAATTGTATTTGCTCTTAAACCAAGACTCAACTGCAAAAAGCTTATGCGCTAAACTCTAGCTTACCACAACCTCAAACCCCTGAGTTCGCGAGAGACCGCAAACTTATGCTACGAAAGCTGAAAAACCATACATTCTGGTCATACGTTTTGAATCTTTGAATAAAAATTGTTCGACGTTCTTCTCCATTCAAAACCAAATTTGAGAAATATAGTAATAAAAAGCCTTATATGCCACACATTTCTTCCTTTTTTGAGAATTTAGAGCTTTGAAGTTATTATCAATTATGGTTTCTTTAATTCAATATCTAATTCTGCTTTTTGAATATGATTTTTAAACAATTTGCACTCTTATGTAGCATACGATCATTTCTAAGTTTGTGGACTTATATGAGAGTTAATAGAGTTCGAAAACGCTCTGTTTAGTCTGAAATCGACTGATTACATAGCTACACAAAAAAAATCATGATACTGGATATTGACCTTAGTATCCCCATGTATTTTTCGGAAAATAGGCACCCTCAAAATTTTGAGATAGGGGTAAGAAATGAAAATTTGACAAAATACCGCCTTCAACCCCTTCAACGCCTTCAACCCCTGTTATACTCTATTTTCACCTCTGGGATACATTTCCTGCTTTTGGCATGTTGAAATTTGAAATCAGCAACCTCGAAAACCCCCCAGAAATATATTCTTGGAACAAAAATGGCGTATTTTGTCAAATTTTCATTTCTTACCCCTATCTCAAAATTTTGGGGGCGTATTGACTTTTTTGAGGTTGAATTCGAATTCAGCGTCGAAAAATACATGGGGCTAATAAAGCTAAATGTTAAGGTCAATATCCAGGATAATTTTTTTTGTGTAGCTGTGTTATTAATAATTTCTTGTGTTATAAGAATTACATTTATTCCTCACAAGATTTTTATTATTTTACCAGCTGATCGACTGAGGTTTTAAATGTACTCAACCAAATTACAAAAGTATGTTATCTCGTGCTGGCGCAAACTACGCACATAAACTTTGCATTTCATCTCTTTAATATTCAAGACATTTCCTTAAAAGATAATAACATTGGACGATAAAGAGTTACGTTGCTCGATCCTGTCGACGTTAACCATCGGACATACTATGATGTTATAACCTGGACGGTAGTTTTATAGTGGCTGTAAACACGTTTGCGGCGAAACGACGACGTAAAATGGCGTTTTATCATGCATGCAGTGCGATCAACGAATTACGATGGAAGCGGAAATAAAAAAGATTGTTAAAAGTGACGAGATTGTTAAAAGCGATGATAAATCCGATGTTAAAATACTGTGCCTCAAACATCACTTAAGGAGAACTGTATAAGTTGTAGCAGTCCATTGTCCGCTTTGAAAATCATAATATGTCCATGACCATTCGTCATAGACTTATATTGTTGTTGTTATACATTAAGAGTTGATTTTCGATAATGTGTCTGCAATACCATGGATTTCTCCATTTTGGTGCATTCTAACTGGAGATCTGGAACGCGATCGTCGCTCTTGGGGGGAGGGGGGAGGAAGCTACTATTCCTTTACTGTGGAGTCGGCGCGGCGGTGTACAGTTTTCTTTCTCCAGTTTCTTTCATTTGGGCTCCTGGATTTTGACATCTGCTCCGGTTTTCAGTCTGGTGAGACTCGGACCTAGACCTGGCTCTGCAAAAGCTCACTATGTATCCAATTTTTCACAGTTGTAGTAACGCCTTGTTTCCTTTTCTGGTGAGTTCGACTGCCTAATTTAATTTAATTCTCGCATTATCTTGTCCATGGATTCTTTAAGTGACAGACATTCGTCGAATTTAACTTGTCTTGCTCTGTTGCTCGATGCTTCTTTAGCCGCTTTAAATTCCAAGGAAACTACGAGTACATCACTGAGTCTCCCAAGCCGCATATCTTGCTGCATTTCTGTGTTTGATACTGTTAGTAAAAGTCAGGATGCCAATTTGTTCGAGAAATTCTTTAGCTACTTGAGTGTGAGCCAAATGGATGAGTCCTTCGATGTCAGCTTCATATTCTTGAAGGGGCTCGTTAGTTCTTTGCGGTCTACTCTTGAGTTGGGACTGGTAAACTTGGCGGAGATATTTGTGTCCATATTTCTAATGCTCCTACAATCCTGTTATAATCGTTTTATTGCTCTTTCGGGATGCTCTGTATGGTGTCCCAGTCCTTCTATCTTTTCAGGTATTTCTCTTTGTACTTGCCGTTTGGTTTCTAGTTTTATTTCCATTTCTTTCCTATTATTTTGAAACTCCTTCTCAGTTCTATTGACTTTTAGACTTACTTGGTTAACCTGTCTATACTATCAATTCTTCAGGAAAATTCAGTTAACCTGGTGCTTATTACTTTTTTGGATTCTCAAATTTTCATGATGTCGCCTCTCCGCCCGTCTCTCTTGTCGTCGTCGTTCTGCCTCTTCACGGCCCTCCTATCGTCGCTTTTCTCATCCTGTCGTCGCTTTTCCTCTCGCCATTCTGCCTCTTCATGATCCTCCTCGCTCTTTTTTGCAAAAATTTTATTTTTTTTCTCACGTCCTTGGTCGTCATTTCCTTGTCGTATTTTTAGATAGCGTTTCAACAATAAAAATCCTCTCCAAATTCTCCAATTATCCCATCGCTGCCATTAAAATGTTATAAATTCTGCCTTGAATAACCCACTTTTCTGCTTGCGACACTTTTATTAATATTTCACAACTTCTCAATTATAACTCTATAACATTCGAATCGTAACTAAATCTAGCTAACCAACACCGTTATCTACAGTTTTAGTAAGTTTCACATGCAAATTACATACTCTTGTTAACATTAACTGTAGGTTGAGAATATCTATGCACAAATCACTACTATCGATAGTGTGTACCAATATTCAGTTTTGTAGTTGCAAAAGTTAATTGCATCCTTTGTGAAATATTCGTATAAAACGCGTATAAGAATTTACGGCGACATTTCTTATAGATGTCAGTAATTTTACAATAAACAATTCAAATATATATTAAAAAAAAACGTCATCAAATCTGGCTATGAACGAGATAGATGGAAATAGCAGTCATATCGAAGCTTTTCGGTTATGTCAAACTTTTTGACAAGTGACTGTCACAATTGTAAAATAAATAAATGGCTATTATATAATGTGACAGCTTTGAATAAGGTTATAAATTCAAGATAAAATAGAAATACGTCTTTTTTTAGAGAAATACTCCGCCAACTTTGATGACGTTTTTTTTTGGATGTGTTTTTTTTTGTATGTACATATAACGAACATGTTCGTTACATATGAAATTAGCGAATATGAATTTAATGTCAAAATTGATGGAATTTTTAATTTGCACCTTTCTGAAATAAACGATTTACTTGCAGTTACGACGATGAATGCGGAACTCATAGAATGTTAAATGCGACACGCTGGGAAGTTCGCTGATAAAATACTGCTTTTACAGTGTCAACAAACAAGGGGAGAAATAATGTATTCTTAAAGAATTAATTACAGAGGAAATTGTTATCTCAGGTCAGATTTGTATCTAGTTTATGCTTTAATTTAAATGCTTTATACACCTCACCAACGGCGTAGGGTTGAATATGATATTGGAATGCGGATTACAAATAATATTTTATAAGGCTGTAAGTGTAACTTCGATTTTTGAACTATATTATATATGCCTATGTAAACTATTTCTTACACGAGCGCAATAACTATTTTGAATCACTGTTGAATACATACGTCATTTTCAAAAACGGCCTTTACTAGTTGGAGCTGGTACTCTTTACTGCTCGCTGCTGAGCTTATGACATTTTTTTTAATTCATAGTTTATTCTGCTTTCCAGATGAAGGTAAGAAATAACAAGAGTGTACATACAATTAAACACAGTCCAAATTCAGAAACCTTCGAAGAAGAATTTGAAATAACTATAGCTGTAAGAATGAGCCCATGAAGTGGAATCCTGGATATTGTGTAAGACTTCGTATCGTGCAAATAAAAAACTGTATGGGTCGTCAGTTATAAATTTACCTATTTTATACCTAGCTTATAGACATGGCAAATATTTTTCTCTCCTTAAGATTATTTAAAAGGAAGGCATATTAATTTTAACATTTTAAGGGGGGCTGTTTATAACTTATACGAAATAGAGTCTCAGGCAACTTAACGTGAAGGCACAATTTCAGGTAACTTTTAATCTGCTGTTATTAAACTCAAGCTTACAACTTTTTACGAGAAGATTCTCATAATATAGACTTATTTTGTCTTTATTCTGTTTAGTTCATTATCCAGACTTTCAGATATATCCACAATTTTCTCTTAAATTTGAAGCCTTAATAAGGAAGGAATTATAGAGTTTTGAGTTCAGACTTCCAGCCTGAATCAATAATTTCTACTGAGAAGGGTGGTGTGCCTAATATATGGTGATACGTCGGTTAACCTAAATATTATCTATTTTTTTCACTGAAGATTCTAACCCAATATATAAGAAACATCAGAGTAACTTAGGGTTATGTACAATGAAGGACATTGAAAATTATGTTAGAAATGTTGATATATATAGTTTTTGTCTCAATGAAGCATTCCATTGGAGCTCTTTGGTGTAGGTTAAAATGAGGACTTTGTGTTAATTAATGAGGACTAGGTTAAAATGAGGATCAAATGCTGCTTTTAAAAAATCGCTTGGTCCTTTCTCCCTGCTGAATAATAAAAATGAAAAAATCAAGTTTTTTCATATCCATACATTGAATATCATATTGCTAATTTGAGAAGCAAATATATAGAAAAGTAACAAAAGAGTAAAAGGAAAGACATTGGAATCCAAAGTAATAGAAAGGAATTCCAGAAAAATATAGCACGCTATCGAAAGATAAATCCGAATCTGGATAATCAAGTGGAAAATACCAGGAGTTTATAGTAAAAATTAAAAGATATTAAACTATGCTAGTCTTAAACGCTACACAACTATGACTAGTCTGTGTAGCGAGTAACCTTTTGTTTATTTTTTTTGCACTAAGGCCTTCCTAGTTCCTCTTCCCTTTAAGAACAAAATTACCAACAGTCCAGGAAATGTATAATATAATAACATAAAGGACGGATGTGGAATGACATAAAACGTAGGACATAATAACATAACTTTAGTCGAGCCATTTTATTAGATAGATCTCCTCATTGTTCGGCTTAATCTATAAATGACACTAAGTAGTTATATATTTAATGGGAATAGAAGCGATATTGGAAGATCATTTCGTGGAAAACAACGTAATACTGAGGTATGTAAGAACAATAATTGAAGACAAATAGACTGTTATAAGACACTCTAATTTGAAGATACCGACTCTTATATAATTAATTAACGTATTAATCAAGCTGCCGAGGAAAAGATATCCGGGGCTTGGAGCTAAAATGTTTGCTGCTGTTTGAAATTATTATCTCTGTTAATGTCATTTTTGATATAGGTAAAACAAAATATAATTTATTTAAAGTTAGATTCGACTACCATGGTTTGCAAATCGTTTCTTAGATTCTAGCCATATTTTTAAAATTCAGACTATATTATTGCTTTGAGGAAAAAGACGCAAAATTAATTTATTAGAATCTCTAAATATACTCTCTTAACCTCAAATCTCAGTAATGACCTGCTGAATAACTAGAGTGATCTCTTTCAGGCGCCACTATTTAAGGGGTAACACCACTCTAGAATTTTCGAAAAATCTTTTTTTTTGCTTACAATGTACTTTAGGATCATAAAAAATTATACGCAAAAAATAAAAGGTCTGATTCTCGATTTTGCCGCAGCACCTCTGAGCGCGCGTCGAGCGCTATGGGACTGTGTTCGGATTTGTTGCTTTTATACTGCTTTAACCTTTCAAAGTAATAAGTGGCCCTTTTACCAACAGAGTAAAAGGTCTTTCGGGTTCCTCAGAAATCCACAAGGGTGCGCAAAAATCGTAATATATGGAGGATATATAAAATAAAATTTTCAAGAATATAAGTGCTTGCAAAACTTTAAACATCATACTCAAAATGACTTTTTTCGAACTGGGCGGACACTCATTGCTCAATTGCTCAAAGACCTTTCTATCGATCGATTTCAAATTTTAAAAGTAGGTTATCAATTATATTCTCCATAAATGTACTTAGCCGTTTTTTGATAGAATGTTATTTTTTTTATAAACAATTTACTGCCAAAATTTTAGGGCGAAAAAAATCGATTTTTTTTTTACCTAGTGCACAGTTTCTACAAAAAATTAAAAAAAAGGCCATACATACTTCTTCAGCCAATAATATGTAAATTAAGAACATTTTTTGTTTTTTTTTGTTCTCGGTTTAAAACTTTTCGAGAAATTTGTCCGCTCGTGGAGGGCATTTTGTATGAGAATAGCAATATTTTTTTTTTATAGATGAATACATGTTTAATTAACCCTTCAAAAAGAAATCATATTCCTCTTCTCATTCTCCCACAGTGAATTATCAAAATTGGGTCTTTTTTCGACCGCTAGAATGGTGTTACCCCTTAAATATTAAATGTAAAAAAGTATTACTGTATCTTTTGTCAAAATTACTTATCACTGCTTTAAAATTGTTCAATATGGCTGGCTTTTATGATGTTGCAAATACTTTCGCCACCTTTCTATTCCCATTTTCTGTGAGCTAATCTTGAACACAGCACGGTTATGTGCCAAAACTGCAGTAACTAAGCCTTACATTGTTTCGAGAGTTCAAATAAGTTTGACCTTAAGCTGGCTTTGGAAAAGAACCGTATGACTTAGCCTTATTTTGTCCAATATGGCTGACATGTAAGCAAATGTTTGATAGCTATAGTCAATTTGGTGTTAAATGGTTAATGATGTTTTTTCCCTTTAATCTGATATACTGGGTTCAAATCTCAGCAACTTAATATACCTTTTTTCTACATTTGATATGGCTTAATTGAAAGATGAAATGAGATAAAAATAGGCATTACAGTTCAAAAAATATGTCGAAATGTCATTTTGTTACAACAATAATGTCATTTATTACAATAATGTAATTAATTACAAGTATGAAAAGTATACTTGTAATTACATACAATATAAAAATACATTTTATTACAAAATCGCCCCCAGGCTCCAAACATTTCTTGCACCTTTTTCAATTAGAACTTAAAACATTTTTTAAGGGATGAGAACATTTTGTCATCCCTTAAAAAGAAGGTTATTAATAGGAACCGAAACGGTGTGTTCTTCAAATAAGGCCACACAAATATATTGCATGGTTTATATCGCAGGATTTTGGAAGAAATTCATGTTCAGAATTCAAACTCAGCAATTGATTATGGAAAATATTCTGTAACATTACCATTGTTTCAACCGCAGTGTGTTTCCAAACTTCATCTTGCTAGATGTAAATTGTAGCAATTGCCCTTTGATTGTCCAATTAATTTACGAAAAATATCTTTCTTTCGGAAGTAAGGATAATAATTCGGCATAATCGTTCGGCAGCCTGAATTCCATTTAAGAAAATTGGGCCAATTACTTTCCTTCGACTAATAGGACACCAGGACTTCGATAAAAAATTATCTGGTTCTTGGGAACCCCACATTTTCATATTCTGCAAATTCACATAAGTCCAAGTTGTTGTCACAAAGATTATTTAAAAAGGTCTGAAAAAACTCTGCTGTATGAGGGTAATAGTCTCTTCGAAATTTCTGATAAGTTAAATGTTAGGGAAGTAAGCGGGCCTTTTTTTAATAGTATAGCAGGTACAAACAGATTGGGTTAGCTGCCCTTCAACCTTCTATCTGTTTGTGAAATAACACTCTACCATGAACGTTTCTTGTTGCTGTGTGAACATAATTTTCACAAACTTGAATACAGTTTAAAAGCTGTCAAACGCCAGATCGCAAAACAACAATTTTACGCCTGAACCTAATTAAGATATACATACGTTGATATTGTCAAACTCTACTTTGAGGTCAAATTTTGTTGAATGCATGTTAAATTGGTAGAAAAATAGTGTCTCCTTCCTGTTTTAGTATAACGATTAATCGCCACAAAATAACGGCTTGCAATATCCATGTTTTTTTTTATAGTACTTTTAATTTTAGTTCCACAATTACCGTTTTATATCTATGACTTTTGGCGGCGATCACCTCTAAAAATAGCTCCGGACGACCGCAAATTTTTTTCACTCAGCTCAAATTACGACGACCCTTGCTACTTAATCCCGACCTAATGAGGCTCTAAATTATCCCATTCACGGCCATTAATTCCGGACATGTTTACTCAAAGGATTTTCCGGGCAATGTTTCCACCAAGGTTGCCTTAATGAGCGGGGCTGTTGATTTCGCACGGCCAGTCCGTGGTCTGATAAAATGATTATGTCCGATCAAATCACGAATGAAAAACCGCATTGACATTCGGCAAGCATTCAATATCGGGGGAAATGTAAAAGTCAATTCCGGCGATTTTGCAGAAATTAGGGTGGTTTGAAGTATCACACACAGTTCTATATTTTCAAATTGCCATATCTCATGATTTGACAATTTAAAATCTTAATTAAAAAAAGTTAAAAAAAAAGACATATACAAACTCACGATAACATATTACTTCCATATCCAATACCTCATTTTTTCATTGACAAAGTGTTCCAATTCCTAACAATAATATAAAAACAAAATAAATATCATATCAAATACTCCTACCAACTGTTTTTTGAATGAGCGCCATTTGAGTTTCATTCAAGATACAGACTTGCAGATTAAAAATTTCCGTAGTCTATCGAATTGGTCAGTTTCACCGTCGACACCCCAAAAACCAACCCCGTGTTAAAATTTAAGGTCACAAAATACTAACGGCAATTCAGGCACCTATAGGATATGTTGAAAAAGATACCAACGAGTAAAAAAACTACTAAGCGTTTGGTCATCTCCCACCCTTTCCACCCCTTCCCAGCCTTTCTACAGTTGCGTTTGTTTTGGTTGCTTTGCCTCTGCCGGGCGATTCCATTGCTCCAAATGCTACCAAATCAATTGGTCTCGGGTACCAAAATTCAGTTCTCACACCCTCTGACAACTCAAATACCGTTCCAGGCCACTGTTACACCAACCTCATCTGATTTCTTTCCTGTTAGAGTCTGCATGGGGTGTCATTTGGTCATGAATTCATGTCCTGGCATAACTTGAAAGCTTCCGAAGTTGATTGGACCCATTGTGAATCACCAGTTGATCGCCAAAAATTCCACCCCCAATCTATCCCCTGCAAGATTACTGCGCTGAGTGGTTGTAAGCAACTCTACGCATGTACTGACTCAGAAAACCTTCCTGAGAATGCCCGGATTCTTTCCGGTCCACAAGAGTCGTCCGTCTCTTTCAAATCGTCGTTTGCCTCCCATCGCCCTCTTTTTTGATCCTCTCCAAAACATTTTTGAATGGGTGAAAAGAGCAAAGGGCCATAAGGGAAAATTTTTTACATTGTGACTCCGATTTTCAAAATGGTATTATTCTTCGATGACCCATGATGACCTGCCAATAGCCCTAGAATATTATGGAAATCGACGCGTACAATTTTTTATAAAAAATTAAAATGTCAGGTTCTTGATGACCACGTGACTCATCGATATTGGAAATGAAACTTTCAGGGCCGAAAGATATTGTCATAAGACATATTTTGGCAAGGCGGCAAGTTGTAACTAATTTTTTTTGTGGCGGCTATGGGGCGTCAAAGTTTTTGTTAAAATTCCGCCAAAAAAAATAGTGCATCATTTCATCAATTATAATCGATGAAATGATGCACTAATTTTGGTTTTTAAAATTGAAAAATATGTATTATGCCCCATCTTCTTGCAAATCATTATTACTATTAATTTCGATGATTTTCGTTCCAATGCATCGATTGAACCCATTTTTGGCGGAATTTTAACAAGTAACAAAAACTTTGACGCCCCATAGCCGCCACAAAAAAAATTAGTTACAACTTGCCGCCCTGCCAAAATATGTCTTATGACAATATCTTTCGGCCCTGAAAGTTTCATGTCCAATATCGATGAGCCACGTGGTCATCAAGAACCTGACATTTTAATTTTTTATAAAAAATTGTACGCGTCTGACATTTTAATATTTTATAAAAAATTGTACGCGTCGATTTCCATAATATTCTAGGACTAGTGGCAGGTCATCATGGGTCATCGAAGAAAAATACAGGGTTTGTCCGGAAAGTAATGTCAGTGAGCTTTGAAAAATGATTTTTATTGGTTCTATGTGTACAAATCTTTAGAAACTTTCAAAATACATTCCTCCTGCGTCCACACATCAGTTCCGGTGCGTCTTCCACGTATCAAAAGTCGCACGGTAGTCGTTTTGCGGAACCGCCTTTAAAGCTTCGGTGCAAGCCTTCTGAATGTTTTTCACCGACCCAAAATGCTGTCCTTTCTTTGGGGTTTTGAGGCGCGGAAACAGAAAAAAGTCTGGGGGGGGGCACATCGGTGCTGTAGGGAGGCTGGGGAACAACGGTGATGCCTGCCTTGACGAGGTAACCGGCCACGTCGAGGAAGCAGGTGTGCGAAGGCGCATTGTCGTGGTGAAGCTTCCAGGATTTTGAGATGTCTGGACGGACGCGATTCACCCTGCGTTTCAGCCGCTTCAGCACCTCGACGTAAAACTTTCCGGTTACGGTTGTCAAAAAAGACAATCAGCATTGTCTTGATCTTTGACCTGGACATCCTGGCCTTCTTGGGGCGAGGGGAGTTCGACGTGTGCCATTCCGCACTTTGCCTCTTCGTCTCCGGATCGTATTCAAAGACCCAACTTTCGTCCCCAGTAATGACGTCATCAAGGAAAGCGGTGTTGTCTTCGCAGGTGTCCAAAAGTTCTTGGCAGGTTTCAACGCGCCTCGCTTTTTGATCGTCCGTTAGCACTTTTGGCACGAGCTTCGCGCACACCTTCCTCATTCCTAAAGACTCCGACACAATTTCGTGAACAATGGTTTTCGTAATGTCTAATGTTTCGGAAATTAAGCGGACACTTCAACAAGTCACGCACACGTTTCACATTGTCGTCGGAACTGGAGGTTGATGGCCGTCCAGCGCGGTTCTCGTCGTTGGCATCTTCCCGCCATTCTGCGAAGGCCTTGTGCCACCGGAAAATTTGCCTGTCCGAAAGACAATCGACGCCGAAAGCCTTCTTCAACATTGGAATGGTTTCCGCAGCACTGTTTCCGTTTCACAAAAACTTGATCGCCATCCGTTGCTCAAGCGAACGTTGCATTTTTTCTTGCACCGGGTCACTGTAACGACTCTCAAAGAACGAGTGATGCGACCGCTACAACGACCGGTAGCCAACTGACGCTTGTTGGATCTTGTTGCCAGATCCTCCCACCACAATCCCAGCACGTAAAGCGCGGGCTGGCGCATAGAGTCTCGGGAAAAAATTCACTGACATTACTTCCCGGACAAACCCTGTACCATTTTGAAAATCGGAGTCACAATGTTAAACATTTTCCCTTATGGCTCTTTGCTCTTTATCAACTTATTGTCGTTGAATATGCGTAAACGTCCTTTACACTTGTGCAAAATCCATGAGAAGGGCGTGAACACCCGGGTGATCTAGCGCCTGGAAGGTAAGCCACCCAACCAAGCTCTCACTCGCAAAATTGGAGAAAAACCACAACGCAGGAGCTGTTTGCGTGGTCTGCCATTGGGGTGACATGTTTGGGTTTTTATCCGCCGGAGTCTTCCTTAGCCCATTCACTAGTCTACTCCTTAACCTTTTTTTATATACACGAGAACGGTTTAAGACATATACTTGAAATTTGGAACACGTATCTTTATTATGTAAGATTTGATTGGAGCTGTTTAGATTTTGAACTTAATCGGTGACAGGGTTAGAGGATAAACTGGAGTAATATACATTTTTATCTCCCGTAGATAATCTGCAAACACTTCAAGATAATCACACTAAGTTTAATAGATGTGTATAATATAACCAAAAAGTAGTAGACAGAATATCTCGAGCTATCGTCACCCTAATGGTGAAAAGTTCTAATCCTCACCAATTATTATTATGGAGCTATTGCTATACAACTAATCACAACGGTCTAAATATTACAGCAGTAAATAAGTTTAAGCCACTTTACCATTCTTTTTGGTTGGCAATGGAAAATTTGCTAAAAGCTTTGAAAAATACAATCTTACCGAAAACTATATTAAAGTTAAATGGTTATAATCCACAGTTTTCATGTTTGGACAGGAATTTTAGAGACATAGGATAAATGAAATAGGATATAAATGAAATGATTACTATTAGGGAAGTACTTTTAAGTGGAGTTTTGTCAGAAGTTGTTTTCTGTGGATAAGAACCTTTCACTACTAGGGTGACCGTGAGACGATGTATTTAAGATAAGTTTATCTTTTAGATATCTCATGTTATAATGCCTATTTTTGTCATTCCGTTGTTATATTGATAGGTTTTCAAACGAAAAAAGGTAATTCGAAAATTAACAAGTGCAATACAATATACAATATACAAGTGCAGATATATTAAAAATAGGAATTATTTTCATATTGAAAATATAAGAAGTAATTCTATTTATATACGAACATATCGTACCTTATTGAAAATATGATGCAAAATTCTTGCGAAACCATTTATTTAATTTCCCTGTACACACATTCTTTATTTTTACAATCCACAAACTTTACAATTCATTTTTGCAAAGATTAAACAAAATTGAATGAATTATTATTTGAATAATTTTGTTTTTAGTGGTTTTCCTATTTCCTATAAAACCAAAGAACTTAATATGTTAGATGAAGGTGCGTAAATTGTTCCGTAATATACCTACATTGGAATTAAACGACTGCCTCCAGTATTATAAAAGTGATATAAAGCAGATCGCAGTATATATAGAGTGGATACATTTAGTAATTCATTATTTAATAATCACTTCTGTCATAATCTTGATAGGTTTTTTTTAATCATCCGTTAGGCTTTATGTTCGTAGAGGAGTTTTCGTCAGTAATTTACATACATCTGAATAAGGGAACAGTAATAATGTATTCCAATTAACCTTCAGATGTTCCAGCTGTTTTAATCCACAAAAGCCATAACGAGACGCAAAGCTATTCCACCTGTATTTTACAAACGACCCTTTGCCGAGGCAACTAATATTGACCTACCACTTTCGCGAATAATCCTCTAAGCCACTGGTGTAATGAAAATACGATAGACTCTAAGTGTGGTAATTTAGATGCTTCATGAAAACATGGTTCTCATATTTTAACAAGACTGTTTCAGACTGTTGGCGTTAGATGTTTTGCTCAAATATTCAAGAAGACCATAACCTCTTCACGAAACTTATTTCACCATTTACTTGCATATGTCCACCGTTGTTTTAACGGAGTAGCCTAGTGTATTCAATTATGTTGATTCTGAAATATACTGGAGTTACTTGATAAAATAGCAAATGTCTAAAATTTCTGAATTATACCTATTATATATATGTACCTATTATACCACGAGAACATGAACCTAATAAGAAAAGAAAAAATACAAGATATTTCTTATGACATGTATTACATATAACATGAAGTTACACTAATAGGTGAAAATGTCACGAAAAATATCGAAAACATATGTTTTTAACTACCAAATAAGAATTATAAAATATACGAAAGCAAATTACAGGACTATTTAATTTTCTTATCTCTTTCATTACTGTGGGGACATATACATACGCCCCACCAGACTGACCATACCAATTTGATTGTCAGTATAATTCGTATAGTATTGGTATAACAATGTACGAATACTCCTATAAATTATGGAGTTCTAGTTTACAATTTACTCTAGTGAAAATGATGGTAGGTATGTAGTCGCTGAATTAGATGTATAGGAGAGCCAATTGTTAAAATAAAAATCTGGGTGATAGTTTTAAAAAATTTCCATAGTTTTTAAAAAAATATGCATAAGTTTATCACTATTGCATATTGTACAGTGCGATGTTTTGGTCCCACTAGTAATTTTCTTTGGGTAAAAAAATTGCCAGCAGTATTAGTCTACACTCAGTGGTCAAAAGTCACGAGAAGGCTGTCCCATTTGAAGATGTGCCTGTCGTATATGACGTCTAAATGTTACAGCCAGTAACGGATTGTATGGTGCTAGTGGAGACTCGATATTTGTGTAGTCTATTAGAGGTAGATATGTAGTAAGTATGGTGGCACGTCGTGAGTTGACCGACTGCGAACGTGGCATGAGAGTCGGTACAAGACTCATGCGTCATAGCATATCGGAGATTACCCAAGAATTCTGATTTCCGAGGTCAACAGTGTTGGTGGATCTTCAATACCGCAGAGACAATGTTTCCACACGCGTAAACTGCTGCACTGGATGACCACAAATCTTTGATGCACGTTTGTTACGTCAATTCAGCAAAGCCATACGGGGTAATCGACGGGCAATGGGGTTTGATGAATCCTGTTTTCGGTTATATTGAGCTGATGAACGCGTGAGACTGTAGAGTATGCCACCTGAAGCTATGGATCCTGCGTGTCAACAAAGTTGTGTCCAGGCCGGAGGTGGCTCAGTTATGGTCTGAGCTGTGTTCATATGGTCGCAATTAGGCCTCATCGTTCGGCTGCAGGGAACAATGACAGGTGCAGGTTACGTAGAAATTCGTTCACCATCTGCATCCCTTTCTGGCTTTAGAGTACCCTGATGGAGATATCGTGTTTCAACAGGACAACTGGCTGTGCCGCTTTGAAACACCAATGAACTAACGACCATTGTTTGGCCCCCAAGATCGGCCAATATTAATCCAATCGAGCATTTATAGGTTTAATAGGATTCTGTGGATATCAGTGTCCGTTCGTTGCACCTAGCCCCGGCTACACAAGAACAATTGTGGGCATTAATTAAAGATAAAGCGTTGAATAAGAAGGATTACCGAAAGCTTTGCTGCATCTGAATGAAGATAGAAAATCAGAAACTGAATGTCCGAAATCCTAAATTTGAAAATCATATCCGAATATGATTCTCATGATGTAGATTGGAATATAGATGACCTGTCTTCTGCAAATTGAAAATCAACTAGTTACATAATAATTTTATTCCCAGAATGTCATTTACAGATGAAATAAAAGCCATAATTCTTTTGGATGTACATAGGAGAGGGGAGAGTCCATGTGATGCGTATTGATGTCACTACATTGTTGTAAACCCGATCGACATATGCAAGTCTTATATGTTAAGACTTGCATATGTTTTTTTCATGAGGAATTTTTCGGTCCATATATTTTTCTAAAAACGCACGTAACTTGGGTTTCTCTAGTTTGTTTAATGGAATATTGCTTGCAACAAAGGCTTCTGTAAGTTCATAGAAAAATACGGAGTCGTCGGCGCTGGACGAGGCATGGCTTTTCAGATGTCTTGTTACTTTAGTTTTATCTGAAGAATTTATAATGCGTTCACACACAGTACAAAAAAGGTCATTTCCTTGAATACGTATGTCCCTAAAACCCACGGGATCACTGTCAAACCACGTTTGAAATACTCCCGTCTATTTCTTTTCACCTTTGGCATGGTACCTCACTTTATTCACTTCTCCCCTCAACTAATAATTATTAATAGTTTACAAAATTATTTAAACACACGGCGAATACGTAAAAACGAAACGTATCACTGCGATGCAATAGCGGCGACTGTCTGTTACAGCGTGCCATAAATAACTAACATTGCTAGCGCAGTTTTCGTAATGCAAGTCAGCTGTGAAGGCCAACGAGTCAAGGGCAGGACATGCACAGTGTCGGCCCTGTGACATTCGCGCTTGGTAATAAGTAATTTAATAATGTACTATGATTCAACATAGTTTCTGTGAATATATTAACATTTGCATTCGTAAACTACTACGGGCCTGTTACACTCCGTGCTCGCACCAACTCTAATTATCATAATAACAGCCTACACTAGGCAACAGTGAAACAATTATTTTCATAGTGTAATGTATATCTACTCGTATTTACGTATTTTTATTTCATGAATACGACAATGATAGTGAAAATTTCGTATCACCCACCGTTACCGCAGTAATTGCATAACTATGCATGATCAATATTATATATATTACATACAATACTTTTTATTATACAGCTTACTTATTATATACCGCCAAGAAAAGGGGAAGGAAGTAAGATCTAACTGAAGGATAAAATAAGACAAATGTGGTTGCTACATCTATCAGACACATCCCACTCAGTGAACAGGTCAGTAGTTTGTGATAGGGCGATTCGCATTTACTGACGACTTTGTGCCCTCAATTCCAATGAGATCTGAGCACCCGCATCGAGGAAGCCAAGGACTACAGTGTGGGCAGTTTGAGACCATAAATTTAAATTCGTGTATGGTAATAGTGGATAGCTTTGTAGCGTGTAAAGCAGTTAGGTGCAGTCAGGCTTTCAACCTTTATACACTCGCGCCTTTTTCGTACACGTTTCATGTATAAGTAAGGTAGTCAGACTCGAGACACATTCTGGGAACAAGAACAGAGACCACCAAGGAAGGAATTCGTACCAGGGAACACATAAGTACCGTAATCTGGGGTGTATTCGAACGCATCATTTAAATTTGAACGTTTGGCGATTTTCTTAGTTTTTTGTAATTTTACCAGGTGTTACTAGATATATCGAAACGAACTAATGTACTTTCACAGTAGACAGGTTGTGTGGATGTTGGCGTGCGTCAATAAAATATTTAAAAAAAAAAAGTAAGTACAAAAAAAAATTTGGAAAAAAATAGTAATTTTATGATTTGGCAAATACCCTGAAAAGTAACTTCTGTAATTTGGGTTTCTT
Source organism: Aromia moschata (assembly GCA_029963805.1). Lineage (NCBI taxonomy): Eukaryota > Metazoa > Arthropoda > Insecta > Coleoptera > Cerambycidae > Aromia > Aromia moschata. The sequence continues at coordinate 374,838 of JAPWTK010000049.1, read as the reverse complement.
TAGTTGAGTCAATCTGAATTTTTGGTATATTATTTATGTTAACATAGTCAATGCATAACCTCGTTTTCGCTGAAAAATATCCAAAATTTTTTTTTTAAATTCTGATGTCATAAATTGATAAGGTGGTATTCGAGTGTGTCGGTTATAAACTGTTAACTGCCTTATAATTGAGAAGAAGTCTGTTTTGTTGTTGTTTTTTTTATGAAATCATTATTTTTTTTGTTATATTTAGATCTGTAATAGATTTTTTTCAGATTTTTATATTTTCTGTACTAAGTATTATCAGGTGTTTTTGAGCAGAATGTCAAAATAATTTTTTTGTTTTTTTACTTATTATGATTATTTGATTCGCCTAGGTATATACCAGGATTTTTAACCACCCAACCTAAAAACTTTTTTTTGAAACTGAGTCGAATTGGACTATATAAGAATTTAAATTTGAATTTCTCCATAAATAAATGGGTGTTCAAAGTCACCACATCTATAGTGGCGAATTCGAACACCAAATTTCTAAAAAAAAAGTATTCTGAGAAATAATAAAATTATGCCCCTTGAGAATTTAATAGCTGAAGGTCTGAAGTTTCTTAATTATTTTTTTCATATTTTTATAGAATGATTTGGTGAAGTTATATGAAAAAAACCTGAAAAATGCGTTCGAATTCACCCCAGATTACGGTATATCAAGTGAGAGCCTATTTTCAAGACAAAATCCTTCTACAAGCTCTGCGAGTCAAAGTGAGCACAATGAAACAGTTTATTTACAGCAGTTTAAGGCATTAACGAGGTCTTGCAGCTGTTTCACGTATATGTGCAGTAGAATCTCAAACATGAAGTTAAAGGAGGGTGCTTTCGTCAGTCCAGTCATACGGAAACTCTTGGCAGATTGTGACCTCCAGAAAACAATAAATGACGTACATCAAGAAGCCTGGACTGCATTTAAGAGTATAATTTACAATTTTCTGGAAGAAATCGTGATAGTGAATAACTATGTCTACCTAGTTAATACGTGCTCACTTAGACTTTTATCCCGAAAATGTAATCTGTTGTCAACAGAGAGCAGGTAGAGAGAAGAGGTACAATTATGAAATCAGGATCGATGGTAATCATCTCAAAATGCTTCTATTTCGTTTTTTTTTTTTTTAAGAAAAATCATTAAAATCGGTTAATTAGGGTCAGAGAAAAATCTGATTCCAGTTTCAAAAACGTTGTTTTGAGAAAAATGCGTTTGAATTTTTTTTTTACGTTTTTTTTTTTATAAATTATGAATTTTTTTACTTACAGTTCGTCATCAATTCGGGGCCCGTACAGGACACCCTTCTCTGCCTTGTCTCTCATTTTAGCTTCACGTCACATAGCGACACGCATTTTTTTCCACTGAATCCGTATTTCGCCGAATACGGATAATAAGTAACAGACCGGAATAAGTTGTCAATTCGCCTATTACCTTGATGGTCAGTTTTTCTGTACACTGTTCCCCCAAGTCCCTTGTTTGTTTTCTTCGTATTACGGAGCCTGGTTCCCATGCGTTTTTCTCCACGTGACCGACGCATTCCTTTTTCATTACTTTCGTATCGTTGTTGTACGGGTCCAAATCCAAAATCGCCTTGAAGGTCTTACTGTCCCCGTCGCCAATATACTGAGCATATTTTACATTATGCATTTCTTCGGATCGTTGAAACACTCTTTTCAAGTGCCGGGACCGTCGTCACTAATCCGGCTGTAACTCGAAATCTAATACGCGGATCACTTTAAAATTTCAGGACAATAAATTTAAATGTATAACGCATCGATTTCAGTAAAAAAAAAACATTTTTTTGAAACTGAAAAGCGGGAAAGCCCCCTTTCACCTTTATAGCACATACATATGTTATATTAATTGGTAATCTCTAATAAAACTTCCGATATATATTTAAACAAACAGGTACGCTTTTTTTTCAGTATTAAAATTTATGAATATTTTGGAATTGGTCCCTGTATTTTTTACAGTGTAGAAAAATTATTAGTTCATGAAAGCAAAGCAGGTAAAGGCTCGCAGCGGGATACTCTTTTAACATTAAATATTGGACAAGTATTACCGTGTTCTGTTCTGATGGAAGTATCAGGGATGAATAATGGAAGCATTATTTGGCCACGCGTTTGTATTTTTCGCCTGCGGCGCAATAAATAAAATAACCCTTAGGAGGTAAAATACGGCCCATATAATCCCTTATTTTAATTCGATATTGATGAGCAACAGCTCGAATACACGATCGTTATAGAGACGCATTAAATTTATATTTCTTCTTTGGTTTTCCCAATTTTTATCGTAATTTTTCCAATTTATGAGTACATTGTTGACAAACTTAATGTTGGTAACTTTGATTTATTACTAAGAAAAAAAATAAAAATAAGAATATATAAATCTTAGAAATGATTCGTCCCTAAAAAGATTACCAAGATGGCAATTGTTACAAGTTGTTTAGATTACTATTCACAAATTTACTACCATATCGCCATAAACATATATCGTTTTGATTCCCAGAGGAATGTCAATTTCTCAAAACCATATGTCACATCACAATGTGACATATGGTTTTCGACACAAGACTGGAGAGAAGCATACATGAAAAATTTCTGCAAAACGGCGCCTGATATAAGAATATATATACAGTGTCCGCCATAAAGTTGGAACTATATGGGATTTTTTTTTTAATATTAGAGTTCGATAAAAACTTTTGGCGACAATCACTTCTGCTTCCCAAATAACTTAACATGCACCAATTCAAAGTTGACAGCTAACATCTGGCAACTGTCAAATTTGTGATTTTCTAAAAAAAATCTTTCGAAAATAGCCTAAACTGTTAATATTTCGAAAAATATCACTAATAAATTATGTTCCTAATTACATTTTACCTACGCCTATGTGCCTATTTTGTTCCTATGTGTTTTGTGTGCCAGTTTTTGATTCACTTCTGTAAGTAACTGATCTGAAAACATTTAAAACGCTTTAAAGCAGTATAAAGTCTGCCATTGCAATGCATACTGTGCTATTAATATTCGTAGGTATCCTTGGTTTTGAAAATTATTGATATTCTTAATTGAAAAAAAATACTGTTAAAAAAAAAACACTTTTTATTTTAATTATTTTTTTTCTTAATACAAAATGGTTTTAATTTGCTAAACTCTGCTATGAAAAAACATAAACCATTTTTCATGCATCTTTCACATTTTTCATGCATTTTTGTTTGGCGGTTAAATACCCCGACAGAATTTAGTAATAACTACCTAGGAATATTTGTACTTGTAATTTTTCTTATAACATATTCTAAATGATCCACATTTTGAAAAAGCCTTTTGTTTCAATAAAAAACTTCAAAAACATAATTTTTTTTGAATATCAAAATGTTTTGCTCAAAATCAGCATGTAGGCGTGAAATGTTATTAGGAACCTAATTTCTTAATGATATTTTTCGTAATATTATAGTCCTGGCGGCGTAGATTATTTTTTAAAATAATTAGTTGCGGCACTTTCTCAACATGATAATTAGGAGAAAAATCGTACGAATCGAATGAAAATGTTTTGGACAAAATCCGATTGTAGGATCATTGCGAAAAAAAATGCAAAAAGTTCCAAAAAAAATGTTGAGTAAAGAAACAAAAAATATCACGTTATAGCGCTTGAAAAGGCGAATAAAATGGTTTTTTGGATCATTAAAATCGGTTGATAACTTATTGCACAAAAAAAACCGCGAAAATTAGCGATTTTTCGATACTCGGTCTGCAATTATCCTAGAAATGTCTTCCGGGGCTCAAATTGTGGGGTTTTCCAATACCTATCTACAGTTAAATTTTTGTCAAAAAATATTTATAAGTTTTCGCGCAAATTCCGAAAAAGTAAAAACAGGTACTTACGTTGTAGAGGAAGTCTTCAAGAACACGTAGCTTTTTGCAAATTTGTTCTACGACAATTATTGTGTAAATAGGGGCAGTTTTACTAAAGTGCTTGTTTTTACTTTTTCGCAATTTGCGCGAAAACTTATGAATATTTTTTGACAAAAATTTAAATGTAGATAGGTGTTTGGAAACCCTACAATTTGAGCCCCATGACATTTCTAAGATAATTACAGACCGAGTAATTGAACATCGAAAAATCGTTCCTTTTCGCGGTTTTTATTTTTTTGTGCAAAAAGTTACAACCGATTTTAATGATCCCAAAACCATTTTATTCGTCTTTTCAAGCGCTATAACGTGATATTTTTTATTTTTTTTACTCAACATTTGTTTTCGTGCCTAAAAGTCGAAAAAAACCTTTTTTTAGCACCTTTTGCAATTTTTTCGCAATGATCCTACAATCGTATTTTGTCCAAAACATTTTCATTCGATTCGTACGATTTTTCTTCTAATTACCACGTTGAAAAATGCCGCAACTAATTATTTTAAAAAATCACTTTTTTTGCTACCTCGCCTGGACTATTAACAATTTTAGCCATTTTCTAAAGATTTTTGGAAAATCTCAAAATTAACAGTTGCCAGATGTTAGCTGTCGACTTTGAATTGGTGCACTATAAGTTATTTTCGAAGCAGAAGTGAGTGTCGCCAAAAGATTTTATCAAACTCTAATATTAAAAAAAAAACAATCGATATGGCTCCAACTTTATGGCGGACACTGTATATGAGTATGTATTGGCATGTGGGCGGTATTATTACGTAACAATATGACGCATAATTTCTTCTGTTTAAATATACACGGTGCAGACCGAGCAAAAGATTTTTACTAAAATATTAAAATAAGTATTTATGAATGCTCAACGAAAATACAAAGAAGGCGAACGTTATAAGAATGGTTACGTTATAAAAGCTTGTAAGGATAGTGAAAAATAGCGAGCTGGTGTTATTTGTTTTACAACTATCTATTCGTAATCGACAAATTTAAAAGAAAAACCGTACGAAATATTGCGTTTGCGGATCTAACACGGTCCTCGGGGAAAATATAGGTAAACACATTATGGCTACCATTTTGTACTTTTGTACCGATATTTTAAAATATAAATAAATTACTTATAAAAAGTTCTTTGACAATTTAGCATCCATAATCACAAAAAAAAACAAATTATTTGTATACCTATGTGTACATGACTAATATACATACAAATGTAAAGCGTTAATTCAACCTAATATTTCACTGAACGTTACTGACTAGTGTGTATTAACATCTGTAACATAACAAACTTAACAAACACTTTCATTTTTGGGGTAACTTCTTTCTTTCAAAGCGATTTTCCATGCTTTTTATGAATCATTTTGGCTCCACAAAGCATTTGTTTAACTTTGGGAATTAATGAATGTACGGATTTAAATTATTTCCTGTCACACCGCCACAATTTATTACATGACAACGATCTTTGTATGAACTTCTAGAACGTGGAAGAAATATTTCAACATTCATAGCGTATATTTTATGATATAAAAAGGGGATCTGATTTCGATGACAAAACAAAGCTGTAGACGACAAGGGTATTTTAGTGTCGTACCAACCAATATCGGATCCCAATTTGGGGTTTAGGGTGACTCGGCTAAGTGTATCGTCATCTCAACGGCAGTTAGTAGCGTAACATAGATGCCACGTATGACAGATTTATGTCAAGAGAAAATCGATAAATTAAATTTATACGATATCAGTAACATTGTTCAATAAGATATATAGTTATAGTACCGTGGTAAAACTTTATCAAAAGGTAAGAGAATTTATGAAGTAAAAAGAGCAATGCTCGTTTAGTTACTTTAAGTTTGGTATACAAATAAGTAATAACACTTTTTTATTGGGAACTTTTTTGGGAAATTGGGAAAGATGTAACATCTATGCGATATTTCTATCAGTGTGAAGAATTTTTAATTAATGGTGATACACTTCGCAATATCACTCCACAGGTAAAAGCTCCACAGTCATTAAATTTAAGATATTGACTGACAATTTTACTTTTTGTATCAGACTTCCTCAACGTGTATCATAACAGATGCAACTTTATAAGTATTTCTACAGCTTCGATAGTTTTAGGATTCAAAATATTACATTTACCTGCAAAGGCATTCTTGGTTTATTATGTTACAATAACATATCTACTTTTACAATTAATGTGACACTTATGTAGACGATTCGCTTACATTCGTTGCTTTTTTCGTTCGATTACATAAATATGTACGGGAAACTACAAACATCAATTTCGGATTATTCGGAAAACTGTTTGAAACAAATACTGTATAATTTCGAACAACCGTACCTGTATGCGCTTAGGGTCGCTGAATCCACATTACGAGTGACTTGCCAACAGGGTACTAGGCGCCACTTCAAGGTACTTCGCCATCAAAACATAAATCGTATAATTCTACTAACAATAAGCCAATTCATACCGGCACCTAGATCATCCAAACAGTATTCAGCTGACTTCACATCACGCGACCGGTGCGACATTTTCAGATGTACTTACTTTAGCCTTTGGTCATAATTCAGCAAGGTCATGCTGACGTGTCACTGACATTTACTGTTAGAGTATAACCTCTTACATGCATTAAAGAAAATAAAAAAAGTCTAAACTATAGACCTTTTAGATAATAACAATTATATTAATAATCATTTTCAGAAATTTAATTCAGTCTTGCCACTTGTAGCTCTTTGGTCCTTGAGAGTGGCGTCTGCGCTAATGGTGGTTAATATCGTGTTTAATAATAAAATAGCGCATGAACTTTCCTTAACGCAGACCCTATTCTTGGTTGGCTTTCCTAGGTTTAGTGTTGTTTCCCTTTTTGGTACTTCTCAACATATTCATAACAAATCAACCTTTTAGTATTCTGCTAGCAACTTCTTTGTCCTTGTACCTCGTCAAGAGTACATTAGCGAAGTCTGTCTTACTGATGAGAACCTGGAATACTTTTACAATTAATAACAGCATACGAAACCTAACATCCGCTTACATCTTTCTAATTTCGAAGATGTGAAGCCATTGTTTACATGGAAGTTTTATGTCAGTTCGGATTATTCATTACTGAATTTTATCAGATACTTTATTTTACAAGCGTTCCTGTCTGCGCAAAGTGATGTCATTCGAGCTTTGCCAACAGGGTTTCGCCACTTAATGGTCTCGCTATGTGTATCGTAAATCTTTAGAAACTTTCAAAATACATTCCTCCTGGGTCCACAGTATTCGTGACTTCCAACACGCGATCGGTGCCACATTTTCAGATGTCTTACGTTAGTCGTTTTAATGCGCCTTTAAAGCGTCGGTGCAAGCCTTCTTAATGTTTCTTTACATGCATTACCGAAAATGCTAAAGTCAACTATTGGGATTTTTGAGACGCGGATAACAAAAAAAAGTGTGGGGGAGGCAAAGCGGCGGATTGTGGGAGGCTGGGGAACACTTGGTGTGGCTCTGCCTTGGCGGGTAATATCGTGCCTACTAAGGAAGTAGGTGTACCACGGTGGCACTCTCGGTTGGCTTTCCATGGATTTTGAGTTGTCTTTGGGTTCGGACGCGATTCACCCTGCGTTTCAGCCGTTTCAGCACCTTCGACCGTAAAACTTTCAGGTTACGGTTGTCCCCTGCGGAAGCGAACTCACTGATGAGAACCAATCCTCCGGCAATTAAAAAAGACCATCAGCCTTGTCTTGATTCAAACTTTCGACCTGGAGATCCTGGCCTTCTTGTGGCGACGTTAAGTGTTTGTCAGTGTTGCCATTACGCACATTTCCTAGCTTTGTCTACAGCTAATTTATTCAATATACCCAACTTTCGTACCGGTTATGGCGTCATCAAGGAAAGCGGGCTTGTCTTCGCAGGTGTCCAAAAGTTTTTGGTAGGCTTTCGACGCGCCTCCATTTTGATCGTCCGTTAGCACTTTTGGCACTCGAAGGGTTCACGCACAGCGTTCCTGCAATCCTAAAGACTCCAAACAATTTCGTGTACTTATGGTTTTCGCAATATCTTATGTATTCGGACATACACCGCCACAGCTAATGACTTACAGGGTCGAGTGTTCAACAAGTCACGCACAAGGTTACTCACAATTATCGTCGGTACAGGATATAGTATAACCCTCCAGCGCAGTTCTCGTCGTTGACATATTCCAACCTTTACGAAACCTAAATATTGTGTACACTTTTACATAAAATTTACATGTCGAGAAGATAATAACACAGAAAGCCTTCTTCAGATCTAGAATGATTTGCGCAAGCACTCTTCATCCAATTTTACACTAAAAATGTCAATCACATCCGAATTTGCTCAAGCGAATTGCAGTTTTTTCGGTCTTGTGGAGAGGGTCATTGTAAGGTCTAGTAAATAGAACAAGTGATTCGACCGCTACAACGACCGGTAGCCAACTGAAGATTTTGGATCTATGCCAGATACCTTCGCCAGTCAATTCCAGCACGTAATAAGCTGGCTAACGCGTACAGTCTCGGAAAGAAAATGCACTAGACATTAGTTTCCGGATCAAACCCTTGTATTTACTATGTAATTGCTATATCAATATGCCAATATAAAAGATTATTAAGCACTAGCTACTACTCTAGCTTCTCTAACGGTTGTCGCCGACTTAGTTGTAATCTTCATAAGGAGTACAATACTGTAGATTAACATTATAGTTTGATCTATGACTCGTAGGGTTAAAGACAAAAGTCTTAAGACTTAAAACTAAAGTTTATTAAGTTAATAAACAAAGAACCTACCTAAATATGTAATTTAATTTTAAATTAGGCTCTCAATAGATATCTCAAAGGTACTTTTGATATTTGTCTCTTTTACCTAATGAGTTTGCCGACCACTGGCCTAGGCAATCCATACTCAATAGAAACGCGGCATTTTAATGTATACTTTGATTGTTGTTGTTTTACGAAGCGTCCCTAATGGAAAATTTTGATTCTTATCAAATTGTTTTGTTCATTATTTCATGAAAAAACCATTATTTCTCTTCTGATTGGCATTTAGGGATATACCTAATATAAATTTATTGGCAAGTAAATAATGTACTAAATTACTTATCTAACCTATAAATGTTTAGTAATACAAGAACATAATAAGAGGTGCATGCAAATATGAAAATAATGAAAAATATGAAACGGTGTTTTTTTAATTAAAGTAATGTATAATTTTTTATAGTTTTAGCCAAAGTTCCTTTACGAAGGGCTACTTCATAAAAAAACATAAAATATAGGGTTGTTGTTAGTGTTTATCATAGGGGTTTTTGAAATCATTTTAGCGATTTGAACTTAAATGGTTCTTGTAAATCGTATCAATTCTTGTTGATCACTAGGTTTGTGTACATTTTAAAAAATATTAAAATCGGTTAATAGGAGAAAACTCTAGTTAAAACGTTTTTTGAAAAAGCATTACAATTTGTCATCAATTGTATCTTTGGCTCTCCGGTTTTTATCGTATTTTTAAATGTATCAATTCGCCTAACTGTAGGTTGTAGAGTCAATCCAACATCGCCTTGAAGCGTCTTACTGCTTCACCAGTATACTGAGCATATTTTACATTATGCATTTCTGATGCGGCTCCTCCCGGGACTCTTTGGCAATCCAGCAACGCTAAGTCCATTAAAATTTCAGGACAATAAACCTGAATGTACAACGCATCGATTTCAGTAAAAAAAAACGTAACCATTAAATACAATCTAATATTGATGTGAAAATTTTCTTATTTTAATTTCTTTTGACTTCTTTTGTTTTCAAATAATTTCTGATTAATATGTTTTAACACTGTATTGTTTTAGATGTTCATAAGTGCAGAAATGAATAATTCCATAAAGTGGGTATGATACAAATCATTTTTTTATGCAGCAACAACTAGTTTGCTGTATGAAAAATTGAATTATAAAATGAAGTTGGCGATGCCAATGCACGGCTACGCATTTCGATTTAGCACCGCGTATGCGCATTAGGAACAACCTTTGCCACCTATGGATATGGCGGCCTCAATACGTGTTTCCCTCCCTATCTATGGAGATTTCTCTGCTTCTATTTAGATGATTTGTGCACACCAAGTTGGTCTAAACGAGTTTTTGTTGTAGCATAATGTTTTATCAATGGGTACCACATTTGTTAGTACCGCATAGCTACCGCACGCTACCGCCATCTCCCAAATGTAGGATCATAATGTGCATTACCCCCATCTTGCTTCAATTGGCATATCTCAAGGTGTACTTATGGATACGGTTTCGGTATATAATTTTTGTTCCTATGTTCTTCTGTCAATAATCAACTGTCTAATATAATTTATATCATCTTTATTTTCTTCTTACTTCTATTTGGCATCCATATTTATTTGGTCCTGTGTTGGGTTTTAAAGGAAACAGCACGATATATAAACACTTTCATTTTGCAGTCAGCTACCAACATATCTCCTAGAATACAGGTGTGTAATTAAGTAATGAGACTGACTTTTTATGTTTTGGTGAATTACATTCAGATGTCTCCACTCAAAATAACTTCCTTGGGAAGCCACATACGGGACCGGTGCTTCTATTCATAATAGCACTGTTATAGTTTCATATACTGGAATAACTCAAAATTCCTTGCAGTTCCAGCTAGAGAAAAAAGTCAAAACGACTTAAGTCAAGCAAATAACACGGAATGTTTTACTGGCTAAAAACTCCTTTACTGAATTGCCTGTGTAGCAAGGCGCATTGTCGTGATGCAACATCCAGTTATTCTTGATGTTTGATCTCACCATGCCTTTTTCAAATTTTTTCGATCTTAATAAACGTGTGTTCTGTTTGGCCTGGAACAACTCTTTGTGGACAATTCCCTGCTATCAAAAAACCAAAGTAGCATGCATTTGATCTTCGACTTGCTCATTCTTGCTTTTTGAGGACTTGAGAGCTTGAAGTGTACCATTTTATGCTTTGGCGCTTTGTTTCCGGGTCGTACTCAAACACCCAACTCTCATCACCAGTAATGACACGTTCGACACAAATGGAATGGGGATCATTTTCAATCGATTCGAAAAAGTCTAGATACATTTCTCTCCTGATCTCCTTTTGTTCCTGCCAAAGGGTTTTTTGTACCATTTTTGTGCATAATTTTCTTATCCACAATTCGTCATCAAAATCTGATTAACAGTGGTGTAATTCAAATTTACTCTTCCCAATCATTCTTATCGTCAAACGAGAAGCACAAGATCTCGTATTCTATTGATATTTTCGTCGTGTCTTGAAGATGAAGGTATTCCGCTGCGTGGTACATCATCAATCGATTCTCTTCCTTCTGAGAATGCCTTAAACCACCGAAAAATCTGGGCTCTTGAAAAAACACTGTCTCCGTAGGCTTGTTGAAGTTTTGCAAAAGTATCCGTTGAGCTGTATCAAAATCTGAATCAAAACCTGATAACACACCGTTGTTTAAAATTAATATCACTCATTTTTAAAACGCACTAAAAAAAAACGGTTTACGAAAACAGTCACAAAGAACAAACAAATGACTCTAACAACTTCAAACTTGTACTGAAGGTGCATTACGTGTTAACCTACCACACTTCCTACCATCCGTCCCGTCTCCGCAGTGTTGCTAGATCGGGTGCTACGTTGCTAGTCTCATTACTTAATTTAAACACCTCGTATGTACCTATCTTCCTCTGCAGGGGATTGTTTGTTTAAAGCATGGATTAATGGATGCATCTTATAAGTATTCAAAAACACATGTAATATCTCATTGTGCTTTAAAGCATACTCTGCATTCTGTATATTATATGTTCCAATGTAATCGCAGTCAGTTTAAGTGCCAAGTTGACAATTTATACAAAGTGATCTTTTAAACCAGACTAGCGATAAACTAAACACCGATACAGGGTAATAACATTTTTATGCCCTCCGCCAGATCTGTGACACTCGGCAATTTATTGCAACATCTATAAAAGTGATATAAAATTGAGTATACGTGAATCTTCCGTTGACATAAATTATAATTGGATACTTCGATTGAATTTGCACGATAGCGTTGTAATTTTTTGTCTCGTAAAATACACGACAGTTTCAGTCAAAAAGGGATGTCTAAACTAAATACCAAGGTGCACTCAAAGATCCTTGCTGTTATTGGCAAAACACATTTCACCATTTAAATTTCTTGAAAAAAAAGCACACATTTATTGCTCTTACTTTTTAATATGAACTGGAAAACATTTTTGTCGGCAGTGTTAGATGTTTGGTTGTAATGATTTGTGTCACTTTAAACATGTAATTTTTTTTATTAAATTCTGAAATGTGGATAGTTTTCTTTAATATGATTAATCTGAACAGACCGGTATAACAACCTGTCTATCCAATACATTTTATACTTAAAATGTACTTTTTTTACTAAAGAGGACTTTAGTCTAAGACCAATATCGGAAGACCGTCACATCCTCCCACTCACGGCAGTATTTTACGAAAATAATTATCTTATAATGTCGTTCAATTTCACAAATCAACTTTCAGTTAGAACCTTTTATCCCACTCTTGAGACCTAATCGGATCGAAATGTTCTGTTGTTGATGGTGATGAATGGTAATGAGGGAATTATTCTCATTCAATAAAAAAATCAAGCGTATTGGCTTTCGCCTGTCCATAAAAAAGGCACATATGGGCTCCACTATTATCCACTTGTCCATTGTGTAAGTTTATAAAGCGACAGATTTTACAAAACGAGTTTGCTGCCATAGGGATGACTTCCTTACTCTAAATTCCAGGTTCGCCGCCGTTTGTTACTAAATTATTGTTATTAAATCCCTTGGATTCGGATACCCAACTCCGTCCGAACCCTCGTTATTGACTAGCGAGAGAGCCGCCGCCGTTGCCGCCACCTCGCGCCGTTGTGACACCTCTTTAGCAGCGGCGGTTCGTGGTCGGAGATGAAGGGTACCCACAAAATCAAGAAAAAGCAAATTTTAACGTAATATGTGTTGATTTCAGAGTAATATGATGTGACATTTAATCACATCAACTTCAGCAATAAAATTTAATAAAACATTCCAGGATTTACGGATATATTTTTTCTTTGACCTGGATGTGCTAGTTCAAATGCCACAGAAAATTTTATATAGCCGTTAATTTTAAGTACACACCTACCAGTTTTCTGTTACCTACCTTCTCATTTTGTTGCTGAACATATGTCAGTCTGCACTCTGCTGTAGAATTTGTATCTCTCATAAATTTAATTTCTAACTATACGTTGATATGAGTAGGATCCAGAATTTCACCGAACTTAACACAACCGTATTAAGGCGAAGTAGATAGCAGTGAGAATTGGTGAAGATAAAACATATTGTATTTTCGTAAGGAAAGATAAGACCTCATCAGACATTACTAAAGAACAATGTTAAAAAAACGGACCCCCTCTAGACAAACGCCGGGACACCCTCCTAACCAACCCCTGTATGGGGGTGAAAAAGGGATAAATGTTGTTTGTGCAATTTATTATTTGTGTACTAGTTTAAATAATATAATTTATTTTTTTATTGAAACGACTTTAATCATCTTTAATTAACATTTAGCTTTTTATTGAAAGGTGTAACTTGGCGCTTTTTCGACAACTTTGTACTGAAATTATTCTCGCAAATGAAATGACTTTTTAGGTCTATATAAGAGATGCTTAACCAACTATAAAATAAATCATTAGAAAACTAGGTTTTGTATGAGTTTTGAAAGTAACATCGAGTTTTCTGATATCGGAATTAACACTGATTTTAACTTTCAATGCTTAATTATTTCTAATTCAAACAAGTTCCGTTTATTTTTAAGTAAAAAATTTTTAGTTTTAATTTTGTAAAGAAAATAATTTATTACTGAATCTAAAATTGTTAATACTCATTTCATATAATTATTCAAGCTCATTTGACTATTTAGTTATTTTTCCTTTTTTCACTCCCATACAGGGGTTGGTTAGTTTCATGCTTTTGTCTTGGGCCAAAAAAAGCAATTTTTTTAACATTTTTCTTTAAACCTATTGTATAATATCTGAAACATACATTAATGATAATGCTATGAAATTAAAATTAAAATTTCCAAAACTTTAACAGATCATGTGAATTCTAAAGATTCCAGAGGAAAAAGACTGTTTTTGTGAGAAAAAACATTGTGCAAATATGTTGCAAGCCATTTACTGATTTTTTGGTGAGGCAGACGCTTTTCATTTTTTTTGTGTCAAATTATTTACTGTATGTTCTGCCATTTTTTGTTCAGGATGATTCAGCAACACCGCAACCGAATGCCAAGTAAGGAATGAGAAACAAACAGTCAGCTGTATTTTGTATTGCATATGCAAATTGTTTTTATCACATATCTCCATTTTAAATATTTTACTACCTTTCTAGATTTACACTTTGTACTGGGTAAAATTATCTAGCTTTCAAAGCTATCAAAGCTATCAAAGCTATCAAAGTTTTGAGAGTGGCTGTCAGAATTGTAAAACATGGAATTCACATTTAATAATGAACAGAGGCGTGTTTCGCTTGAAATTTATTTTGGAAATGGCGTTAGAATCAATTTAATATGCAGCTCTCATTGAATATATTTCAATGAGAGCTGCATATCAGGACTTCAGGGAAGTTTTTCCAGACGCAGTTATTCAAACGACCAATAATTCATTCGACCAATTTAACCGGTCAGTAAAACGTTTTCTACATTATTTGTACCGGCAAACTGGAAGCGTCAATCGCAAACAAGGGAGAGGCAAATCCAAAGTAAGGACAGAAGAAAACGTTCAAATGGTTAGGCAAGTGATAATGGACAATCCAAGAACATCAATAATTACACATCTGAGCCAACAAGTGAATTTGTCCTATACAACGTGTCAATGAATTTTGAAAAATGATTTGGAGCTCCGTCCATTTTAACAATGATGCTGTGTTCGAAAGTTTTGGCTTGGTTCCATCTTTCGGGCTACGTTAACTCTCAGAATATGATTCTTTGGAGGGCAGAAAACCTCATTTTTATATTGAAACTTCACTACACTCACAAAAAATTGGAGTGTGGGCCGTTGTGAGCAGAAGGAGGATTGTTGGACCAATTTTTTTTAACGAAATGCTGAATGCGGAGTGGTACCATTTAGAAATCTTAACACCTTTTGTACAAATGTTGCATGATGACGAACTGCAAGAAGGCTATATTCAACAAGATGGAGCTAGTCCACATACTACTAAGATCGTATAATTAGTATGAACACGCAGACAATATTCCCTCCTAGATCTTGCGATTTGACCCCCTGTGATTGTTTTCTCTGGCCGTATCTAAAAATTCAATTTTTGAAACTCCCCTTGGAGATACGGAAGACCTTCAGCAACACTTTGTCAATAAATCTGAAGACATTAATGGAACATCGGGAATACCACAGCACGTTGACTCAGTTGAAATAAGAGCTCAAGTATGTATAAATATGGGCGATCGTCATTTTCTTTAAATAGTGTGTTATGTTTTCGAAATGTCTTTTTTGAAACGAAGTTTTTTATTTATATTTTTTTATGTACCCGGTAAAAGTACCCATCACAAAATGAGACTGCCTTGACAATTCAGTGAGGTTATAAACCATAGATTAGAGAAGTTTTAGGTTTAAGAATAGAAGTACTTTTTTTTTGCTCGGCCAACTTTGATGATTTTTTTTGGATGTCTCGTTATAATATAACGAGATATCCAGAGATGTTTTTAGACAAAAAAATAGAGTTAGAGGCAAAATAACATTATTAATGAAATAAATAAACTAATACGTAAAAATAAAATAGGTATGTATGTATATTGGACCAACAACAAGGTATATATGTACATATGTGCGAACATCTCGACTAGTTATAACGGAATAATCCTTAACTGAATCAGTAACTTCCTTCTCACAGATGTTTATATACTCGCCGCAGCCGGTACGATAACCAAACATAAGCGCCTCGGTGGATCCCGATGCCGTAGCTAATAAATATTTAAAAATTGGTTTTAAATATTGATTGGTGAAATTGTTGATATCCGTTAACTATTAATTATACAGAGTGTTCGACAATTATATTATTATATTATGTTAATTATGTATGTATTATTTGTGTACTAGTTGTGTACTTCACTTCAAATCAACACTTTGACTACAAAGACAAACCTTTTTTGTCTTTGTATTTTTTTCAAACATGTAACGGTTATCAAGGAAAAAAATTGTACCTACTCGTTTTATTTTCCTATTTAAACTGTAAATATAAATTCACAAAGACGCACAGTAGGTCTGTGTTACTTTAATGTTTCTTTTAATGAAACTGACAAAGTATTTGACATTTGTCCAATGTCAGTTAGTAAGTTAGTATTGTGGCGTTTCAAACGGGTTATTCATTTTCTTAAAAATATTTGCAACACAGAAAAATAAATTGAATTACACACAACTAACTTTCATTGGACAGATGCCGAAAGCTTTGTAAAGTGCAATTAGAAGCAACATTAAAGTTACACATGCCTACTATGCATTTTTAATAATTTATATTCACAGTTTAAATAGGACAATAAAACGAGTTTCATTTATTTCCTTGAGAACTGTAGCAGGTTTGGAAAAATAGAAAGCGGCAAAAAAAGTATTTAAAAGAGCTATCCCATATTGCGCATGTTTTTGTAGTGCTAAAAATGAACCCATAAAAATGAACAGGGATTGATTGTTTCATCCCCATCCGGATGCAAAGGGAATATAAAAATGTTACCTAAACATGGCCTTCTATTAGTAAAAGACCCACACCAAATCTCAAATTCTTACGTTATTTCGTTATTAGATAGATAAATAGGTATATAAAAAATTAGAAACGTATTTTTGGCTCGCCCTGTATGTGCGAATAACTTTGCAGGGGGGCTATAATCGAAAAAATTTATTTGAACTACCCCTTTTAAAATCGCCAGTAGGATACATTCTTTAAGTTTGAATATTCACAGAATATTGCAGATATATACTAATAAAATAACTATCAACTGATTGTAAAAACTTATTGTAACTAAAGAATGATAACTATGATAAAACCTCAAAAACTTGTACGAAATAAAAATCCAATTAGTCCAAGCCGATCATAAGTTTATTTTCATTTTTCTTATGGTGCTATTTGTTGTCCTACGTGAGGTGAAGGGGGTTACATATCATTGTGAATAATATATTATTGTGATATGTTGTTTTATAGGTATTTGAGGTAGAAGTATTCAAATATACTTGGTAAATAAAAATAAAAATTGGTCAACAGGTCATATACATAAGTCATAAAGATCACATAGGTCATAACTGTTATAATGGTCATATTTTCCACAAACGTCATAAAAATCATAAGGTTCATATGGATCATAAAGATTATATAGGCCGTAAGGGTCTCTCTGGTAGATAGGAAGAGGAGGTCCCCCCCCCCCCCCCCCCCCCCAAAACCCCCAAACCACCCCGGTGGGGGGGGGGGGGGGGGGGCCCGAGGAAAAAAAGAAAAAAAAAGGGGAAAAGAGGGGAAAAAAAAAAAA
Source organism: Aromia moschata (assembly GCA_029963805.1). Taxonomy (NCBI): domain Eukaryota; kingdom Metazoa; phylum Arthropoda; class Insecta; order Coleoptera; family Cerambycidae; genus Aromia; species Aromia moschata. Next base: position 357,384 of record JAPWTK010000049.1, on the reverse strand, counting down.
AAAAAAAAAAAAAAAAAAAAAGGGGAAAAAAGGGGGGGGGGGGGGGGGGGGGGGCCCAAGGAAGGGGGGGGGGGGGGGGGGGGGGGGGGGGGGAAAAAAAGCCCCCCCATAGAAACCCCTAAAAAAAAAAAAATTTTTTTTAAAAAAAATTTTAAAAAAAAAGGGATTTTTCCCCAAAAAAAAAAAAAAAAAAAAAAAAAAAAAAAAAAAAAAAAAAAAAAAAAAAAAAAAAAAAAAAGAAAAAAAAATGTTGGTTGTTTTTTTTGGGGGGCCCCCCCCCCCCCCCTGGGGGGAAAGAAAAAAAAAAAAAAAAAAAAAAAAAAAAAAAAAGAGAAAAAAAAAAAAAAAAATTTTTTTTTTAAAAGAAAAAATTGTTTTTTTCGGCAAAAAAAAAAGAAAGAAAAAAAAAAAAAAAAAAAAAAAAAAAAGAAAAAAAAAAAAAAATTAAAAAAAATTAAATTATTTTTAAATTTTTTGGGTAAAAATAAAAAAAATTTTTTGGGGGGGGAAAAAAGGGGAAAAGGGGGTTTGGGGGGGAAACCCCCCCTTTTTTCCCCCCGACAGGGGATTTTTTAAAAAAAGGGGAACCCCGTGGGGAAGCTTATTAAGGAGGGGGGTTTTTGTGAAATGTACCCTTTTGCTGTAAAATTTCCAACAGCTCAACAATTAAATGGGAATATTGCTAAGTGTGTTTCCTTCAAGATAATTTAATGAGCTTTTCAATGGTTGTTTTAAATTTGATGTAGGACTAATAGTTCAGGAGATAGTTTAAGTTTTAGTCGAAAAATCACGTTTTTCCGAAAAAAACACAAATCCTGATATATCTCCCTTATGCTTGAGAATCGGACCATGGTTAAGATGAACTTTTTTGTTGAAATTGAGGTGTACAATCACCACCCAGCATTTGTACACCCACCATCACCAGTCACCCTATATTGTATATAGTGTATAAAAAAGTGTATAAAAAAGTAACTGTTTTTGTACATTTTGTACAATAAATTTACATTCCATATTTAGGTACAAATATGTATATGTGTTATATGCATTTCTTATTACGTTTTGTGTAAATTGTCAAAAAAATTTATTCGTTTTGGTTTATTCAATTTTAGGCCCAGAAATTAAAAAACTATTTAATTTCTTCTAAAACTCAAATATATGTATAAAACTGTAAAAATATTGGCAAAACGCAAATAGTTGTTAATTCTCGGACCTAAAATTCAACAGACCAAAACTGTTAATATGCAAGTATGCAGAATGAAATGGGGAATTAAAAAGTACCTATATGTATTTATATAGGGTGCTCCTATGTAAAAAAAATCTGATAATAATTTTTCCTTTTTTTAAAACATTCAAAACTTAACAAAAACAAAGAGGGGGTATTCATTTATAAGACTAACCCTGTACCTATGTGCTAGGGTGTAGGGCATATTAGGTGCCTGAAAATGGACCCTGCAACATCAAAGATACCGACGTTTCTGTATCCTCTGTGTAACTAGACTCGTCTGTGCTCTTGTGCTCCTATGCAGAAACCGCCACTGCCCTTTGCCAAAACGGAAGCGGGTCAATTTGTGACGTCAATGATATCGCCGCCGTTAGACGTTGCCTAATTACCCAGAAACAGTGAGAAAACGATCGTCGCTTACATAAATCCAGCCGTTCAGGCGGGCGGGTCTGAAAAGAAGGTCTCGAATTTATTTATGGGCGGGCGGATTATCTGCCCTGGAGGAATAAAGCAAAGGATGTAATTTTTATGCGGTAATATCCCACGTGTAACCCCATTATCGGTTCTTTTATCGGAGTATTTCAGAAAAACCGTTTTGTGTGCCAGGATTGTTAGATTATGAATGGTAGCTAAATGCGCTGACAGAGCAGAAGGGTAGGGTAAATGTGGGAGAGACGCCGCACTTTTTTAGAATGTGCAATAACTCCCCTTAATAATGCAATAAAAACTAGCTAAAATAAGACCCAAACATTAGAAACATTTATTCAAGAAACGGAACATAACACAAGTGGTTATGGCAAGAAATAAGCAAATAAAAAAATAGTTTGTTGTCATATACAGGAGGCCAACTCTCCTACATGCAATGGGTGAGTCGCCGCATATCTAGAGGGAGAGATGGCTTATAGGAAATAAGATTAAATTATTTTTTTCACTTGAGCCTTCTTCAATAAATACTTTCCACATGGGTTCCAGGCAACTTCGAATGCTCTACACGTTTCATGTAACCAACGTTTGCAACGTGTATACTCAATTCAGTCTGATTTTGACATAGTTCCTATATTTCCAAAGTTCGAGACTCTCCGCATTCTTTTTGCTCAATATCCACAAAGACGCATTCATTTTCCTCAATATCAGTAATATCGCTACTTGAGGAATGAGTTGATATTTCTACTTCAGATTCAGATAATAAGTATGATTGCTTCTTTTACTTTCGTTTTAACCCTTTAGATACAGATTTAACTTGGCCCTTTTTGTCCGTATTAAGAACAAAATTTTATTTAATGTATATACAAATTTTATTATTTTATATCTTTTATGTCTTTTATACAACTTGGGTTAGTTAAATGAACTGCCGGTTGTTTTTTGCGTTTTCTAATATTAGAAAGTACAGGTACGGGCGATATTTGTTAAACCAATTTTCCTGAGGTAACGTCACAAGTGGTCGAGTGGTTGAAGTTCTGAATTGTTATTGGAGGAACTTTGCATTATCGTATCTGATTTATATTGCTTTAATCTCGGATATAGTGCATGTTTTCTCCTTCCTCCAAACTGTGTAAAGCTTCAGTCACACTGGTTTTAGAAGAGGACGGTTGACCTCCGATAACTTCTGTATTAGTTAACTGAAGATCCGACACGCAAAAAGCATGTTCAGGTATTGCCTTTAGATTGTGTGGGTAAGCACCACTTACTGCGTCTTCTATCCCACAATACTTTGCAGCGTCTCTCCCCAATAGATGGGAGAGACGCTGCACTCAATTTCTTATAGCTGTTTAATGCCATAGCGATCACGGTGTAGTTAAACATAATATTAATGATTCTCCTACGTCTAATCACAAATAAAAATACAAGCTAATATAAACTGCACTGGTGCTTTGCCCAATATTTTGAAGCCACTAAATTTTTTTTAGCCACGCCTGAACAGTGTTTTTTTAAATATTCATTAACGTAAACGTTCGATTTGCATGTAAGTGACTTACGATGCACGGTTATGCATCAACTGACTATAAGTAAGCGAAATTGCCGTTGAAATTATAACAGTAGTTCCAAATCGTCCTTGCGTCTTCTCTCCCACTGCGGCATATCTCCCACATTTACCCTATGGTGTATGTACTTGCGATTAAATATTTCGCCGTATCCCTTGAGAAATATGCAGACGTACAGGGTGTTCGAGAATTACAGGGAAATTCTTTAGTAGGCTATTTACTTTACTTACGTACTTTATTGACTATTCAAGACTAACTGGAAAATCTGTTTCGGTTGGGTCTCCCACAAACCTAACAATAACACAGGCCGACAAAATTTGACCAAAGTCCATACCCAAGACCCGGACTATACTTTTCTGAAGATTTTTAGTGCGCTGAAGTGGAATCCAACCTCAGATTTGTTTCACGTCAGGTTTTTCAGTAATCATAACCTAAAAGGGCAAAGCACGCTGTTTTTGACCATCTTTGAGGACATATTATTCAACGGATAAAATTTTTACAGAAAAGTCTAAGACTGCATCTGAAAGTACTATCCTACCCCTTCAAAATCCATTTTGGATTTTTGAAATATCTTGTCTAGATCTAGAGAAATCGACATTTAAACATAGCTTCACGCGTTCACCACATATTCATTCATTTGCGGGCCGAAGAGTTATAGCTATGATGTCGAGAAACTGTCTCCACCTTAAAGGTTATCGAGTGTCGCTGAATCCAAATTGTATGTATATGTGTGTATATGTTAAAATATAGACATAAATCACAGAATACATTAAATCAGAGAAGAGAATTTACATTTTACAAGTTAAAAGCTGCCTCAGATCCTTTTATAAATTAAAAACTTTTAATATTTACAATTAAATTTATAATGTGCTTTAAAATTTGACTATTCCCATAAAGAATAACTATAAATATTATATTTTTTTACATGTTACCAGAACATCACTCGGTTGCTTATGTCATCGTGTTGTCGCAATAATCCTATCTGTGACCACATCTGTTAATCTCACTTTTGAAAAGAACTAATCGTATTCAATCAATCAATCTATGTGTTTGGTCTGATGGCTGTTGAATCATAAAAAACGATATATATTTGCGCTTTTCAATACACAGTTTTTACATTTATAGGGGTTTGTAATCATCTACTAAATTCTATTTATAGTGAATGCAAACAAACATGTTATTACTCATTTCATTCTGCTATTAGTTAGAAAACTACACGGATCCCCAATGAAAGAATATATCGTCATTCTAGGGGCTAAATATTTTGTCAATTATTGTCAAAGAGAGCCGACAGTGAAATTAAATTGTATGTGTAATATAGAACACTTAGATCTGTGGTGTCTGAAGAAACATAAATTATTTTTATTTATTAGCACATAATGGAATATAAATTGAAATAGTTGTCACGAAGAAGGTATGTATTTCCAAGAGAGAAACGTCATTTAAAAGAGTTCATAGAACAGCAATAATTTAATTCCTACAAAATAGATTTCAATTTAATTCATAATAGCGCATAATATGCGACAAACTTCCAACTGTAATTTAGTGGTTAAAGTGGTTAAAAAAATCAGTAGATGATTAGATTTGACGCCAAACAAACCATCTGATTAGGTAGTATAATTGAAGATAGTAAACTCATTTTTTACCATAGATAACCTTCGGTTTAGTAATTATGTATAATTAATTATCCATAGTTTATATATGGTCAAAAATGAGTTTACAACCTTCATTTGATATCCAATCCCATTATTCTATTATGTTACCTAATGTTACATAATGCTAATAAATCAATAATTTTATTGATTTATTCTAAATAAATAAACGATAATAGTCCCTAAAGGTTATAAACACGTCATACAGGTCATAATCTCCATTATATTATGTAGATTTTGATGAGATTTCCCTCTACTTATATTTTAACGTTTTTAAGTTATTTTGAGTTTTTTGAAATGTTGTTCGTTAGTACCCTGACATTTGAAACTATTTGTAGCGGTCATTTTAAACAATAAAATATTGGTATTGGTATGGTGGTTAGTAGAACCTAGAACCCTAAAGCTTTACAACAATAGTTTTAATATATCTCAATACATCCAACCATCCAAAATCATTTTTCTTTAAATAAACTGCTCGTCAAAATTAGCGTAACATTTTTTAGATTAGCGCCAGTTGCGTTCTTTTCGAGTTCGAGACCTGCTGTTTTTGATTTTCAGTCGGTAGAGGGTTGTTTTTCATGCCCCGACGTCGGTATGCTATAACTTAAACGGTTCGCTGTTCACAACCCAAAAACCAACCCCATGACGAAATTTGAATTCACAAGATTTTAACGGCAATTTCACCTGCAGGATGGAGACCTACAGGATGGACTAAGAAGGAAGCTGTCGGGTCAAAACTTAATATATGCCATTCCAGCACAATTAGCATCACCCTCTTTTTTTGAAGAAAAATAAAGTCCTCCAAAAATTTTTTGAGTGGATGCAAATTCCTGAAAAATGACCCGTTGGGTAGGCGAAACTTTGTTTTGCACAAGTGTTCACTGTGACTTGGGCTCATGAACCCTCGACCGAGCTAGCACCTACGAGGCAGACCACCCAAACAACACCTTTTTCCACTAATTTTACGAGCGAGAGCATTTTTGTCTGATCGCAGGCGCTAGAACGCAGTCGAGGCTTCATGAACCCAAGTCACAGTGAACACCTGCCGCGCGTACCAAGCATCTCTCGCGAATTTCGCAACTGCCGATTCACACGAGTGCAAAAGAAGGTTCCGCGTACCCAATGACCTTTCTTTTCCTAAAAAAAATTTTGGAGTGAGTCAAAAACGAGGACGATGGTACGCAAAAAAGGACTTGAAATAGAGAAACGATCCGAGGTGGGCTGAAACCGGTTCAAGCATCCTCAGTAATGCGTTCAGAGTCACCCCACGCATCAACACTTGCTTACAACCCCTCATCGCGGTAAATTTTCAGGGGGTGGGTTGGAGATGGAGCATCACATCACATTTGCGCTCAATCGGCCATTCACAGTGGGTCCCGTCAACTTCAAGAGCCTTTAAGTAATGCCATGACATGAATTCAAGACAAATAGACATCCCACGCAGTCTTCTACAGGGGCGAAACTAGAGGGGGTGGGTGGGGGGTCGGAGTAAGTATGATTTGCAGAGGTGCTTGGGTTGTCAAAGGGTAAAAGCGAGTTGTGGCACCCCACGCCAATTCATTGTGTCAGTGGTCAAACCACGCAAAACCCTGCGTTAATGCAAAGGGGTGACTTAGGAGTTTTGAAAATGGGTTGAAGAAATGGAACAGCGAACAAATACACAAAACCTATTGAGGAAGGCTTAATGTGTGCCGGGATGGAGTTTTTACACGTCCTTCTTAGTCCATCCTATATGTCTTTGAAGTTGCCGTCAAAAATCTTGCGAATTGAAATTTCGACATGGGGTTGCTTTTTTGCGAACCGTTTAAGTCACAACGTATCGCCTTCAAATCAACCCTATAGACTACCGAAAATTGAAAACAGCAGGTCTCTAACTCGAATAGAACGCAAATGGCGCTAATCTAAAAAGTGTTATGGTAATTTTGACGAGCAGTTTATAACGTCCTTTTCATTGCCCCTATAGTTTAGTTTACAGTTTGCTGTAGAATTAAATTCTGCATTTATCTGTATTCACATTCCTTTTTACCCATTTCTAGTTTTTTTTTACGAAAGAATAGGCCAACACTAAACTGGAGATACTAGACACCAAAACATTATCATTGAGCTCAACTTGCCTTATACCAATGTCTCTAGTTAAGAGATACAGCATGTTCAAAGTTTAAATTTGATTCTGAAATTTCTCAACATTTGAGAAAGTTTTGATAGTATTAATCTGAAAATTTATGTTTTTGGTGTAAGAATTACGAATTTTAAGCTTCTTTTGACGTTGTTCATAGAGGGCGCTAGTTTCACCGTAATATTTAGGTAAATTAAAACATATTTTTTTATCTGTTGAGACATGCGAAAAACAAACCGAGAATCTAAAGGAACGCTCAGTTCTACAGAGAAGTGGTACTTTTGTTTAGGTCGTCTATATCTGTTAGTTTTTAAGTGATTTGCATTTAAAAGGTTCTGGCTTTTATCTTGACCATCCCATTTTATTCGTAAAGGGCTAAAGGAAACTATAATTTGCCAAAAGTATCATGTTCAAAAAAAGACAGAAAACTGCACGACGTGACGCTAGGCGTTGCGACACAAAATTAGAACAATCAATAGAAAAAACTGCTGTAGTGAAAAATGAGAGACTTATCTGGCTAATATAAGCCTTCATGCAGTTAAAACCAATAAATCCAGGGAAATTTATAGATTACATTATATGCTTTTTTCTTGCTAGAATTGCATTCTGGACCACTATGTTACGTTATTACATTTCACAAGTTGCTTCTACATCTATATTTACGTTCTGTCCTTCTGCTGCTCCGCCATAGAAATAGTTCTTATTAAAAAAATATCAATGAGATCATAGGTTTTGACAAGTGGCAAAGGAAATCAAGACCCTTTCCAAGGATTACAATTTCTATATACCTTTTGACCTGCCTTAGCGATTTTTTTTGAAAAAAAAATCCGTGAGATTTTATTAATTTTATCCGCACCCTACGCAAAAACAGTATATAATCTTTAATTACAAGCTCCATTATACTATGAATTAAAATTCTAAAGGAATATAAAGGTTCTTAAATGAATTAGAAGGAATATAAGGGTAATGTTTACGAGAATTTTATAATTTTGTAGCTTATAATTTAATACCTTAATTGTAAACTATTAAAACCGTATTTATTTATGTGTACTGTCGCAGAAATAACTTATAATATTTCAACATTTAGTATGAGTTTCATCCCAAGGGATAATTTCCCAGCGACGACCGGTAGACACTTGAGACCATGAAATTAAATTATATTCATAAGAGATTCTCGACAGTGTCTCCCTGTTGGAACGTTACACAAAGGCTTTTGAGGAGATAAAGCAATACATCTCCGCCCTTTATGTCCTTTATTTCCGCTGTAACGATTTGCATGGACGGGTTAATAGAGACTAAACTTCATTAAACGTGCAGTTACAACCGAACGACTCCGTTGAGCTGGTAAGTACGTATTGCCCTCATCCCACCCGAAATGTTCAAATTTCGATTTAGTTGCAGCAAGTTAAGTAAACAATAGTTAAAAGTTACTTTTACTTCCACAATTAAGAAAAGAATGTTCAAGATATGATTTTTTTACATTGTTAGCAATTAACGACTTACATAAAATACAAGGTGTGTAAATTAAGTAATGAGACCGATTTTTTAATTTTATTTATTCGAAGAGAATGAGAATTCAATATTGTCTCCTAAAATAAATTCCTTGATAAGCCACACAACGCTGGAGACGGTTCTTCCATTCCTCATAGCAGTGCTTGAACTGATACAAGTATACTGGAATAGCGTTCAGCTGGTCGGTTACAGCCGTTTGAATGTTTTCTAAGGTTCCAAAATGACATCCCCTGAGGCTAAAAACTGAACTTTTTACTGAAATGGCTGTGTGACAAGGCGCCTTGTTGTGATGAAACACCCAGTTGTTCTTGATGTTTGGTCTCACACTCATAATCCTTTTCGAGGTTTTTCAAGAACCTATCTGTAAAAGTGTTGATTTACTGTTTGGCCTGGAGGCACAAACAGGGTGGACAATTCCCAGGCTGTCATACAAGCAAATCAGCATGCATTTGATCTTCGACTTACTCATTCTTGTTCTTTTGGGTCTTGCAGACAAGTGTGCCATTCCATGCTTTGGTGCTTGTTTTCCAAGTTGTTCTCAAATACCCAAGTTTCATCACCAGTAATGACACGTTGCATAAAATGTTCAACAGTCAGCAAACACGTTCATTTAAAAGAGTTCATAGAACAGCAATAATTTAATTCCTACAAAATAGATTTCAATTTAATTCATAATAGCGCATAATATGCGACAAACTTCCAACTGTAATTTAGTGGTTAAAGTGGTTAAAAAAAATCAGTAGATGATTAGATTTGACGCCAAACAAACCATCTGATTAGGTAGTATAATTGAAGATAGTAAACTCATTTTTTACCATAGATAACCTTCGGTTTAGTAATTATGTATAATTAATTATCCATAGTTTATATATGGTCAAAAATGAGTTTACAACCTCATTTGATATCCAATCCCATTATTCTATTATGTTACCTAATGTTACATAATGCTAATAAATCAATAATTTTATTGATTTATTCTAAATAAATAAACGATAATAGTCCCTAAAGGTTATAAACACGTCATACAGGTCATAATCTCCATTATATTATGTAGATTTTGATGAGATTTCCCTCTACTTATATTTTAACGTTTTTAAGTTATTTTGAGTTTTTTGAAATGTTGTTCGTTAGTACCCTGACATTTGAAACTATTTGTAGCGGTCATTTTAAACAATAAAATATTGGTATTGGTATGGTGGTTAGTAGAACCTAGAACCCTAAAGCTTTACAACAATAGTTTTAATATATCTCAATACATCCAACCATCCAAAATCATTTTTCTTTAAATAAACTGCTCGTCAAAATTAGCGTAACATTTTTTAGATTAGCGCCAGTTGCGTTCTTTTCGAGTTCGAGACCTGCTGTTTTTGATTTTCAGTCGGTAGAGGGTTGTTTTTCATGCCCCGACGTCGGTATGCTATAACTTAAACGGTTCGCTGTTCACAACCCAAAACCAACCCCATGACGAAATTTGAATTCACAAGATTTTAACGGCAATTTCACCTGCAGGATGGAGACCTACAGGATGGACTAAGAAGGAAGCTGTCGGGTCAAAACTTAATATATGCCATTCCAGCACACATTAGCATCACCCTCTTTTTTTGAAGAAAAATAAAGTCCTCCAAAAATTTTTTGAGTGGATGCAAATTCCTGAAAAATGACCCGTTGGGTAGGCGAAACTTTGTTTTGCACAAGTGTTCACTGTGACTTGGGCTCATGAACCCTCGACCGAGCTAGCACCTACGAGGCAGACCACCCAAACAACACCTTTTTCCACTAATTTTACGAGCGAGAGCATTTTTGTCTGATCGCAGGCGCTAGAACGCAGTCGAGGCTTCATGAACCCAAGTCACAGTGAACACCTGCCGCGCGTACCAAGCATCTCTCGCGAATTTCGCAACTGCCGATTCACACGAGTGCAAAAGAAGGTTCCGCGTACCCAATGACCTTTCTTTTCCTAAAAAAAAATTTTGGAGTGAGTCAAAAACGAGGACGATGGTACGCAAAAAAGGACTTGAAATAGAGAAACGATCCGAGGTGGGCTGAAACCGGTTCAAGCATCCTCAGTAATGCGTTCAGAGTCACCCCACGCATCAACACTTGCTTACAACCCTCATCGCGGTAAATTTTCAGGGGGGTGGGTTGGAGATGGAGCATCACATCACATTTGCGCTCAATCGGCCATTCACAGTGGGTCCCGTCAACTTCAAGAGCCTTTAAGTAATGCCATGACATGAATTCAAGACAAATAGACATCCCACGCAGTCTTCTACAGGGGCGAAACTAGAGGGGGTGGGTGGGGGTCGGAGTAAGTATGATTTGCAGAGGTGCTTGGGTTGTCAAAGGGTAAAAGCGAGTTGTGGCACCCCACGCCAATTCATTGTGTCAGTGGTCAAACCACGCAAAACCCTGCGTTAATGCAAAGGGGTGACTTAGGAGTTTTGAAAATGGGTTGAAGAAATGGAACAGCGAACAAATACACAAAACCTATTGAGGAAGGCTTAATGTGTGCCGGGATGGAGTTTTTACACGTCCTTCTTAGTCCATCCTATATGTCTTTGAAGTTGCCGTCAAAATCTTGCGAATTGAAATTTCGACATGGGGTTGCTTTTGCGAACCGTTTAAGTCACAACGTATCGCCTTCAAATCAACCCTATAGACTACCGAAAATTGAAAACAGCAGGTCTCTAACTCGAATAGAACGCAAATGGCGCTAATCTAAAAAGTGTTATGGTAATTTTGACGAGCAGTTTATAACGTCCTTTTCATTGCCCCTATAGTTTAGTTTACAGTTTGCTGTAGAATTAAATTCTGCATTTATCTGTATTCACATTCCTTTTACCCATTTCTAGTTTTTTTACGAAAGAATAGGCCAACACTAAACTGGAGATACTAGACACCAAAACATTATCATTGAGCTCAACTTGCCTTATACCAATGTCTCTAGTTAAGAGATACAGCATGTTCAAAGTTTAAATTTGATTCTGAAATTTCTCAACATTTGAGAAAGTTTTGATAGTATTAATCTGAAAATTTATGTTTTTGGTGTAAGAATTACGAATTTTAAGCTTCTTTTGACGTTGTTCATAGAGGGCGCTAGTTTCACCGTAATATTTAGGTAAATTAAAACATATTTTTTTATCTGTTGAGACATGCGAAAAACAAACCGAGAATCTAAAGGAACGCTCAGTTCTACAGAGAAGTGGTACTTTTGTTTAGGTCGTCTATATCTGTTAGTTTTTAAGTGATTTGCATTTAAAAGGTTCTGGCTTTTATCTTGACCATCCCATTTTATTCGTAAAGGGCTAAAGGAAACTATAATTTGCCAAAAGTATCATGTTCAAAAAAAAGACAGAAAACTGCACGACGTGACGCTAGGCGTTGCGACACAAAATTAGAACAATCAATAGAAAAAACTGCTGTAGTGAAAAATGAGAGACTTATCTGGCTAATATAAGCCTTCATGCAGTTAAAACCAATAAATCCAGGGAAATTTATAGATTACATTATATGCTTTTTTTCTTGCTAGAATTGCATTCTGGACCACTATGTTACGTTATTACATTTCACAAGTTGCTTCTACATCTATATTTACGTTCTGTCCTTCTGCTGCTCCGCCATAGAAATAGTTCTTATTAAAAAAATATCAATGAGATCATAGGTTTTGACAAGTGGCAAAGGAAATCAAGACCCCTTTCCAAGGATTACAATTTCTATATACCTTTTGACCTGCCTTAGCGATTTTTTTTGAAAAAAAAATCCGTGAGATTTTATTAATTTTATCCGCACCCTACGCAAAAACAGTATATAATCTTTAATTACAAGCTCCATTATACTATGAATTAAAATTCTAAAGGAATATAAAGGTTCTTAAATGAATTAGAAGGAATATAAGGGTAATGTTTACGAGAATTTTATAATTTTGTAGCTTATAATTTAATACCTTAATTGTAAACTATTAAAACCGTATTTATTTATGTGTACTGTCACAGAAATAACTTATAATATTTCAACATTTAGTATGAGTTTCATCCCAAGGGATAATTTCCCAGCGACGACCGGTAGACACTTGAGACCATGAAATTAAATTATATTCATAAGAGATTCTCGACAGTGTCTCCCTGTTGGAACGTTACACAAAGGCTTTTGAGGGAGATAAAGCAATACATCTCCGCCCTTTATGTCCTTTATTTCCGCTGTAACGATTTGCATGGACGGGTTAATAGAGACTAAACTTCATTAAACGTGCAGTTACAACCGAACGACTCCGTTGAGCTGGTAAGTACGTATTGCCCTCATCCCACCCGAAATGTTCAAATTTCGATTTAGTTGCAGCAAGTTAAGTAAACAATAGTTAAAAGTTACTTTTACTTCCACAATTAAGAAAAGAATGTTCAAGATATGATTTTTTTTACATTGTTAGCAATTAACGACTTACATAAAATACAAGGTGTGTAAATTAAGTAATGAGACCGATTTTTTAATTTTATTTATTCGAAGAGAATGAGAATTCAATATTGTCTCCTAAAAATAAATTCCTTGATAAGCCACACAACGCTGGAGACGGTTCTTCCATTCCTCATAGCAGTGCTTGAACTGATACAAGTATACTGGAATAGCGTTCAGCTGGTCGGTTACAGCCGTTTGAATGTTTTCTAAGGTTCCAAAATGACATCCCCTGAGGCTAAAAACTGAACTTTTTACTGAAATGGCTGTGTGACAAGGCGCCTTGTTGTGATGAAACACCCAGTTGTTCTTGATGTTTGGTCTCACACTCATAATCCTTTTTCGAGGTTTTTCAAGAACCTATCTGTAAAAGTGTTGATTTACTGTTTGGCCTGGAGGCACAAACAGGGTGGACAATTCCCAGGCTGTCATACAAGCAAATCAGCATGCATTTGATCTTCGACTTACTCATTCTTGTTCTTTTGGGTCTTGCAGACAAGTGTGCCATTCCATGCTTTGGTGCTTGTTTTCCAAGTTGTTCTCAAATACCCAAGTTTCATCACCAGTAATGACACGTTGCATAAAATGGGGATCACTTTCAATCGATTCCAAAAAGTCAAGACACTTTTCTCTCCTGATATCCTCTTGTTCCTGCGTAAGGTTTTTTGAAACTATTTTTGCGCAGATTTTTCTTGTCCCCAATTCGTTAGTCAAAATCTGATGAACAGTGGTGTGATTCAAATTTAACTCTTCCCCGATCATTCTTGTCGTCAACCGATGATCTGAATGCACACGATTCCGTATTCTGTCGACATTTTCATCTGTTCTTGATGAAGGCTTTCTGCTGCGTGGTTCATCTCCAATCGACTCTCTTCCTTCTGAGAATGCCTTAAACGACCGAAAAATCTGAGCTCTTGAAAAAACACTCTCTCCGTCGGCGTGTTGAAGTTTTTACAGAAGTATCCGTTGCGCTGTGTCTAAGTTTGAAGCAAAACCTGATAACACACCGTTGCTCAAAATTAATATCACTCATTTTTAAAACGCACTAGAAAAAGACGGTTTACGAAAACAGTCACAAAAGAACAAACAAATTACTCTAACACGTTCAAACTTGTATTGAAAGTGTTTACATGTTAACCAATCGCTCTTCCAAGTCCCATCTCCGCAGTGTTGCTAGATTGGGCGTTACGTTGCCTGTCTCATTACTTAATGTACATACCACGTAAGTGACCAAACCATCTCTTGAATTTATGCTCATTTGGCTGATGGTGTTTTTGTGGTACATAGGTGGGGGAAGAAGGTACGAGTATTTTAATATGATAATAAAGATTTTCATGTGACGTGTGTTTTTATGGTTGGAGATGTAATGCTTTAATAGAAGGTTATTTAATATATGTATATAGAGTCATAAAGATCACATGACTCATAGGGGTCATATAGGTCATAAAGATCTTATAATCATAAAGGTCATATTTGCAATAAAAGGCATACAATTTATTAAGATAATATTGGTCATAGAGGTCATAAAGTTCATAAAAAGTCATATACGAGAACAGGCCCATAATAGTTCGGCCATTTTCAGCAGACATTATCAAATTATGAAATCTAAAACAATTACAAAAAGATCGATAAAACTGTCTTCACTTTATTAATGTTGTGTTTGCAATGAGGTCAACTAAATAAAAATTACTAATTGAAAAACTGAAATATAAAATAAAACAAACTTACCACCACAAAACTGTCGCCTACCCGTTGAGAAAACCAGCTAGATAGGAAGGACAGGAAAGGAAGGAATCTAACTGATTATTCCTGCTTCCACTACCAAAAATTACTATAAGTATAACTATCCCAAAATGCTTAGACCACCCTTCACTGTCACTATAATATATTGAAAACCTTCTACCAGAAAATTTCTACAAGAATTGAACCTGTCTATTAATTCTATTTTCTTATTAATATATGTTTTTCCTAACAAAAAATTATAGGTATGTAGAACACTATTAGCGACATCTATCAGGCAGTAGACAAAACAATGAACTTAGTATGAAAGAACAGAGAGGCGTAAACATTCCCCCCGCCCTGAAAAATGTTTCAGAATTCCCTAATGAATATCAAAGAGGCTATACTAATCACATGGAGAAAATGTCTAATTGTAAATAAATTTAAATTTATCTAATTAATTACTAAATAACTTAACTAAACAAATTTATACCTTAAACTATGTATACAAAGAATTACTAACTAGAATTTTAGATTTTTTTGACTATTGCGTTGGCAAAGGACATAGTTTGACAACAGGGCGTTTGTAAATACCGTTTTTTGTTCGAACATCTACAACGCGTACAATATTGTCACGTCCACCATAAGTTTTTTTCTATAATTCCTAATGGCCACTGCAAAGGGGGTGCATTTGGTTGTTTCAATAATACTACCATACCCGTTTCTACCAAAGAATTATTAGTATTCCAGCGTTGACGTGTCTGTAGTGAAGTTATGTATTCTAAACGCCACCGCTTCCAAAAATGTTGAACCATTTGATCAATTAACTGATAACGATCCAATCGACTAATGTTAACATCAAGAAGTTCTTGAGCAGGAAGTTTCGATATAGGGGTAAGTGTCAAAAAATGTGCAGGAGTGAGTGCAATTGGATCCGAGGGATCAGAACTTAATACACATAAGGGCGCGAGTTTAACAAGGCCTCAACTTGTACTAAAAATGTGTTAAATTCCTCATACGTTAACAATTGGTTGCCAACTACTTTATATAGATGAGTTTTAACAGATTTCACATTGGATTCCCACAGTCCTCCAAAATGAGGAGCTGAAGGAGGGGTCAATTTCCAAGATATACCACGAGTAGCAAATTCACCTTCCATAGTTCCATTATATTCTTGCGAACCAATTAAAGTGTAAAGATCATCTAGAGCAGCCTTAGCACCTATAAAATTAGTCCCATTATCGGTATATAGTTCCGAAACAATTCCTCGTCTACTAATGAATCTCTTAAAGGCCTGAAGGAAATTAGACGTAGACAAATCCGTGACTAATTCTAAATGGACAGCTTTAGTTGCTAAACATATAAATAAGCAAATATAGGCCTTTACAGAACGAATTCCCCTTTTACGATATGGAATAATTTGCACCGGACCTGCGTAGTCGCACCCACTACGCAAAAATGGTTTTGGCTTCTTGCACCCTACAAGTTGGAAGATTTCCCATTAATGGGGTAGACGACCTTGGACTCAAACGAAAACAAGTATTGCATTTTTGAATTAACTTAGTATGAAAGAACAGAGAGGCGTAAACAATTAAAATATAGACTTTTAACCGCAAAAACTGAAAACTTTCTTCAGTATGTATATGACCACATAAAGATGACATAATTTACTAATGTCGTATAGGTCATAAAGATCATCAAAGCAATATAGGCCATAAATATCACAATCATAATATCATCTCACCTTATTAAGAACATAACCTGATTTTTTCAGCGAGTCCAATTGAATGCGGAAAGTCTTATGCGGAAGTAGTGATTTCTTAGGCAGATGTTTTAATTTTCCCCGTAGTTTCTTCCTGGTACAACTGGTTATAAATCAAATAGCATATCAAATTGATTTTTATATTGCGGTCTTAAATCGACATGCATTTCGACTTTAAACAATGAACGGGAGGTTTTTTTTATTATTTTATTAATAAGTAATTTTCAAGTACTGTCAAAATTTTTTGGAAATACCATATATTATTATGTAATTAATCATTCTAACCTAGTCACGCCAAATTTTAATAATTGTATTATTTTTTTTAATCAAAAATATGTATTCATGAGTCTATTATACTCAGTACGGCGAACTGCTGTAATAATCACATGAACTTCAAATTTTGCATATGTATTATACAGTGCAACCAATTAGACAATTAGTATAAACTGATCATGATCAAATACGTTTTACATCTGTTAACCGGCACCTTCACCAAATTCTCTAATATACTTGTATAATACCGTACAAGGATGAAATAGGAACATATCAGATTATGATTTGTATTACACATAAATTTCAGATTGAATAAGAAAAGTTCACAAATGAATCGCCAGTCTAATCATAATTCAACAGAAAACTTTCCAGCGTAATTTCGCCTAGGAAATCCCTCGAGAATTACCCGGAAATATTTTTCCGGAAATTATCTTCTCCATGAGTACCTAATGTTTCATCCAAGCTAGAATGGCATTTGCTGCTGCATATATTATCTACCATTTCTACCATTTTATTGCAATTATGTTAAAAATCCAATATTGTTTAAAAGGAAACACTAGAAACACGAAATACTAGTTCTTTAAATTCTTAATTCCTTATTTATATTAGTAGAGCGAGGGATACTGAAGATAGAGAGGGAAGGAATGCCGAAAACAGTGGGCCGAGTAGTGTTAACGTTTCAAATTAATTAATATCTCAGATTCACTAGTTCAAAAGAATTGGATGGAATGAACTTTTTTGCTGTGACTTATTCCAATTACCTTATCAATAGTATTGTGACAGACCAGAACAAATATGCATGTATTTTTTTCATACTAATTCACCATTCAATGTTAGTCATTTCTCCATTCTTCACGTATTAAACAAAAATAAAATACATCCGTATAAACTGATATTAACTCAGGACCTCACTGAAGACAATTTTGACAGAATCACGTATTTTTTGTGAACAAATTATACAAAGGTTAGATAACAATGTTATCCAACTAGAAAATGTTTTGTTTTCTGATGAGGCCACTTTTACACTTCGCGGCCGTGTTAGTCATCAATACTGACGTCATTGATCTAAAGAAAATCCTCACTAGAAAAGAGAATTGCCTACGCAAAACATTCAAAAAGTTAATGTTTATTAGTTTATTGGTTGGTTGGATTAGGTTTATGGATTAGGAATAAATAACAAACTATTCGATTTTTGCCAACGTTTCGGAGCTTTATTTCTCCTTTATCAGAGCTCAATCAAGGGCAGTGCCTCCCTGTGAAAATTACAAAAAAGTTTTTTTTATAATCCTGCCTATACCTGTATACCTATAATACTTACCTTTCATTTTTACATTAATATCGGGTAAAAAATAATTTCTAAAAATAAAAATATTAATAAACATAGGTACATATTTCAAAGGATAGGATAAAAACAAAACACCATTTTCAGGACAACACGCTTTAAAAATTACTGCAGTAGTGAAGGTTTTGAGAGATTATCTCAAAACCTTCATTTTTAAAGTGTGTTGTCCTGAAAATAGTGTTTTTATCGTTGTACATTTGCTATATATGTATATAGATAGTACCCGAAAATGTTCGTGAATTTACCACCTTACATGACAGCAATAACAACATGATGAAGGAGAAATAAAGCTCCGAAACCTTGGCAAAAATCGAATAGTTTGTTATTTATTCCTGGACCTAATCCAACCAACCAAAAAACTAACAGAGAGAAGGTCCCCAAATTCCCCACAGATATGTTAATGTTTATGCAGAGATAATAGGACACTATATAATTAGTCCGTTTTTCTTTGACGAAAATTTGAGAGGAGATAATTATTTAACACTGCTTCAAAATAATGTCATCCCAATTTTGTAAAACTTATTCTGCACAAGCACAAATTCTAACTACATGTGATATGTTCCAGCAGAATGAATTACCACCCTATTACCAAATCAATGTCCGGCACAGTGGCGGCTCGTCAGGGGAGGCAGAGGAGGCAGTGCCTCCCCTGTGAAAATTCCAAAAAAGTGTTTTTTATATAAACCTGCCTATACCTGTATACCTATAATACTTACCTTTAATTTTTACATTAATATCGGGTAAAAAACTAATTTCTAAAAATAAAAATATTAATAAACACAGGTACATATTTCAAAGGAGTTCCTGCACTATTATTTGTAACATATTAGCCCTCATAAAAGACCCAGTACCTAGTCTATCGCCGTGGTGGCAAGCCTCCGCTGCCAATGTTTTCACATATGTACTTATATACGGAATAACAGGCTATCGCTCTTCACAATCTGCGTCTGTTTAAAATTTAACCCTTAACTTCAGTGACATTAAAGGTCATTTAAAAAATTGCATAGCGGAGGCAAACACGTCCACCTTCCTCTCCGCCCACCTCTTACACGTGACAGCCCAGGAAAGCGGTTGTTTAATTTCATGAACCTAACCTAGAAAATTTAATGTTTATTCTTCGGTGTTTTGGAAATTTTCGTTGGAAAGTGCCGTTATTCTTTTATATTTTATATTTTGAGTGGTGTAGGAGGGTAATAAATATTGAAAGTGTTCCATATTATTTACGTAAGTCATTATTTAATTAATTATACAAAATTATAATGGAGGTAACTGGCGAGTGAAGCAGTTTGTTTCATAAAAATAGCAATACGAGTTGTCATGACACTCGAATAAATATTCGAACCTGCAATGATACTGTTGAGTATCATATAAATTTAGTACAAATTACCAATTTAGTCGCCTGTCTTATGAAGATACTTCATTTGTTAAAGATTTAAGAGTACCAACCACTGTCAGGTCTAAGTAAAACTTTAATTAATCAGGGTAAGCCGGCTCGTAGTTTTGTTAATACGTGCAATGATAAATGCCAAGGGCTGAGTGGTTCTTTAACTTTAAATAAATTATTGGGTTGGCCGTGTGTATTATTTTCAAATCGTGGAGAAGATGCTTGGACAAAGTCTGGATTTGATAAAATCTTAAAACTTTATCTCGTTCAGTTGACACATGCAAAAAATCGGGAACATATTAGGTGTGTTTGTAAATTTACGCCTTTTTTGACGCGACGTCACTAATCATCTAGCGTCGCGTCAAAAAAGTTGGTCGCGTATAAAACGCTATAAAACTGGTCCATTTCAATATTTTTAAAAATCTCAAAAACTAGAAGAGATTTGTTAACTTTCTAGCCTAAGCCGATCAAAATCGTACTGTAAATAAAGAAATGGCAGTATTGTCAATTAAGGCTTCTCGAAAAATTCGATCGTTAATTACTTGTACAGTTGTTAACCGATCGAGCTGTAATTTTCAGGGTAACTTCTAGTTACAAATAGCTACTCTTTCAGCCTGATAATTGCTTAACTTTTCGAATAAATAAATAATTAAAAATAAGCACTTTTTCAGCTTTATTAGTCAATTGTTAGTTAATAATTGCACTTAGAGACTTCCGGTTGGGCTTAAAATTTTCGAAATTTAATAAGGAAAACCTTTCTTAATGGTACCTTATATACCGAAAATGCATAGAAACGGAGTTATATGCGAAAATATGAAAATTTTGGATGATTTTAGCTCCCTGCCTACTGGACTGAAGAACTTATCCTGTCATGCACTGTCTCAACGGCTTATGGTTGGGGGAACCGAGCACACAATTTGGGCAATTTGTTAATTTTATTTCAGTGCCTGTTTGCCTTATAATAATTTACGCAATGAACCCTTCAACTTCAGATATTCTTAAACTAATGTTTTCGACGGTTAATACACATGTGAACTTGAAAGAAATGAGTGCGTAACATATTTGAATTATCCTAGAATTTTTAATCAGTGAATTTTTTATTATAGTTATGTTCCGAGGTAGATCGAGTGTAAAAAAATATTTTTAATTAGATTGGAGTTACAAGAGTGTAAAAATCTCTTGATATTTTGCTCCTTTTTGCTACTTTGTTAAACTGGTAATCACTTTTATAGCAAGACATACAAAAGTTTATCGCAATGTATACACACTATCACGATTATATTTTATTTTATTCTAAGAACGAGTTTAAATCAATATTTATTACGAGGAGAGAACTTTTTAATAGTAATGTGAGTATGAATGGTTGACCTTTCATACTCACTTGATAAAATATAATTCTTCCACTCCACTACGTGGATGTGGAAGTAATAGTTAGCCGTAGAATTTTGGCACAGTGAAAGAAATTATTTTTTTCTAGGGATTTGTACATGAGCTTATCCAATATTTCCAGACAGCCAGAAAAATAATTACTATTCACTCTTAATAATACAGTATTTTCCAAATGACATCAGCCTCTCTTCTCTTGCTAGTAGAATACATTTATATCATAAAAGGATGGTTTTGGAACTGAAAAATAAATGTTTGTTTAAATTGAACCTAAAATTACACAGGACCACAAAAGTTTTTCCAAGGCGCGGAAGTACAGACCCGGTCCATATTATATTTTTGTGGTCGCTGAACACGAATCAGACTTCAGATTTCCTCGTTTACCGCTAGTTTATTTTTTAACCTCAAAAAACATATTATACACGGTTATCTTGATTACACAAGCACACAAAGCCAAAGAAGACCATTCCCCTCTACGCTTTTCATGCTCTTAATCAAATTCTAAGATCAGGATACATTTACGGCTTTCAGTTCTTCCCTTAGAAACGAAAATCCCTATAAAAACATAAAATCAGAAACCATGTCATATACTTGACGAGCTTTAATGATTTTAATTTGACTGTAATGCTATGGGGATAATCTAACAACAACTCTAAGCCTCAGAAACCTTCAATCCTACGACACACATAGTCAAAACCCCTTAACCTTAATAAACCCCATATATGTATATGTGCAACTGCTAGGCGACAAATGTTGAGGAAGCATGGAATATGATTTAATCATAACCTTCAAGTCCAGAAATCTTAAACCATATAACTCCGGAACTCAAGATAAGTAGACTTTCATAGCCATTATAAGGTTTTAGAATTTAACGGTTTGGAGGTTATGTTGTTATGGGATTACGAAACTTGGGAATGCCACGGCTATGAAGTTGAGTCATGATTGGATCATATTCATGCTTCTTCATCATTTGTCACCTTTAGCAGTTGCAAAACATAGGTATAGGGTTTTTGGGGTTAAGATTTTTGAGGTTATGAGGTTTTGGGTATGTGTATCGTAGGTTGTTAGATCATCCCTGTAATATTACAGTCGTCAGCTCGTTAAGTATATTACATGATGTCTGATTTATTGTTTTTTATAGTGATTTTTGTTCCTAGACAGAAAACTGATTGTCGTAAATGTATGATAGTCAAAAATGCGCGTTGAAGAAACGTAGAAAGGGAATGGTAGTCTCTGGCTTTGTGTTTTTGTGCCTTTGTAATCAAGCTACAGTTTAAAATGTGTGTCTTGAGATTAGAAAAAAAAAAACTAGCGGTAAAAGAGAAAAACTGAAGTCTGATTCGTGTTCAGAGTCCTCAAAAACATGGAGTAGACCAGTTCTGTACTTCCCCGCATTGGAAAAACTGTTGTGGTCCTGTGTTATCTTGTCTCAATTACTCATAAAAAGAATCCAAATAATTCAAGGGCATGTTAGGTATGGGTATGACATACCCATATGCTCCTAAATCGTCAAGCCGCGGTAGTGTATCTCATGAGGCTTAATCATATACTTCGACGATTTTACATGAAAAAATATAAAACAAAAACCTTTTTTACCTTTAATTCATCAAATCCAGTGAGGCTCGTGGAGCCCAGTGAATGCTACAGAATTTCGCCGGTCTGCGAATAAATTGTCGCTTCCCTTACTAAATCAATTATACGGCGCGGCTGGTTCCGCTCAAAAAAAACATATTTATCGCTACCACATTCCACATTCGCTTTGCTCGTTAGGTCAAAACACACGTCGAAATCTCTCGGGTCAAAAGTTAATTGGTGCAGCGACAAAAACGTCACCGTATTTTCCTCGGGCTTTTACAACGCCAACAAAAACAATAAGATGCATCACTTCTCCCTAGAAAATTGTTTTTGGTCGAATTTTTATATTTATTCATTGGTCTACATGAATAATCGATCTTTGAATAATCTATTACGTCAGATTTAGAAAGAAAAACTTTGGAAAATTGTAGGTTTCAATGATCTGAGAAAAATTGTCTGTTGAAGATAACCGTATATGGGTTTAAACAAATGTATTGTTAAAAAAAAATAAAATTAGATTATCACACTTTATCCCCCAGAGATTTACCCCAGAGATGGAGTAACTGAAATCGAAAATGTATCTCCCATGTGCTTGAATTAGTCACCGTATTTTTTTCTCGGTCTCGAATGTGGTAGGAAAATTATCCCTCGTCGTCTACTCGGGATCATTTTCACAATATTCGAGATCTCCAAAAAAAAATGTCGGTAATAATCAAGCATTAAGGAGATTGGTAGTGAAACTGTCAATGAATGTAAACGACAATTTTAAAAAATTAATAAACTACTACTTATCGCTTTCTTGCTACATGGACCACAAAAATATCGTTATATATTTGGAGTAAGCACAAAATGAACCCATAAATAAAACTATTTTTTTTTTTTTTGGAAAAAAATATCCCGATTAATGCTCACCCGACAGCAATGCCACTATATATGAGTCTATAAAATACCTACGTCACGTGACTTGGGTCGTCTGCCGTCTACTCCGCGCCCTGTTCAAACTGTGTAACAGAAAGAAAGCATGGAAAATCCGGATAAGCACCTGGATTTATACCAGTCCTTTTCACGAGAGAGAGGAATAACAGTTGGCGGTGAAACGATGCGACGTTCGACCGTTTGATTGGACGATTCCAAATGACGCCAGCCTTAATCAAAGCGCCTGAAAATGGGTCAGATCGAGACGCGGTTTTGTTTGCGAGAGATTTATTATAAAAAGGGGGATCCGAAGTGATCCCGGTAATAAGTGTTACGAGTAACCTTAGCAGACTTTGAACGTCTCTTAATTTTAATTAAATTATTTTTTCACATCCATTGTATTTTTATAGAGTTTTAATTAAAAAATTAGACTTTTAACAGTTTAAATTTTCATGTTTATTCCATCTTCATGACGATCGTTTCGCCATAATATAGTGGCACTTTAGACAACGTGTACTACAACTAACTTTTGCAAAATTTGTTTATATAATGTGGGGAAAATTTGGCCTAACCCTAGAAGGTAAAATGATGAAATACATATAAGTATTCTATACGCTTCGCTAAAAACTAAAATGCATATAAAATAAATTTAACAAACACGGAGAGAAAGGAGACAAATTAATTTCAGTTTGGTCATTTAGCAAATTATCAATTTTTTGTTCTTTTATTATTATTTATTATTCCATTTTTCTCAATTTTCTCAGTTTGGACTCCCTCTATATTATTTCACCATTTGATGAAGAATTTAAATACAAATACTTTTTGTAACTATTATAATAGTATCAAAATTCTGGGCTATTTTCAAGATATTTATCTAAAACCATAAATGTGAATAAATGTTTTTTTGAACGGACAAGTTAGGCTGTCATGAAAACACTCTAGTCTAGTAATTAGATGTTGATGTTACTTGTCAAAAAAACCGCTGCCAATGGAATTGCTACTTCCTCATCTATTTTTTTCTCATTTAATTTGACTAAATCGTTAAAAACATAAGGTTATGTTCTTAAAAGAGTGATATTTGGATATGACCTTTGTGTGCTTTATGACCTGTATGAGCCTTATCGTCAATCTCTATAACCTCTATAACCGTTATGACCATTATGACCGTAATGACACGTATGACCTCTATGACCTCTATGATCTTTATGGCCATATAACCTTTACCACCTATATGGCATTAATGAAGTGAAATTGACCCTAAATGACCCTATAACTAATACTTAATGACCCTTAACCTATGACATTTATGACTTTAATGACCTGAATGACCTTTATGACCGTATGATCAACATAATCTTGGTGATGATGTTTTTTCTTCATCACCAACAGTAGGATTTTTTAGAGCTCCGTAAACTGTATAATTACTAAAATGTATGTAAAAAAAAGTGTACTTGACCTATTTTGAATAGTTACCCCCTTCATATCCCTCAACCCCCCACCCATTAAAATAAAAATGTGTACATGTGTAATTGAATTGTATCGTTTGGGAATTACCTGTAGGCAAAGAAAAAGTGTATGAACTTCAATTATCCACCAACCCAACTTAACCGATTAAACTCAAAATCTAATCAGCTCCAGATCTCATCATGCAAATTTCAGAATGCAATCTCAAAGCGTTTTTGAGATATCATGCACACAAGAAAAGCTAAGAGACCGAGAGTTGTTTTTCACTTAAATTTAAAATATCGACGTTTCCAAACATTTTAGGCCTATTCAGCAAATAAAAATTAAAAAAAAAATCACCGATACTACCACTCCACTACGTGTATGTGACGTGTACGTTATTGCACTTACGGGGAGTATTCCATTTAAAAAAATGAATTTTTCGTAGGAAGACAAACTCAATGATTTTGTATTGGGGCCGAGTGAAAAAATATTATGTGTCCTATTTAGTTATAAAAGTTTAGAGCGTTACAATTTTTTGGATACCCTTCTGTACAGTGTAAATCTGAATTAAATTCCTACCATTATTGCTATTTGAGTTATGGAAGCCTGACGCACTATTGCAGGATCTGCTATTTATATTTAATCTTGCATATTAACAATCAGAAAGAGAGTAGTTAATCGTTAACGTTATGTATATATGGATTTTCAATCCTGGCAATATTAGAGTTGCCATAACTCAGTAATTAAAAAAAAAAACATGTAGATATGCAGTATCCACTGTTTCAATGGAGTCGCATTGGTAGCTTCTAAACTGTAAGAGATATGAGATTAGTTAATTAGTACTTCGATTTTCAGAATTTCCAAAAAGATCTCAACAAAACTGGAATGTGTCATTTTAGAATTTTGCAAACAAGTCGTAAACAGTAGGATCCACAGCTAGAGAGCTCCGAAACTATTGAAGTTCTCAAAATATCCTTTTATTATTCATACATTCAAAATATGAAGAGTATCAAACAATTCCGCAAGATCCTGACATTTGTAAACTCTCTCATCAAGGTTATTAAGAAAAATTATACCAGTGACGTTCTAATGAGTAATCCAAATAATATAAACCTAATAGCAAACCATTTCGTTGTTTTTTGCTTAAAACCAGTGATTAATTGGGTATAATTTTATTTTGATTTGTGTAGTATACAGTATGTGTAAAGACGACCGATCGGCCGGTTGTAAAATAACTGAACATTAACTCACGAAGCTACGCACGTGAGGCCATGGAACATTCTATGTCTTTGGACCCATGACGCCATGCGTCACATACATGATGCTCGATAGAGTTTTTCCCTACCCCAGATTTTGCCCCTTCAGGTTAGGCAAACCATCTTTACCAAGCGTGACGTGACGCAAAACCATGACGCAGATCGCAATATTTTCCACGGGCAATCCCATAATAAAGACATAGAATGAGGGCTGGAATGAGGAATTATATGAGAGTTAAATGAGAGCCGAGATGAAGGTTTAAATGAGGGATAGCTCTCATCCAGGCCAAGACCGGGCGGGTGGGGGGGTGGTCCGGTCGATATTGGCCAACTTGAGGCCGGAGCTCCCGCTCAGAGACTATGTCCAAAATGAGGAGAATTGTATGAGGGCTGGAATGAGGGAACGAATGAGGAATTATATGAGAGTTAAATGAGGGCCGAGATGAAGGTTTAAATGAGGGATAGCTCTAATCCAGGCCCAGGCCAGGTGGGGGAGGGGGTCCAAGCGTGACGTGACGTATGACGCAATATTTTCCAGGGGCAATCCCATAATAAAGACATAGAATGTTAAAAGGGCAAATTCTACGCTTCTCGTTTTAACAGCTAGAGTAGCGTAGTGAGAGGGCCGGTCTTATTCCCTCACTACCTTTCTCAAGTTCCAGTAACTCGTACCCCACAGACAAACAAGTATTCATTTCAAGCACTTAACGAGTATTTTGCCAACTTTAATAATGCCGCCATTTGATCATTCTGTGATGTCATTGCTAACAGAATACATTCGGTCGTAACGCTGTGAATGTATGTGAACAAGTGTCGGTAATTTAACTGGATAGCTTAAGTGGTTCATAATGCTTCAGTTATATATATATATGTATTACTCGTTTCGCCTCGCCTCCATACAAATAATCTACCCTGAATGGCGTCTAATTCTGTACAAAGACCTGGGACCCGTTTAATTTTACTTTTGCATTATTAAACTTCGCCAACAGTTTGTTTCGTCCAACTTGAGTTAATTTTCCACGTCCCTAGTAATTAAAAAAAGCGGAGACCTTATACCTTGGGAAATATATTTTTAAAATGTAGTGCCCAATATATCTAGAATTAAAAACAACATTCTTTATAGCCATTTACACGATTACTCAAACGCCAAGATGCAAAAAACTTACGCTATTTTTTATGTATTCAGAATGCTGCAGAGAGTACCCTTTACAAATTACCTCACAATTATTGAGAATTGAAATTTCTCCTCAAAAAACCCCCCAGTCACACAATTTTGTAAATAAAAATTATTTTTGAAAGGAGTTATTTACGTAAATCGAAAATAAAATTATAACTTTAAAAACCCGTATCTTTTTATTCCAAGAACTTTTGGACTAAGGTAGATAAGTTTGGTTAAATCGTAACATTTTTACCCAAAGAGTCTGTAGTTTCGCTGTGGCCCTTAATAATGGATCATCCTGTATATTTTTTATTTTTCGTCCAATGATAAGTATCTGTATTAACTGGTATATATCAGGATATGATCGGCGCTATTCACTCTTGATTTATTTAATTTCACCATATGTGAATATCCACATATTCTGGAATAGCCCATTACTTCAAAGACATACAGAGTCTGTCCGAAAAGTAGTCGGATTGATTTCTTTTTAAATTGATTGACACTATAGGTACATTGACTTAATATTCTTCAAAGTAGGACCCTTCTACATCAGCACAGAGATTACAGCGACTCTGCCAATTACGGAAGGCCCCCTCAAACTCAGAAACCGGAATGAACCTTAACTCCCTCTTCACGGTCTCTTCAATGGCCTTGCCATAACCCATTTGAGTCGAAGGAACAGAAAAAGAAGCAAGTTTGGGGGTGCGACATCTGGGCTATAGGGTGACTGGGTAAGCGTTGGAACACGATGTTTAGTCAGGTAGTCCATGATAGTGAAGGCGGTGTGGCTCGGCGCATTGTCATGGTAGCCCAATCAACAGGGAGAAAACCGGTCACTAATTGTTATCAGCAAACAAAAAATATGGTCGTATAGAGAAAGAAGTTCTAAGAAAGATAGCGTGTTTTGCTACTCCACTTTTAATGGCGAACATAACAAAAAAATCGCAAAAGTCAAAAAAAAGTTTTTTTGCAAATAAAAAAAAAGCTTCAACTCCTACACAAAAAAAGTTAAACTAGAAACTTGTAGGTCTTAAAAATGCGCGTTTAATGAAATTTGAACGAAAAAAATCGATTCATAAACATTTGAGAAAAGTTAAAAAAAAAACTCAAAAATCGCGTTTTTCGTATTTTTGCTGTATAAATTCCAATTTTGTTTGAACATACTTCTTGTTAACTACAAATATAGCCCAAGACAAGCGGAAAATGATACATTTTTCAATAATTCAAAAAAAGTTTTATTTTTTCGAGTTATAACGATTTAAAAAAAGACGTTTTCAAAAATCAGCTTCTACAGAGGCAAAAATGATGGTACAGAAACGATCATGGGCTCATTTTATTCGCGAAGACTTGTACTTTCATGCTATTAAAAAAACAAGTCGCTTTTATTTAATTTTTTGCATAAAAAAATGCGTTGTAAAATTGTATCATTTTTTCGAACCGTTTTTTTTTCGAATAACTTTTTTAATTTTGGTTTTTCATTTTTGCCGTTGCATATTTGAAAACTGGTATTCAAAACACGCATTAAAAAAAAATGAGGGTCCTACGACCTCAGGGAGCCGAGATAATTTTTTTTAAGCGGAGGAAAAGATAATTTTGCGAGCGCGATCGATTTGAAATCGTGTTTAGTTTTCGATGCGCCCAAGCGGAGAATCCCTCCACTCTGTCGCCGTGCGCTGGCAAGCGCGTGCCGCACCCAACGCTGTAATTTCCCCAACAATTTATGTCAACTTAATTTATGCGAAATGATTTGAAATATTTTTTTTTTTAAAGTAAAAGTCTTTGAGATCTATTTCGTGTAAAAATGAAGTCAATCGGACGTATACAGCGCTGTCAGGAATTAAAAAAAATATATCTCGGCTCCTGAGGTCGTAGGACTTTCATTTTTTTTTAAATGAGTGTTTTGAATGCCAGTTTTCAAATATGCAACGCCAAAAATGTAAAACCAAAATTACAAAAGTTATTCGAAAAAAACCGGTTCGAAAAAATGAAACAAGTTTATAACGCAGTTTTTTATGCAAAAATTAAATAAAAGCGATTTGGTTTTTTAATAGCATGAAAATACAAGTCTTCGTGAATAAAATCGTTTCTGTACGATCATTTTGCCTCTGTAAAACCTGATTTTTGACGTCTTTTCTCAAAAAAAATTAAACTTTTTAAAATTATTTAAAATATAGGTATGTATCATTTTGCGCTTGTCTTGGGCTATATTTGTAGTTAACAAGAAGTCTGTTCAAACAAAATTGGAATTTATACAGCAAAAATACGAAAACGCGATTTTTAACTTTTCTCAAATGTTTATGAACCAATTTTTTTCGTTCAAATTTCATTCGACGCGCATTTTTAAGACCTACAAGTTTCTAATTTACCTTTCTTGTGTAGGACTTGAAGCTTTTTTTTTATTTGAAAAAAAAAGGTTTTTTTTGACTTTTACCAATTTTTTTGGTTATGTTCGCCATTAAAACTCAAGTAGCAAAAAACGCTATCTTTCTTAGAAGTTTTTTGTCTATACGACCATATTTTTTGTTTACTGATAACAAATAGTGATCAATTAACATGGGGGCTTTCGCTCGTTGATTGGACTATTAGGTGGAGCTTCCAGGAATCGGCGAATGCTGGGCGGACGCGGGCGACTCGTTTTCGCAGGTCTCAAGGTTTTTTTACTTTCACCATGTTCTCGTCATTGTTGATAGTTGAAGGGCGTCCTGAGCGTTGATCGTCCTCTAATTAAAAATACTTTGTTTCCGGTTACATACAACTTCAGTTTTGCGTTTACAATAGATATCTGTGCATTTACTCATAATGTTTCACTTTATAAAATAACAATTTGATAAACAACGGAAGACGTTCAAACTGGCAAACTCTACGAACGACTAAATGGTCCTGAGAGCCCATGTCTCGTGTTTACTTTCACTTGACTTCATCGGTTTGTCTGTATGACTTAGTATAATTGGTCTTCATTAAAAACAGATATACCAGGTAAGAAAATTTTGAGAAATACTTACATGTGTATACGGTAAAATTGAAGGGGTAAGAGCCAAAATGGTCTAAGTGGCGGTTTTTACAAAAATGAGTTAAATGCAAATTCAGGTAATTAAAACTAAAAAATATTTACTAGCAACAGGATCCAAGTGATTTTTAGATATTTAGCGCCATATTTTAATCAATGGCAAAAGTAGGTCAACAAAACTGCTTATTTGATTAGTGGCAAAATGATCCAAGAGCACTTGGACCGTTTTGCCGCGAATAAATGTTTTGATTTGTTAACCGCTCATGGTTACATACTCTGTCAAGTTTAGATATTTAGTTTAGTTTCCTAGTGTGATATTGAGTTTCTAGTGTTTGATTATGATTAAACAAAAGAGAATTGTATCAGGTAAATTACTAGATTAAAGTTATGATATCTAATATCGATAGTGAGATTTGTTTAAGAGTTTGCCACCAACTATCGAAGAACTGATTTGCTATAGCGACCAATGTGGAGGCCAAAACAAAATATTTTGTTTCTGGTTCAAGCCACAAACTTGACAATAATACATCATATGTTTTTTGAGCTGGAACATTCTTACATATATATGGAATGTGACTGTTCCTTTGCTCGCATCGAGAAAGCAAAAAAACCGTCATTACATATTTTTATACCAGAACATTGGATAGACATAATAAAAAGAACTTCAAAAAATTTTCAAGTATATAACATGGAACAAGGTGACTTCTTCTGTTTCGATTACCTCCATACAATCATGTTACATCTTAAAAAATACATGGAAAAAGTTCCATTTAAATGGCGACAAACGTGTGGTTGTACAGATGTGAACACTTTTTATCTTTTTTTATTTCATTTAACAAGGAATCCACCGTTTCCTGCCTCCCATTCTGAGAAGTATTGATCTCTTAAAGCAAGTAGACCGAATTTATCTCTTAAAAATTTAAACAAACCTCTTTATACAGCTGTCATAAAAATACCATACCTGAAGTGGGAGTGCCTTTTTCAACTTTTGCCCTATATTCCACCGATACATCATAACTTCTATCAGAATACTTCATGATGAAAATAAAAATAAAAAAGAAAGCGACAGAAAATAAGCCAATAAAACTCAAAAGGAGGTACATTTTCAAGAAGAAAGTGACCTGGATGAAGTAGAACACAACGTACTATACTCCTATTATGAGGATTAACTATTTACTCCTGTTTTTGTTGAAAAAAATATTTTTTTATTTTTTTTTTTGAGTCAAAGGGGTCTAAGTGACATTTTTGAAAAAAAACATTAAGCCTTCAGCAGAACCTTTCCAACAAAGTCAAAAATATTAGTTAACTCTACATTCTTTTGTAAAAAAATATCATAAAAAATGTTTTCAGGGATTTTACAATAACTAACTAACTTTGAGATCAAATAACTCCAAATAAAGAAAAAGTTACTTAGATCCTTTTGGCTCTTACCCCTTCAATTAATTCAATTAATATTATTTTTTGAAGAAATATTCGTTTGTTACACTAGCATATTGTAAACTGTAAATTACAGAAATATTGTTTGTAAGCATTTACATATATTTAAATCAATTTTGGTATTGTTTATGAAAACTTTAGTTTTCATAAATTTAGAAAATGAAATATTTATGAAAACAATACTTTCCCAAGCAATGTATAAAATTTATATGTGAGTTTTCTGCATTTAGTATAATATAAAGAGCCATACAAGAAAAAAAGTCATCAACTCTGGCTATGAACGAGAGAGATGAAAATAGCGGTTATGTCGAAGCTCTACGCGAAACTTTGTTATCAAACTTTTGGCAATTAGCTGTCACGATTGTAAAATAAATAATGACTGTTATATAATGTAACAGCCCTAACAATTAAATAAGGATATACATACATTTAAGATACGTCGTTTTTTGCTCGGCCAACTTTGATGACGGTTTTTTTTATGGCTAGTTAGTATAGTGTAGCCCAAAAACCAATATTAATACTACGCCTAGGTATATAAGTTAAATTCATTGACTTAGAGATACATATACAATCTCGATACGATTTTCATAACATCCTCCCTATTGCTATGAATAAGTGTCTTTCTCATTTACTTGAACTAAGAACATATTTTTAGCGAAAAAGTACTTAAAAGTAAATAATGTACGTTTTTGTTAAAACATGGTAACTGAAAGGAAAATTAAAGAAGTGGCTGTCACAATTGTAAAATAAATAATGGCTATCATATAATGTAATAGCCGTGACCATTAAATAAATTTAAGGTAAGTCTGTTTTTGCTCGGCCGACTTTGATGACTTTTTTTGGGTGTCTCGTTAACATAGTTTAGCCCAGTATTAGTACTATGCCTAGGTACATGAGATAAATTAATTGACTTAGAGATATACAATCTCGAATCGATTTTTATAACATCCTCTCTTTTGCTATCAATATATGTATTTCTCATTTACCTGAAGATAAGAATATGATTTTTGGCGAAAAAAGTATTACTTTGTACTTAAATAATCTACATTTTCGTTAAAAATTAGTATCTGAAAGGAAAATTAAAAAAGTGTCGGTATTTTTATTTTTTTTATTTAAACCAATATTAATGTTTTTGAAGCTGAAAATGATTAATCGAATTATTTGCAAGCTATTTCAGAAACTAATTTATTATTTTGTTCACCACTAGAGTGATAGATGTGACACAAATTGCAACGTCTCATCACTCTTGTGTAAAATGAAACGATTGGATATAAGCGAGAACCATAATTTCAGACGTTTTTATGATCTTCGAAACAACCAATACTTGAGCAGATAAGAACATAAAAATCGAGAACAATCGAAGATAGCATAAAATTCAGAATGAGTGTAATAATACAATATATTTATTTAATGCATATATAAACACAGGGTCTGGCAAGTGTCTGGAATAATACGTATATCTTTTTAAGTACTTGTTTTGCAGGAATATTTTTTTCAAAAGTTGTTGACATATTTTTTTTGCATGTTTTTGCGATCTTTATTTTTTTATGTCTTCTATTGTTCTGTAGCTGCGACAATCATCACTGTTTTTTTTGTAACACTATGTTTTTATTTCTTTTTTTATCAGCCTTTTTTGTCTGCCTACGACAATATACAATTTCGCAAGTTAGTTTTTGGAAAGCTTCCAGGTATAATTAATCATTCAATATATATAAAATTCAATATTCAATAGCAACCAACAATATGAACTGGTAATAACCATGAACACTTGCCTCCCATCACACGAGTCGCTTCTAATGTTCAAAATGTCCACCATTATGGCTAGTACACAGTTCTAAAATCACAGTTCACAAATCAAACCAAAATTCTTCTTTTATAACAGTATCAGTAATATTCTGTTGATGGATATTCGAATCTAAATGTCTCGGCGTCTACGAAATATATATCGAGATTATAAGGAATACGTAAAATATGTGATCCACACAAAATCAGATAATATATAAATGCACTACATGAACTCACGAGTTAGTCACTCACGGCACATAAATTTTGAATTCGGCTTTCTACCGTTCATCCCTACTTCATATTTTCGATATTGGAATTCACTTGGCAACCTGTAAGTTGCCGAAAGATAGGTTACGGGGTACAGTTTTGTAAACATGCATAGATAAATATTATTAGTTTAAACTAAAATAAGAATGTGACGGGCAAATGTTTCAAAACCATAAACTACCTATAAAATTCTTAACTTGTATGATACCGAAAATAATTTAAAAACAGCACGAACACACGTAACACTCATGAAGTGATATCTTGATTGCCAGCCACTAATGCACTGTAGTATCTTATCGACTTAATATAAATTTCGCAGTGGGGCACATTACCTACAGGAGCACATTATCCTAATTTACCCCTGTCGTAAATTGGGCTATTAAAACCGTCTTACAAGGGAAACAGAGTGTATACTAACATTTTGATCTCTTTCTCATTGTAACGCCTTAATTCTTTTTCGCGAAATTTAAGTATTCCGGGCATAAGTATTAAAAAAATGTTGCAATAAATCATCCCCAGCTATGTTAAGGATTACTATGGGTGATTCTGTTTTCTTTTGTACCTAACGTTTAGCATACTAATTGTATAATTTATTCTCCGGATTACTGTTTTCTTGTATACCGTTGTGTCTACGATAATGTATTTAAATAAGAAAATATATATTTTCTCTTGTCTGCTCCTTCCGAATACAGCTTAAGTACCTGCTTTTTTATAGGGAAGAAGACACTTCCTTAATTAATATTTATTTCAAGGTAGGGACGATATGCTGTTAAATAAATATAATTTAACTAAATGGAAGTCTTATTAACGCCACAACCATTTAATACTGAACATTATTTCAGATACGTTTCTTTCTTGACAGACCAGAACCAGACTACACCGATCGATAGCTCAATCAATAATCGACTGACTGTCCTTGTTCACGCTCGCTTCTCGCGCATGCTCATGCTGTTCGGCCGTCCTGGTAAAACAGCGACACCACCGTGGCTATGGGGACGCTTGAACTAGGATGTCTTTATTAGTATAGGAGTTATAGTTTGTATAAGTAATCATGGGACACCATGTATATTCCTCATTTCCATATAACCTCTAAAACCAAAACAATCAATCGTTCAAGGAAAATGGGTTGTTTTCCTAACAGTTTTTATGAAGTAAAAAATGAAAGCAACACAGATGGAGTTACATTATTAACATTATTAATGCCGACGATATAACTAATGTTTTTGTATATTAGATAACCTTCATAATATAGATATGTATATGTAGGCCAAGCCCATTACATTTTTACGTGCCAAAATTAGGGACAGTACGAAAATATACGTAAAAAATCGGAAAAATTCCGTAGAATTGAATAAACTACTTCTCCAGAGCTGAATTTCGCCGCGTCATATTCAAAATGGCGTCCAAAGTTGGCCAAAAACCATTTTTTTCGTTTTAAAAAAACTGTGCGTCCTGCAAAAAAAGTTTCAAATAAAAGTTGTAGAACTTATTAAAAAAATCCGACTTTAATAAATAAATAAATTAATTTTTTATTGCAAAAAAAAAACAGCTAAAAACCGCGATTTCTTCAATTGCTTATATCTTTGAAAAATATATAATATTTTTTTCATGAAACTTGGGGAATGTATAGTCCTCGATAAGTAGAATAAGCTGATATTTCTAACATTGCACATTTCCTTATAGTTTTTGCAAAAATCGCATTTTTCGCAAAAAAATGCTTTTTTTTAAACTCCAATAACTCATACAAAAATGCATTTAGAGAGTTCAGGTAGGGCTTAAAATTTTCTTCAAGACTTGTACTTTTGTGTACAAATAAAGCGCCAATCGGAATATGATTGTTAATATGCTAAAATAACCGCGGAAAAATCGCGGTTTACTTAAAAAAAAGGATTTTTTTTAAGTAAACATAAACACCTTACTGTCTTTGTTGTTATTTAATTAAAGAAATAATTATGGGAGATCGTATCCGTTACAAAGGAAGAATTGTAAAAAAAAGTCCTTTATAAAAAAATAAAAGTTGCGAACCAATAAAATATTGCAATAAGTAATGTTATTTATCATAAATGTTTTGTTTTATGTTTTGTTATAATTTTATCGTTCAATATATTTTGTACTTAATGTTATAATTTATAACAAATGAATAAAGTATTCTATAAGACTTATTCCTTCATGTTAACGCATATCAATTACTTATTAAATAAATATTTTAAAGTACATATTTCCTTTTATACTTTTTGGTTGCTTCATATGTTCGCGCCTTTTCCTTTCGTTCCAACATTTTACTCTCCTTACAACATTGCTGTATCTTTCCCACGTAACTATTATTATATCCCCTCCACAAAAAATTATCGTCTAAATGAGTTATTTATTTTAATTGTTTATCAAAAGTATGAGGTAAATAATTTCTATTTTTTTGTTAATATCTTCCAAATATATTATTCAAACAAATATTAGTTTTTTATCGAGATGTTAAAAGTCCTTCAATGATAAACAAAAATAAATTGGTCATTTTCCCACTCTTCCCCCCACGCAATATGTACAAAAAATGTCATTTTTAATTGCAATTATCTCATGTTTGATAAGGTCATTAATCATCTTCAAATTTTAACAGCGTGTTAATTATGCATTTAATGACTTATATTCCAAGTTTTGAGGACTTCTTAAAATATTGCTTTCATAACCGTACTACCTTAAGGACTGAAATTTGCACAGATCGTAGTTAAATACTTACTTTCATAATACTTTCATATAAATATTATTTTGTGGAAGTCGGACAGAGACGCCGAGTCGGCGTCTCTCTCTCCGACCACCACGCTCATGAACGAACATCGAGCGGAGGCAGCATTTTGTATGGGGGCCAATACCATGTAGTCTACAGATCAGGAAATGACATTGACCTACATTGAATACAAGTATTTGACTTAACATTTTTGATATTTTCCATAAACACATCTTGTCTTTTTTTTCATTTTTGACATTTATGAGACTTTTTACCTTCTTTCCCTTGGCTTTCCCTTGGCTTTTTTGGCCTCTCACATTTTTT
This sequence comes from Aromia moschata, assembly GCA_029963805.1. Lineage (NCBI taxonomy): Eukaryota > Metazoa > Arthropoda > Insecta > Coleoptera > Cerambycidae > Aromia > Aromia moschata. Next base: position 320,698 of record JAPWTK010000049.1, on the reverse strand, counting down.
ATCTTGACACGTCTTGACCTTTTTTGAAAGCGTTGGCATTTGTTTTGTTCTTTTTGACGTGTTTCATCTCTTTGGCCTTTCTGACTGTGATTTGTTCTCTATCTTTGGCGTTTTTCTTTTTGTAACATGATTTAATTCGTATCATGTTCGTGAGTCTTGTTTGTATAATTTGGTAAAACCGGTGTCTTTCTTTATTACACTTTCGAATTTACACTTGTTTTTATCTGGCTCATTTATTGCGTCACATATAGCTAATAGCAGTGTATTTACTGTATTTCAATTCTAAATTGAAAATAGGTAGAAAAAAGCAAGGTTGTCAGATATATTTTCTAAAATTGCTAAGCTCACTATACAAGTATACTTCATACTTCAGTAAACTGTTAGTTCACGTTCTTAGAAAGCTAGTTTGGAAATATTTAAAAAAAAATACATAGATATAAATTTATTAGCATTAAAATAAAGCGTTTAAAATTGCTGGAAAAAAATATTATAAATTAAAACAACTTTATGTATATTACTATACTTAAGAAAATTTGGAAGAGCCGGCAACGCGATGCCGCGATCCGCGAGCGAATGCCGATCTAGTTTACTATTGGATTGCTTTGCATTTAATACTCCTTCTCCTTGTATTTAATATTACTTATTCGGTCCACTGTGCCATAAAATTTTTACGACGTCATTAAAATGATTTACGACTTTAGTTATTCTGACTTGTTTAAGACGCCAGTGACGTGTATTTCAGCTAGGTTTATTAAAACAGACAATTTTTTGAGATTGTCTGGCTAAATGAGCATTACAGCAAATTATATTACAAATATTAAGATTTTTGTATGCAGGCTAATTTTAATCTCCTATTTTGATTTGAATGAAAAAAATTATTTCACAATTTTAGATATTATAAAAGATATTGCACGCCCATGGAATCATAAATTTGCACCGCTTTTTTTGTTCCCAAGGCGTATTTATCATTTTCAATTAAAAATAGAAGGACTATACTTCGTCCTCTTTTTGTAGTGACTCCGCTAACGACCACGGACTATTCTGTAATTTTGGTATGTACTGTATTTTTTAATGCACTTTTAATCCACTTTAGTAAGTGACTGCGTACAATTGGTAGATAGTTACATAATGTTGTGCGATCTGATAATTTCAACTACGGAATGTATTTGTTCCATTAAAATGGTTGTTTGTTGATTCAAGGGTACATCACAGGCACTTAGCATTAAAAGTAAGTCGAACATAAACTGAGTTCTCAAGGGCATACCCTGTTTTTGTGGTGTTTTACACGAATTATGTGACAGCTACAATCGCATTTGTGCCTAAGCAGCAGTTTTTCCTTACATACTATATAGTACATTACGGTCGAGTCATCATAAAATAAATATTCGAAACACCGTTATAGGCGTTTGCAAGAATCTGTCAGACGGTCGGGCGAAACGGCTTTTCGATTTTCGAAACGATTTTTTTTCCTTCAATAATGCATGGATACGTTTTGCGATTTTCTTTTTTTTTTTTTTAGTTGTCTTGTACCACGCCAACTGGTACTCCGTGCTGCGATTTTTTATAGGTGATAGCTCCATAATCAACTTGTAATATATATTTTTTTGGTAGATGTCACGAAGAAGGTAAAATACCATACTCTCTAAAACTAAAAAATCTCATTTCCCGCCTATACCGTGGACCTACCCTCCCGAAACATTATATAATATGTAACTTTCAGCTGCCTACAACCTCACATACGGGAACTACTTGTATGAAACTGCAGCATCCCACCCCAATATCTTCACTGGACCGAGTACTTGAGGCCTAAATTCTCTACAAAAGGGCGGTATTCAGCATCCTGTGTCACCAAACAGACACAATTTTTCGTACTTTTTGGAGCGTCAATCTCGAAGGGAAATTAATGAATTCACTCAATAAAAACCACTTATCCCAATGTTTTCGGATGTGATCTTTCGATTTTCGGGTTAGAATTGTGATTAAATGCTCCGGAAAAAAAATATGGCTGACTTTATGGAGAAAAGTACTGAAAATTTGGGGATTCTTTTTTTATATATTTTTGTTTTAGTCCAAAAGGTACTCTAACCTACTCCGGATTGTGGAGGGAGGTGGAGGCAATAGTTGAAGTTGATGATACGATTTTTTTTGCCGACCTCACCTGACTCTAAGGTGGACATTGCATAAAATCTTATGAAATAAGAATTTTTTCTCTAGTATTAATGTTATTGTGAGTCTTTCTTGATCCACAGTCATTTTCCTCAATCAAAACAATACTACAGAATATATTTGACTAAATTTTCAATTCTCAATGATGGCGGATTCAAAATGGCGGCCGGATTTCTCAAGAAATGGCGCGTCTTTCATTATAAAAAGTAAATAGGCGTTTGTCATTATACTTTTTCTTATGTCATTTAATGTTTTAGTAACATTTTGAGTTATTCCAGGTGAAAAAAGTCTGAAATCCAAGATGGCGGATTCAATATGGCGGACATCATTCTTGAAAATTCAAAATTTGAAAACAGAAAAATTACAGTCATATTTTACGTAGAATTCTGATGGAAAATGTCCTCTCCACCTTTTTCATAAAAATGCTACCTGAGTAAAAAATTATTTGTCATTCTAACCTCAAAACGAGGTTTTTTTCGGGTGTTGAGGTTCTCATGATGAAATCATGAGAATTATATATTATGCACTTAGAGATGTAGGCGCATTGAAGAATATTTTTTTTTTCGGAACTTCTCCGCATATAAATAGAAAATATATATTTTGAATTCGGGCGCATTGACGAATTTTTTTTTCGGAACTTCCTATATTTATTCAATTCTATGCATATTTATTCAAAGAACAGTACGTAGAACGTACTTTCTGGTGGGTGTGAGAAAAAATCGTATATGCACCACGAGAAACAAGTAGGCTGTGTACTTCCGGCGAGTAGTTTGCGCCCGAGCATCCCTAAGTGCATAATATATAATTCTCATGATTTCATCATGAGAACGTCAACACCGGAAAAAACTCGTTTTGAGGCTCGAAGGACAAATTTTCCAAATTTTCAGTACTTTTCTCCATAAAGTCAGCCATATTTTTTTTTCTGGAGCATTTAATCACAATTGTGCTCCCCGGAAATCGAAAGACCATATCCGAAAACATTAGGATTAGTGGTTTTTATTGAGAGAATTAATTAATTTCCCTTCGAGATTGACGCTCTAAAAGGACGAAAAATTGTGTCTGTTTGGGCGTTAATGGGTTAAGTAATGATGCATATAACGATGCATACGATAAAGATTGATATTTTAAAAACGTCTAAGCTTTGTTCATGTAGTAATCAATGTTGGGTTAAACATAACAGGGTCTCACTGTTATGTTTAACATACTTCAGAAGTCACTTTCGTCATACATATAACTTTTATTAACTTTTGATGATAGAACATTTAACCCGTTAGTTTAATCATATTGTCGCATTTATATTATACACAATTATGGTAATATACTTTATAAGCGCTTATAATTATGTAAATTTATAACATATGTAAGTGCAATACGAATATGTTGAACGCGCCTTTGGATTTGAGCTAATGTTGCACTAAAATCCGACCTCTCGTTGGATATGACTGTTATGAGATAGCTAGTTTAAATTTATGAAACAGGGTGCATAACATTACACTTTAAGAAGAAAAATATTCCGCTTGGCATCAACAAAAGTGCCTTTTTAAAACCTACTGTTAAATAACATATCTAAATCTTACAAGATAAAAATGACTATTTATTTTACAAATAACGTCGTTTCTTATGCAGTAATAACGTGCTTATTATGCGTCCCTGAAAAATAATCTTTGATATACAGTTCAAATGAAGTACAATAAATTCTGCTAATTTTAACAACACTGTGTTACAAAATGCATGTTTAAATTACGCTTTGAATAAAATCTGCATTATGAAATTATGATCAAATTTACTTAGATTTTAAGGATTAGATTTACGATTTTTTTGTAGGAGTAACCTATTTTTTTTTCTGAAATTTCAAAATATATTATCAAAAAAACAATTAAAACAAAAGTGGAGCAGCTATTTAATGAATATTATTTTTTTCAATGGAACACACTATATTTTCTTTATTTGATGAGTCCGCTTGCTCGTGTGATTACAACGATATAACATATGTCGTACTTTCTTCCACAGGTTTTTGAAATATTATGCTTTAAATGTACATATAAAATAATATACTTGGGAACATGTCGTAATTTATAATAAGCCATTGATTTACTCTGTTGTCAAAAATAAACACAAACATTGCTGCCTTGGTTAATTTATTGCTTATGATGAGTAAAACATACGTGTTTAGGGCTATTAATGTGTAACACATTTTTCGATGGCGAACGGTCGTACTGAAAACAGGTAATTGATTTAACGACCCATTGTGATTAATTGACTTTGTTAATCTTTCTTTATTTTCGTAATCCTTTAGGATATTGCTGTTTTTGTTGATCGACAGTTGAATTATAAATTCTAGCTGGTGTTACTTATATTTTTTATTTATTTTAATTAATTTAGGGGATCTTACTCTCGGAACAAGATGTGCCCTTGAATAGTTTCTGGTTCGGTATTGAAGCGATTTTTCGTATTAATTACGAATAGATATTTTGGGTTCTGTATTTTTTAGGCACTAGAGTTATCCTGAAGCTGAAATAAATATATGTATGTATGTATGTACCCATTGGACGAATCAGATAACCGATAGATATAGCTTAACCGATATTAAAATCGTGGTGTCATTGCCATATTTGGTCTCCTAACCTTTGTAAATCACAGGTAAAGTTTATTTTTTTCTTTTGGCTATTAACCATTACTTAATACATTTAAATTTGTGGAAAAAACTTTACCTGGGATTTGCTTAAACCTCATTTCAGTGGATCTATTTTGTCTATCTTGTTTCTTGTTTCTTTTGCCAACAGAGTTTACCTTATCGTAATTTTTTATTGAATTCCTAAGATAAATTTTATGTATATTTTTGTAAGTCACTCAACAAATGTTAAAGGACAATGTTATAAATAGGCGTATTTCTGCCCCACCTGGGAACGACCGAAACCCACCGAAAACTATCATTTGTAGTTAGAAGTCAAATATACTCATTGGCAACCCGGAATGTGTGGGGACAACTAGTACGTCATCCCTAGAGTATATATATTCCCTTACTTCAGGTAATAAGGTTTTTAATTAATCAGCACAGTAACGATGATAGTTCAAAAACGAATAATCAATAATTCTAGGATAATTAATAGTAACTAAAGTCAATGAGTACAGAAAGTATCCGGCATACAAGAACTACCCCAATTACAGGGGTTGAATGTACGTGAAATACATACTTCACCTGAACCTTTCCTCACCTCTCTACTATTCTCAACGTAAAGATGTCACAGGCCTATTACGACGTTTTTATAATTATTTCCAACGATGATTACATATCATTCAAGGATCATTCAGCTACATTATGTGTTCCCGAAATCTACACGTGAAGTGAAATCTACACGTTGAGAATAGTAGAGAGGTGCGGGAAGGTTCAGGTGAAGTATGTATTTCACGTACATTCAACCCCCTGTACTTGGGGTAGTTCTTGTATGCCGGATACTTTCTGTACTCATTGACTTTAGTTATTATTAATTATCCTAGAATTATTGATTATTCGTTTTTGAACTACCATCGTTACTGTGCTGATTATTTAAAAACCTTATTACCTGAAGTAAGGTAATATATATACTCTAGGGATGACGTACTAGTTTTCCCCGCACATTCCGGGTTGCCAATGAGTATATTTGACTTCTTCTAACTACAAATAATAGTTTTCGGTGGGTTTCGGTCGTTCCCAGGTGGGGCAGAAAAACGCCTATCTTTAACATTGTCCTTTATTTTGTATTATTTTATAATTCTTTACTGACCGAAATTATACTCTTGTCCTAGATAGAAGTATAGTCTTAGATCTCGAAATCTTCGCCACTAACGCATATTTTCTTCTTTTTTCATGATGCATATTTTTCTCAAAAGCCGTTTAACCTGCAAGAACCGAACTTGACACATGAAACATCGTGTTGCGGGCTTTAATTGAAAATTTAATTGAAGTTTATTCAGCCACTGTAAAGGGTTGATTGAGCGTGACTCACCTGTAAAATTATACAGAACTTTTTGCCGGTTTATCAATCTTAAAATATAATATTATTATTCTCACTGGAATGGAGAAGTGGAATTTTATTAAATAATTCTTTTCTTCTTCTTTTTTTTCTTATAGGTAGTACAAGAAAATGTAAAAAGCCAGGTTGGATAATCATTTTGCATCTTACAGGGTATTGCATTTTCCATGTCACTTAGTATACATTATTTAGGTGATTTTCCATGATTTAAATTATTTCTATTTTTATTTAGACTTCTTATGTAATACAAACAGTATGGTAAAAGATAAATGACTTCGATTCTTTTCTAAACGATATTGAGGGCATGTTAGCTGGCTTGGGGGTTGTTTTTCCTTCAGAATGCGTGCTTAGTATGTGTACAATACGCAGCGAATGTATATTTAGATAAGCGGAGGGATAGCAATGCTGAGATGACATATACATTATTGTTAGCATCCTGGGAAAACGCTTTTTCATTTCATGTTAAAAATAAACTCGTGTGATAAATGGCTCGTGATATATTTTTAAATTTTGAGTATATTCCTTTAGTCCCACAATAAGTAAAAAAATAGGTGTAAAACACAAATAGTTTTGAGTTAAAATTGGAAATTTTGGTATCAAATCCCGCTCAATTAAAAAGTAATTTTTATGATAAGTTCATTTTTGAAAAATCAAGTAGGTCAATTATACCCGTGTAAGTAAAGTGCCTTTTCTAAGTAAAATATCGAAAAACCCTATCGAGCAAAATTGTTCAATATTAAAAAGTATAAATGTATGCCAAATTTTAAAATCATTAGCCAACTTTGATTTTTTGTTTTAATCTTTTCCCGATTTAAATTTCTAGTTAGAATCCTCACGAAATACCCATAAAACCACACTTAAACATGTGTCTTCTCTCTTATAGTGTTTTACAATTATTTTTTTTCAATTTTCAACATATTATTCAGTAATTCACAAGGATGATTAATACAGGTTAATCGTTTTGACAGGTAACATTATTTTGTTTTGTGTCCATGGTCTAGTACTATATCGTCTCCACTACGTGGATGTGGAAATAAAATAGTGGCTGCCACAGCAAAAAAATTAGGATGACGGCATTTCTCGAAAACACCGAAAGATTAAAGAACCCCGAACAAAACATATGGAAAGTGGGTCTCGGTCGATTTGTCTAAAAATTATATGGTAGTTCTCGCCTTTCTGAACAAAAAGTTCTCATGTACCAAAAAAGGTCCTATGATTAGGATTCAAGATATAAAGGGATGACGGTTGATTATTTGGCTATATTACTGAATATGTCTAATGTATTTTGCAGATCATAGACTCGGAGAATTAGTAGTCTGCAAGTAATCTGTCAATAAAAAAAGTTATAGACATTATATATAGCTAAGATATACAAGATATTATACAGGGTGTTAGAAAAGTACCGGAACAGCAGAATAACTCTCCAGAAGTGCATTTTTAGAAAATATGTTTTCTACATAAGTTTTAGGATTTTTCCCCGACTATCCACTGGTGACCTTGAATTTGACCTTAAACATGACCTTCAGGGCTATTTGAAGGTCAAAGTCGTTTTTTCAATAGGGAACACCTATTTTCGACCGCGGAATCTAAAAGAGCGGAAAACATTACAGTCGGATTCGACCTTGATTACCCTTATTTCAAATTGTGGAGGTGACCACCCTCATTGGTCAATTTTGAACGTTTGACTTTGAAGTGACCTTCTGGTGCGAAGATGATTATCGTTGTCTTGATTATTTTTCGGGCTCAAGAATATGCAGTTCCACGTTTATAAAAATGACCTTGACATTGAAATCACCTTGAGGGACATGGTCAAGGTCAAATTAGAGGTTATCAATGGATAACCAGGAATAAACCTTTTGTGACATTGTCTTTCTTGTTTGCGAAGAATCATTTTCTCACGATATTATGCGATTGCCTTCAGGGTGGTGACCTCCAAGAGTCCATTAACGCATCGTTGCCAGCGAGTTTTTTCACTTCTTATGAGCGCCCCGGAAGCCCTCAACTGGGATGCTGTTTAGAATAGATGCTGAATTGCGTCAGTGGTTCCATAACGGTGTCCTTTCTTTTTCCACTTGTGAAGAGGCAGAAGTGGCAGGGAGCTAAATCTGGACTGTAGGGGGGTTGAGGCAGCGTTGACACGCCGAACGTGCTGGCCAGCTGCACGTTCAAAACAAAGCACGTGTGACTGGGTGTATAGCAGTGTTCCTAGACGGCAGGGACAACTGACGCATGCGCAATAGCGGGGGCGGCACCTATGCGCGCATTGGTGGAACAGTTCGCGCGTCGTTCAAACGCACAAATTCTGCTACCCAGCGCGCTTAAGTTCCGCTACCCGCGGACTATTCCGCCAATGCGCGCTTAGATGCCGCCCCCACTATTGCGCATGCGTCAGTTGTCCCTGCCATCTAGGAACACTGGTGCATAGTCGTGATGGAAAATCCAGGTAGCGGCAATCTCCGGGCGGACTCGGACGACCTTTTTTCAAACGTTCCATAACTCCCTTGCTGAATTTGACACAAAACTTGATATTGTAACGCTGTTCGAGATTTCGCTTCATCTTGATCCGTGACGCGTTACTTCTACAGATTATCACTGCACAAGCGGTCCACACACTCCGGAGGTTCGGAGGCAACTAAACCAATTTTTCCTGCCTACTAAAGACCTCCCACCACCAATCAGGTCCAGAGGGACCGTCTTCCAATGCTTCCATTAAGCGAGAGAAAATCAGTACGGAAACTTATTGGAAAAACCCTGTATATCTACATTCTACATGATGCCGTTTTTATGTAAAGGAATATTTTAGTTCTTGTCCTCTGTTGATTTTTATTGACTTTTGCATTTCCACGAACTGAAACCGACCCACCGTAAAACAAGATTGATCGGTGGATTTAATATTTTACAGATAAGTTATTATACGCTCTCATTCTTCTTCCCAACAAAGTCGTGCATGGTTTAAAGAGTAGCGCAGGAAAAACCGAATATAGCGACGAGCGAAAAAATAATAAAACATCAGATATAAATGGATCGATGGAATAAAGACAAAATGAGGCATGCCACTTCGAACATCCTCGACTTATAACGCAGAAAACTTCGCAAACTTTTTGCTGAAAAAAGAGAAGTTTCAAAACGACAGGAAATAAGAAAGCCATAGTCGAAAACAGAAGAGTCTCAGTATGGCAATATATTAATTAACTAAAACAACTTTTGACGATGTAGTAAAAAAACGTTTCAAAAGTTAACGATCCTCGTTTTTACAGCGTTCAAGTGCTTATGCCTTGTTAGATAATTAATTGACTTACGTCGATAAAGAAAAATAACGTGAGACCGTTTTTATGAAAAAACCGAGAAGAGATTTTTAAAAAAGATTCTGAAAGAAATTAATTATTCAGTATTTTATCCTCTTACTTCTTAAGTTTAATTTAAAAACCTAAACTGTTTTAACCTTTATCCTAAGCTGTTTTACGATAATTGTGTCCATTTTTAGGGGGGTTTATATTTTCAAAGGAGCATATATGAAAACCACTGTGACTAGTTTTTAAATGACATACAACCAGTGGCGGTGCGTGATATTTCAGTTAGCCATATCTTGAAAACGACGCATGGGACCCACTTCACTTTTTAGGTGATGACTATACACCTCTTACAGAAAGGATTTATAGTGAAAAAAATCGTCAGCAAAGTTTGCGAAACAAATTTTCAAAAACACTGGAGCACTCCCTGGGTTCTCAGTAACGCTCTGTGGGATATTTGCAGTATATATTTTTTTCATAATTAGAAACAAATATAAGGAGACGTTTTTCGATTTGAAGTTAATTTTAATTTTATAGGAAACATTTTTGTTTCCCAAAATTAAAATGGCCATAACTTTTTTAAACAAAAATATTTTTCAACAAATCGAAAAACGTCTCCTTATATTTGTTTCTAGATTATGAAAAAAAATATACTGCAAATATCCCACAGAGCGTTACTGAGAACCCAGGAGTGCTCCAGTGTTTTTGAAAATTTTTTTTCGCAAACTTTGCTGACGATTTTTTCACTATAAATCCTTTCTGTAAGAGGTGTATAGTCATCACCTAAAAAGTGAAGTGGGTCCCATGCGTCGTTTTCTAAGATATGGCTAACTGAAATATCACGCACCGCCACTGCATACAACGGAGGCGAAAATTAAGTTGGCAGTAGATAGTTTATAAATTTTCATGAATACTATAGTTCCACTCCACTACCTCGATGTGGAAGTCATATAGAGAATGTCATATATAAAAGAAGTTGATATTTAAAGGAAGCAAACACTGATTATATTAACATTAAGATAGAATTAAAGGCTGAATTAGATTTTCTTTCAGATTCGGGGATATTTCGATCTAAATGATCCCAAATGAGGTCGATGGGATGTAGATGTATAGATGTAGAGGGATGCTGTGAAGGCCAAGTAATTCAATGTTATTGACGATAAAATAATGCTTAGCAACCCTCGAAATGCACTTAGTCGAAAGTTGTAGTTGAAAGTTAAATGACTCCATGCCAAGTTTCTGAACGGATTTTGGGGGTTACCTCTTTGAATATTGACTTAACCTTGTCCTTTCCGAATTCCTTCTATTACTCCCCAGATGCCCTGAAACATACCTATACAAGAATCAACCAACAACTGTGTTTGACAATCGTTTTTACCATTGACGGAAAACACGGACTTTGAGGTTGAAGTTGAACCTGGAAAACTCAAATAGTCACAAACATCGTTTACGTTGGCGCAAAGACTTTTTATTAAATTTGGATTTTTTGAAATTGTGCTCAGAAAAATATTACAGAGACACAATCAGGCATTACCATAGACTTATTTATATACATAGTTATTTGTTTAAAAATGGTTGAAATTGAAAACAATTAAAAATGGACAATCTTTGAAAACAAATGGAATACCCTTTTATTCCTGAAGTCCTGAAGCTTCTGGTAATTGTGCCGTATTCCAGTAAAGTGTTTTCTCACTTTGAAGTAGAGGTCATGAATCATTTAAACCGTGTTTTCCCAAATAGATATATTTTGCGTAAAGGTGAATTATTGCGAGATTATATAAAAATCAAGTATACGAATAATTGTCAAATAATGTGAACGACCTAATAGCTCGAATTATTGGTGGAATGAGATCAATTAGAAGTGAAGTGTTTGTGAATGTAATATCATTTATGGTCGGATTAGAAATTGTATTAGAAATGATGACATTCTAGACATTAGATGTGGTTGATATGGTGCTTGACATTAAATGTTAAATTCTTGCCTGTATTTTCGCAACTTAACCAAAGGAACTAAATTATGGAAAAATTAAATTTGCTCGAAATATTACATATAATATGAAAATTCTATAAAGATGTATGCATAATAATAATGGATTAACTTCAGAAAAATGTCAGAAAGTATAAGCTGCTATTTGCATAAAAAAGTTGGCTGTCAGGCAACGAAACAAAGATATTATTTCAGACTTCTGCGGAACCCTGTATATGAATGATTTTTTTTTTTCAAAAATCACAGACGCAAAAGCAATAATAAATAATTGTTGTAGCCGTGCATCTACAATGAAAATAGTTTTTGAAACGAAATCCAAGTAACGTACTGTAGGTAGAGGTACCAGTATCTTTAGAATGATAAACAGCAGGGACAATAAAGTATCTCCAGCATCGTTAAGGCTGAGAAACAAAAAAGGAGGAATATGAAGGCAGCAGAGCACTTTGATCTCTTAAAACAAAGGGTTGATGGAAGACGAGGATTATGCATTAAGTATTATATAATCAACTTTATAACCGGAATTTAGGATAGAAAGAGTGAACTATAAAATCGTTATAAAAAATTTTCCTCATTTCTCTTACACAATATTTTTTTCTAATACGATAAACGTTAGACGAGACCATCTGTGTGCTGAAATAATATCTACATGAACTTCTAAACAGTAGTATGCATATTACATATATATAAACAAAAAATATACCGAATGTAAATCCGACAATGTATCAGCCTGCTATTTCTAGGAAAAAAAATAAAATCTGGAACGTGTATGGACGCAAGTGGGTTTATTTTGATATTTTACCGAAAGTGCATCGAACTTCAGATCTACAAGTAGAACACCTTGCTTAGTATTAGATATTTTACTAACAATTATTAACATTACCAGCAATTTGTATTCTGCACGAAATTTGCAATTGGGCACACTTGGATTTTTTGACATTTCGATTAAACAGAGCGGTACTATTTTTTGTTAAACAATGAAGAAAAAGAGAATGTTAAAGAGACATAGAAAACTTGAACTAACGAGGTTGAAGCATTATTTTTTTTTTTAATTTGAAAAATTTCATAAACTTTTTCGAACATAATAATTCATAATTCGACAAAGGGATTCTAATAAGTTATCAATGAGTGTCTAAGTAGCAGCCTCTATTTTCTTCAAAAATTTTCCTTATGTTGTATAAATATCATTAAAATTAATAATTTTAATCATAAAGGATATCGACATTTAATATAGGTTTTATACCTTTTATATCAAAGGAAGACATTTATAAAATATTTACACTAGAGGACTCAAGACAAAAATTAAATTTAAAAACTGTTTAACTTAAAATTATAGATAATAATGACATTTAAAAAACATCTGGAAATTTAAATAAAATTGAGGCTGCTACTTAGACACTTAGGCAAAGATTTATAATATTTAGTTAAGTTCAAATTAAGAAAGAATTGAGAATCAACTTAAAATAAGTGTTTTACAAAGGTTAGTTAATTTCATTGGTGTAGTTAATTGGAGAGTTACTTACTAATTAACTTAATTGGTGGAAAAGGTTTAACTAACTTCCAATTACATAATTTTGAAAGTGGAATCCAGTGGAAGTATAGCCTATAATATTAAAATTCATACGCACACTATTTAAAATTAGATGTATTGCGATATAAAGGCATATTCTAGTAATAAAAAATGATTGGGAAGCCCAAATTAATAAGATTTTGACCAAACTATTTTGAAGAGTTTGATCGAAAATATTTTACTTATCTTTGTTTATATCCAAGAACGGTGGAGAATATTTTGGGTTAGAGATTTTAAGTACCTAGTTTGTGGTCTTTTAATACATTCCTTGTCAGCAGTATTATTTGTAGATGCAGATATTAATTGTATTCTCAGAAATTATTTTTGACCTTGCACTGCAAAAGTACTTCACAACGGGAGAAACATTAACTGAGATTTTGAAGAATAACTGTTGTAGTTGTCGGAACTACTTTTTTGACTTGAAGAGAAAACTTGACAGAAAACTGTATCATGCAAACTTCTCACAAGCCAACTTAGTATATTGTCTCATTTATTCTCAAAAGCAGACCAACGGCTCTAGGGACTTTAAAATGGAATCGATATTATGGATCTAGTTGGCATGTGGGACAATTATGAGTTTTAAAAGTTGAGACTCATTTCTAGAGACCGAGTACAATAATCTGAGGTGACAGGGAATGTGTTAAAAGAGTTTTCCTGACTGCTAAATTGCAAACCGCAAGTTTGGTCTATACTTCTTTATCCAACCATTAAACCATTTTTTTCATCACATTTGTATGATGACAACTTTATATTTTTCGATAAACAAAATTAATTACCCCCCTTCTCGAGGAATATAATTTATAACCTTATTATTGTCTTTTAGCAAGGTGTTTTCCATGTTTGTTGTGTCATGTCTAGAGTTCGCGCGAGCGCGGAGTGTAACAGAACCGTAGTCAGTTTACGAATGGAAATGTTAATATGTTCACAGAAACTGTTGCTTCATAGTACATTATTAAATATTATAACTTATTACCAAGCGCGAATGTCACAGGGCCGACACTGTGCATGTCCTGCCATTGACTCGTTGACCTTCACAGCTCACAGCTGACTTGCATTACGAAAACTGCGCTATCAATTTTAGTTATTTATGGCATGGCACGCTGTAACAGATAGTCGCCGGTATTGCATCGCGTTGATACGTTTCGTTTTTACGTATTCGCCGTGTATTGTATTCGCCGTGTGTTTAAATAACTTTATAAATATTAATAATTATTAGTTGAGGGGAGAAGTGAATAAAGTGAGGTACCATGCCAAAGGTGACAAGATATAGACGGGAAGTATATCAAACGTGGTTTGACAGTGATCCCGAGGGTTTTACATACGGGACATACGTATTCAAGGAAATGACCTTTCTTGTACTGTGTGTGAACGCATTATAATTTCTTCAGATAAAACTGAAGTAAGAAGACATATGAAAAGCCATGCTTCGTCCAGCACCGACGACTCCGTATTTTTCTATGAAACCTCTACGTATTTTTCTATGAAATTTATATGAACTAGAGAACCCCAAGTTACGTACGTTTTTATAAAAAATATATGGATCGAAAAATTTACAAACAATGTAATGGCATCAATATGCGAAGACATTGCGGACAATTTCGTGTATTTTATTATAGACAAAGCTACGATGCTTGCGGGCGTTGAGCCATTGTTATGTGTTATCTTAATTTATATAGGTATTTTATCCTCGACTTAACCGTACTATTTGGTAAAAATAGTACTATGTTGCTACATAATTTATGTAAACATATTAATATTTTCATTCGTTAACTGACTACGGTCCTGTTACACTCCGCGCTCGCACGAACGCGTCATGTCATTGTATTTCATGATACAGTACATTTCAGCTATTATCCTCAGAACATAAAAAACTGTTATTAAAGAACGGATTCTAGACTGCACAAAAACCATAATGTTGTTAATATAATTACTAAAAATATAAATTATATTTAGAAACAGAACACAGAATAATATTTTTTTTTCACAGAAGTTGATGTTTTAGCTCAAATAGCTATGAAAATGTGATAAAATGGGAAATTGCAAGATAGCCAACATCTTTATTTTACAGATTATTGGAAATTAGCTAATTACACACTAATTTCGGAATGTAGAAGTCGAAGAAAGCTGATTCACAGTTAACGATAAGGTTACAGTTATTTAATTAAAGTTTTAATTCTCAATTGTAAAACTGGGCGTTAATGATAATTACTTACTGAATACAAATTTCAACTTCATTACTACATACATTTACTTTATCCCTTAGTCGAATTATCAATTATTATGTAAAAATAGTACATTTTCGAAAGTGTACTATTTTTTTCTGCTATTTGACAGTACTTTAAAGTTTAACTATTCATAACTTAACATAGATAAATATTTGATTCAAATTTCGACTATTTATAGAAATATATGGTTAATTCACACTGTCTAAATCATATTTCGTAGGAGACAAAAGTTTCTTTTAAAAAAGTGAGGGTATTTCCACTACGCCTAACGTGATGGTTTGCTAGCGTGACGGCATGACGAGATATTTATGACGTAACGGGCGTGAAGGCTTGTAGATAAATACGTATTTCTTCCAAATTTGGAATATTTATAGAAATATTCGTTTAATTCACAGTTTATTTAAAAAAATATGGGGGTGGGTATAACCTCTATGCGTGACGACTTTAAAAGTTCTCTGTAAAGGATTTTGATTTAAAAAAATATATATCCACAACTTTTAACCGAAATATCAAAAATGCATAGAATCAAAAATTTGGTACACCGGTTAAAACAAACGAATATATGAAAAATAACTTTGACCTATTTACGATACTTTCTTTTTCCTACATACTTCCCTGTATTCACATTTCTGCAACTGCAGAATAAAAGCAGCAATATACGTAATTACGTATTCATTTAAACAGACTTTTAGCAAGAGTTGAAGCCGGGAATATCGGGCATTCATTCATATGAGGAAAAATGAGCATTTACCATGCTATTTCGGTACGCTTTAGTAGCAATTCAAAAAATATAAAAACTACTTCAAATGATACTCACCATTAACTATGCTTTTGTTAAAAAATATATCCACTTTTAAAACTCATTACAAAGAGGGCTGGATGTACTCAATTAATTTAATGGAGTATTATTTGAGAAAACTGTATTTATATTAAAACTTTTTATATACACACTTTCTTCCACTCTTCCCAGGAGGGTTAAAGCAAGATTTTTAGCAAATTAAATTTAAAATTTAAACGTTGTAATGAATAACGTTTTCCTTGTTTCATCCAGTATTTCAGCTTGTTATTAATTTTTAATATAATGGTAATTATAAAGGAAAACACCCTTCTATTCTTTCGTAATTTTAATTAGTTTTGACAAGTAATAACAAGTTATTAGTTTAAACTGTTTATTAGCCATGAAACAAAGTTTTATAAACTGAAAAAGCTGTACTTTCAAAAATGTATTTTGTTTATTCATATAATAAACAAAAATAACTTTATGTAGAAAATTCTAATTAAACGCAATAATTACATACATATGTATATAAAATAAGTCTATTCTACACGAGCCGTCTTTTTGGATGTATGAGACTAAGGGTGTTACTGTTAGTGTGTGCTTCAGAAAGATTTTCAGTAGTTGCTAATTTTGTCAGACCAACCGGAATATATATATAGTTCTATTTGTCCACACTAGAAGGCGATACCTATGAATCTCCGCATTATTAAAATATTATGAAATTGTATAAACAAAAACAAAACATACAACAACTGTTTCGGTGGTTTCCGGATATTGCCATGCACGATGAATTTCTATTCTTGGCATTTCGTAGATGGTACTGTCGGCTTCTTCAGAAGTTACTCTGAGTACTGTTATTGTCTGTGTGCTCCTCATTATACAGTAAGAATTACCCTACTGCGTACATAGGTGGATATTAAATATATATTAAATGATACATTTTTACGTCAAAGAAGGCGAATTTAGTTACGTACAACCCAGCCCCTCTTCTTATCGGAAATCTAGACGTTGCAAGATCTAACTGTAACTCTGCATAATAGGTCTTTATAAAAAACCCTATATTTATAAAAATGCATTCATGTACGATTAATCAATATAAGCCAATTTCATTTTCAGACTGTATGGGTATAATAACATTTAGTTATCAATTTCAAGTTAACTATTGTGAAACAATTTTAAACAGTGAATATTACTTTAAATATTTGAGTTGTGAAACAATTTTAAAATGTCTAAAGGAATATTATATTGATGTGACAACAGCGAAACAAGACAAAAACTACGAACACTCAAACTTCCGGCGAGTCGAAGCAGAGCCGCACTCAGGACTATTATTCAACTCGAACAGACGGACTATTATTGCAAAGCGATAGTTCACGGAAAATACCAGTCGCGGTCGGTAGAATTTGACATGCTCGTATTTCCGTAAGGTGACATGGGACCCAAACCATATTTTAGGGGCGGTTACTAGACCTAAGTAGAAGACATTAAAATGACAAAAACGTTTAGGGAAAACTTGCGAAATTTTAAGTGTCTGGTATCTGGTTTCCAGATCTTGAAACTGTTCTGCAAAATATTTGCGAAATATTTTTTTTCATAAATCACTGAGTGAATACAATTTCTTTTATACTTGTGATTTTTGCTAAATTTTTTATTTTGCGTAAAGATATATGTAATTATTTTTAAAATTAAGTGATAATCGTAATACGAGATGGCGATAATCATGAAAAATATTTCTGTGATGCTCGTTCATATCTCTATCATTTTCTGTTTTATAGTTTTAGACAAAGATAATATTAAACTAATCAGTTAATCCATTCTTTTGCTATTAACATTGTTTACACGAATTTCCATGAATCCAGTACACTCATTGGTGCATTTCAATTTGAAGGCCAAATTCGTCCAATCAGCGTTAAATACAAGAGCTTCTACATTCCACTGATCAGAACAAAATCTAAGGATTAGATCTAATTCAATCATAATTCAACAATATTCTTTTAATTTTTGTCCATTAATGCATAAACTATTGTGCTTAGCTTAGCCATTAGTCATTAGTCATTATACTCATTATATTTAACCAATATAACAACTACTTTTATTTAAAATTTACATTATATTTTTAATTAAAAAAAAAAAATATTACACTAATCAAAATTTAAGTACTTAGCACTTTCAATAATTTTTTCATGCAGATTCATAATAACTCATGCAGATAGATAAATAAGAGGTTATGACTTGTTGAAAGCAGACAGGTACCTAAAAAATACTCAAATGTACCCATATTATTCAGGTTCCTGTGGGTTGTAGAAATTGTTTGAATAAGTAGTGGAAAAAAATTATAATTATACGGCAGATATAACCGTAGCTTTGATTAATACAACACAAGGAATTTCGGTGAACACTTGAGTCAAAATATAGAAACATCCAAAAAAAAAAACGTCAACAACTCTAGCTATGAACGAGAGACATGGAAAAAGCGGTCATGTCTAAGCTTTTCGGTTATGTCAAACTTTTGACAGGTGACTGTCACAATTTGTAAAATAAACAATGGCTGTCATATGATGTGACAGTATTGACAAGTAAATAAGGTTATAAATTCGATTAAGAATAGAAATACGTCTTTTTTTCTCGGCCAACTTTAATGACGTTTTTTGGATGTCTCTATATAATCACTTTACCGCAGTCTAGTCCTTATTACGTATTTGTTTCAAAATCTTTTTACTTCGGAGCCAACACAAAACCTAATTTCTGTAGAATACTCTGTGGACCATTCGACCAAAAACTGAGAACATTCCCTGTATGTGCCCGAGTGGCCAAAGGTAGCTCAAAACGACAAAAGGAGCACAAATATACCATTCGTAGGAACTGGTAATACTTGCCGCTGTTTGTTCTTTAAAGAAATTCCATGTTTATCTTATAGGTATACATTTTAAAATAGTTAACCACTGTAAACTTAATTAACAGAGTTCTAATTTCACGCATTCGCAGATGGTAGCTCACCAGGCAAGAATTTAATTACGACATAGAGTATGGAGCAAGGACAAAAATGACTTACATAGCTGCTCTTAGTTGCTACCCGATGACTCTAACGACACCATCGGTATCGTGAAAATCGACATGCTTCGCGTTAATGTGACTGGAGATGATTGGATGCTGGCAGCATAAAGATATTAATTTCTGTCCATGAGGAATTACGTATAGAATTGCATTGAGTCGGGTTTGGCTTAATAAAGTCAAATATTTACGGGCTCCTGATACAACTTGCATAGGTATCAAGAGAGCACTCTGTGCTACGGCTACCCCTTGACTAACTTCTTGAACCTATAAAGGATATTCAGCAGCAGTGTCCCGCAATAAGTAAACATATATAGTGTCCCTTAAAGAATATATCTAATGCACTTTTTTCAGTTAAATAAATAAAGGATGTTATACCTAAATCACTAATTAGGCATGCAAATAAGAAATATCAGCCTAACCTAAGCTAACCTAACCAACATGACAAAAACCAATGAATGAAACCTAAACAAACCAAACAAAATATACCTAACAACTTACTCTTAATCAAATGAACACGATTATATTACTTACTATACAGTACGCGGCAGCCTAATGCGTACATAGGTGGATATTATCAACATATTAAATGATACATTTTATATCATAGTTAGGCGAATTTACTTGGCCCGGCGAGGCTTGGTGTTAGTGGGGATTTTTGCGGAAATCTAAAGAGTCAACGTTGCGGCGAATCGTAGCTCAGGTCAGAGTCGGGCTCAGGTCATTTTTTACTTAATTAATTTTACCTTATTCTACGTATTAGCGCAGAAATCGATACGAAGAGTCTTCCTGGCCTTGGGCAGAAAAATTGACAATATTGATTCATCAAAATTCAAATGACAATATTGAATAATTTTATAAAAAAAATTTAATATGGCGAAAGATTCGGCCCTAAAAAATCGCGTTATTACAAGTCCGTACTTGCAAATAACCAAATAAACAGTTGAAGCAAGAAAAAGAAATATCCATTTTTATTTTTATGAATGTATGTAATGCTTCTACAATACGCTCGTAATAACGCACTTTTCTAATCAGGCACTAGACCAGAATAAAATATAAAATGGTATTTCAAATTTTAATTCAAACAGCCCTACTAACAGACCGGATGCCTTTCATACGCCTGCGCTAGCGACAAGATCGCGATTGGTTCTCACCTCATGTTTACATCTGCTTAGTAAAGAAGTTAAATTATCAATTGCCCTTCATTCGGCTATGTACGCATTAGGGTGCCGCGTACTGTATGTTTATTACAAATAACCAAAGTAACTGATATACTTAATAGATATTAGGTATATTATTATTTTCTGCTAAATTACAAATTAGTAGTTGGGTTTCTTATTTAGATTTCCGCGGGACACTGTCGTAGAATATACCTTTTAATCCTTTATTGTATTGTCAATCGTATGTATTAAACAGAAAAAACGGTACAGAATTATTTATTTCCACTTCGTTTTTTGTAGCACAGAATAATCTTTGTGCTTTTAAACACAAAAATGACCTTGACATCAAAAATCAATATTTAACGTTCAAAGTCCAACAATCCGCAAAAAACTAAAACTAACATAAAAAGATTAATGAAGTTAGTCGTTTGTCTTTAAAATATCGAAGTAATTTTCTGGAAGTGAATGGTATCGCCATCTATCCACACTTGTGACACTAAAGCAATGAAGTGTGTTTCTATTCGTAAGAGTAGTATACATTTTATAATCAAGAAGACTAGAATATAAAGAGACCGAATTCCGTTGTTGGTGACGCATGACGGGTCGAAATCTGAAGCCGCCAGTTAGGGCAGTTAGCGCTTCGAACGTGCCTAGGCTCGGCGCGGTAGGCTACTGCGCAGCTAAAGTATGTGTATGTGACAAAGAAGACTATATATATTCTAGTCTTCTTGGATATAACTAATACACGCAAACCTAGCGTGTCTAGTCACGGTATACAAATAGAAGGTATAATATCGCGCAGCCGGGCGCCATGACTGTGACGTCAGCTTGTGCCCACTTTTGTCAGCCGAGGAGTGTGTTCTGAAGGCAACTTGATAAGTTTGTACTAGTTTTTATATTTTTGAGAGCAAAAATTTGTTAAAATGAGGTGTGCTGTGTATGGTTATAATACGAACAATCGTTCTAAAAACAAGTTTTTTGACTTGCCCAAAGACGAGAAATTGAAAGCAAAGTGGAGGCATCTGTGTAAACGCAAAAGATACATTCAATGTTAATAATGCCAGAATTTGTTCAAATCACTTTGTTGACGAAGATTATGAGCGAAATCTAAGATATAAGTTGCTCGGATATCAACCGAAAAGATTTAGATCTTTGAATTAGATTAGATCTAGAAAAGAAGCTGTTCCATCAAAAAAACCTTCCCAATAGAGAAAAAAATCCGAGCAAGTCTGATCGAGTACAACGGCAGAAAAAAAATGGTAGGACAAGAAAACTGTGGAACAAATTTTAAAAGGGTTTGTTTGAATAAACTTCCCTTGTCTTTTTTATTATGTTGTAATAATTATATACAGGATAGCCACTAAAAACTATTCAACTGTATAAAACAATTTTCGAACATATCCAATTTAGTTGTAAAGATAATTTTATATATCCTATCCTATTATTTAGGACCTATAACTATCTTTGTTACCTAAGGATCTTATTGTATTTACCTATTAACATTAATTGTACTATCTCAATAAACACTGTTATTTTTTATTATTACTTTATAATAATTTTTTGACAACTCCTGCTTTACCTAAGACATATCTCTTTAGAATAAGAAAAACTTTTTGCTACTGGCAAAACATAAGTGCATATTTCAATTTAAACACGTAATAAAATAATTAGAATATCTATATTTAACATTGGTTAAAGTTTTGACCAACAGTTATTTTAGATGGTAGGTATATTGAAAACATATATATTCAAATCAGTAATTTATTACTTATAAATTAAATTATTAATTTATTACTTATAAACTAAATTCAGATGATACTTGCTCTGATTGTGAATAAAACTTTGTATTACTTTTGTTTTACATATGTAATATGTAGTTGTTTCATCCGTTCAAGAAAATTAAACTCTCGAATTTCGTTTTCGCGGGTAAACATCCTTTCATGAACAAAACACTTTCCAAAACACTTACAATAAATTATTGTATATAAATTATTTCATCGTTCCAATTCCACGGTCGATATTTATCAAAAATTATCTCCACACATGTAACATTTCTACATAAATAATAAGTTTAATGAAAAATAGCAAAAAATATAAAGGAAAACAATACGACTTTTTATGGCAAATATTGGGATTGTGGGCACAAGGTGACGTCATTGCGCAAAGCGGTACGTATTTCAACCGCCTAGATATTATACTTTCTATTGTAATACCGTGGTGTCTAATATAGATACGCTAGCAGCGCTAACTGACGGCTTTCAAAAATTCGACCCGCTGCTGCTCGTGTGAAACCTCGGAGATTCGGTCTCCTTATATTCTAGTCTTCTTGTTTATAATAAATGCTTAAAAGTAAACTTTCGTATACAGATTTCACACCAAAATGACTGAGGCGCCCTCTAGGGAAGTTAGTCGTATCCCTTTAAATTCGCGTAGCCTTCGGCGAAAACAATATTACACCTGCCCCTCGGAGATGACCGTAAGTGGGCCCTTAAAATTCGCAAATTCTTGTTTGTTTTATTCAAAGCCAGTCTCGCAGCCTCATTGCTATTCCAATAAGGTGGTCACGGGAACAGACCGGGGGAATTTCTCGGTTAAGCGTTTAATCTCGTGCCGGATCGCATTTCAATGGCGCTATCGGTTTGACTTCGGCTTCCTGTATAATTAGATCTGAGACATATCTTCCGCTTGGTGTCGCGTCGCCGATTTAAACGCCGATTTGGAAGCAAGAAAAAAACGATTCAGGGGCGGATTTATACTCCGGGACACTTTACTTGTTATTAGCACCCTCAGTACGTTATAATTATGGTAAATAAATAACACGCGTTCAAGATTATGTGGCTTCCCACGTGTATAACAAAAATGGTTAATATTCTAGAAAACATCTGACTCCGGAATATTTCCGGAAAAGACGAAAACACTCGCGGATATGGGTGGCCCATTTTAACCTCCCTACTGGAATTTCTCAGAACCTAAGCTAGATACGAAAAAAACGTTTAAACAGAAGTTGGAGGGGGCAGAGGGGACCACGCACTGGTGCCACTGACTTTGACCTTGAACCTGATTTTCAAGGTCAAAGTGGTTTTTTAAATGGGAATACCTACTTTTGACCCCGTATTTGAAGAGAGGGAAATTTTACGTCCAACGTGGTACTTGTCAACAAGGTCATGGCAAGGTCGAATGAAGGTCAAAGGACAATGTTAAAAGTAGCCGATTTTTGGCTGCTCGGGGAACGCATGTAGCCCAGAAAAAATTATTGATTGCTGTCAAAAAACATGAAATATGACCCTTGAATTCTTCAAACGGCTGGGGAAATGTCAACTTCACCCCTAAAACTGTAAATACCACCCCCCAAAACCGCTAAAAATAGATAATTTTCGGCTTTGGTCAGATAACTCATGTAAACCACAAATAACAGTTGGGGATGGTTTAAAAAATAATAACATTAAGTCTTAAGAATATGAAATCGATGAGAAAATGTCGCTTTCACCTTTCAAAAATATAAAAACTACCCCAAATGTCTTATTTCCGATTCCTAAAAATTGCTGATCTCGGCTGTATCTTTTGGGTGTTAATTTTTATTATCTTATTTATAAATAGGAAGAATTTAATTTTGAGTGCACCATCCGACTCTACAACTTGTCGCCAACGAATAGGCAGTTGGCAAAATTTGACGACTCCGGGAGAGAACTTGTATGCAAATTTTACTCCGATGTTCGCGATTGGGTTCGCTTAATAAACGTGGTTTGCCCAGCTTTTGGACTGTGACCAGCGTTTGGAATCTACATATTCCCGTGGCCTAGCTACATCCAAGCTCTCGTGCCATCTCTCGTGTGGTTCCATACGGATTTGCTTGGACAATCGTACGCAAGCGCTCGATGTCCAGTTGACGTTGCCTATCAGATCGTTGGTTTATCGTCGATGCTGTAGTCGCCAAACCGAAAGCGCGCGAACCATCTTTTGCATGTTGCTAAACTAGGGGCGTTGTCGCCATACGCGGCCACTACATTTCGGTGTATTTCGGTCGTATTATGGTCTAAACGAAATTCATATAATAAAGCATATGTATCTAATCTCACTTGAAGTTTCACTCATTTTCAGGTTGTATATTACAGTTCCGCTTTGAGATTTAATAATATTAACGCACATAAGTGCACGCTTTATATAACCTTGTACTCCACCATTTTCCAGACTTGTCTAGAAAATTACAGGCACTTCGAGGAAATGGCTCTATACTAATGAATCAACCGGATATTTTTTATTGTAGAAAGAAATACTGAATTGCAGGGGAAATGTGATCTAATTTGGTGCACAGAATACTTTTTCTATTTTGTGGGGCTGTGTAATTTACGGCTTGATAGTTACTGTGTACCACAGAGCAATAACCTACCAGGGTCATCTTTGAGCGTTAATTTCCCCTCATACCCTCTTAAATCCTTATAATCGCAGGAACACTGTCCACGCAAAAGGTCTTCAATATAAGCCGGTCTGGTATTTGTGTTGTGGTCCCTAAAAGTCGGGGTGCAGTGCAGAATTACAAACTAAATAACTTAATCCTATCGGGCAATATCATCGCCGAGGCTTTATGTCCGTGTTAGTTCAATAAATTACAAGTAGAATTAATGCAACACTAATTCGGCTTCTGTCCATTTTAATTACCAAAAATATAGAACATAGCAGACTGGATAATTACAAATTATGTACCTAACCCCCTGTTGTGACATGGAAAATGTACTAAAACAAATCCCGTTCTCAAATACTTTTTGTATTCAAAGAAATAAATGAAACAATAGGTATTTTCTTTTATGGTAAGCCTCTGGTTTATGCTCTTTTAGTATAAAAAAATGTGGACAGTACTTATATATTATATCAAGAAATTACTATACAATGAGAGGCAAAAGTCTGAACTAAAAATCATAATTTTATTAATTATTTTATTATTGTTTTTTGGACCAACACATTGGTCTATTTTAATCTTCTTCTTTCTAAATCATTCTTAATATTTTGTGTTTAATTTTAAAATTGACCACATAATAATTTTCGAGTTATGATGGCAAGGAATTTTTTAAATTGTAATCATACTCTGCAATTTACGAAAAGGAAACAATACAATAAAAATGAGCATTGGTATTGATGTCACGAAAAGGGGAGAAAATAACGAGTAAAGAAATCCAAAAAACATAAATTTTACAATACAAGACTAATAAAACTTTACAGTATTATCAACATAAAAATTACATCAACAACAAAATTAATTAAATACACCAGACTGTAAGTATATATAATCGGTGTTGGATTTATATTTCTACAGCTAATAGTTCCTTAAATATAGATCATGCGAAAAAAATTATTATAATAACAAAAATTTAATTTATTTATTCTCGTTACAAGTGTTCAGAAAAACAGTCGATAGCCCATAAGAATATATTCCAAAAATTGAAAAACTGCAATGCGAATTTTATTTTTTCATAATAGTGTGTAGCGACTCAAAAATAGTTTTGTCCAAGGTAGGTAAAGTAACGAATAGTGAAACGCACATTTTTTCTCGATATGTTTATAGTTTGACTCACTATTTCCACTGCAACTCTATATCAGTTCCTCGTTCAAAGTGTACACATTAGCTGCTGATGTGTTTCAGAATTTAAGTGACTGACATGAAGCTCACAGCACACAGCAGAAATAGGATCTACCGTGTACCATTTTATTTCTTCTTCATTTTTTATTGTTCCCTCTTTTTTCTCTCCTTACTCAAACTACACTATATTAACGAGGAGTAATGCTCCGACACAGTGTTTTTGCAACTGCTCCGTGTGACAAAACTTATGGGTGGCCTAATATAATAACAAGCTGAAAAGTCTTAATGAACATGGACCCGCAAATGGAGGATTTCGGAGATACGAGACCTATTGCTTCTACACCACTATTACAATAAGTCAATACACAAACAACAAAGGCAACAAGTCCAATAATATGTTGGGTGAACCCGACGTCATCCTACCGATTGTGTAGGAACCAGCGGCAAAATTACAGACATGCTTGATTATCAGGTCGATTTAGGGCCTCTACACGTTGAACATGTGGTACGAGCAAAGCTGCTTGTGGAGGACTCTCCAAACAAGAGTAGTACTAATTTCTACTGATGCTATTCTCCGCATCCCAGTCTCCGGAATTTGTTCTACCAGTGTTAAAATTACATCTTCTACCTCAGGGCAGATCTCCTGAAATCTTGAAACTGTTTCCCAAATGAACCGGTATAACGCAGTTCGTGCATTATTACAAAAACACGAACAAACGGGGCTGGCGATTGGCATGAGTCTCAACATAAAGATGTTACGCTCTGGCATTCCCGTTAGCATGACCATACAAATGCATGTGGGCTAACTGAATAATGGGGTATTTTAAAGACTCTAAAAATTGTACACTAAGCAATTGTCTCCTGCCGACCACGACAGGAGACAATTTTTTACGAGCGACTGAAAACACTTGTTCCATAGTAAAGAAAATATTGAAAACGTTGTACAATTCATAAAAGAAGTCATAAAAATGAATAATTATCCATTTCTTCATCCTAGATATCTCTGAAACCGTCCACATGCGGATCCATGGTCATTAGGACTTTTCTGCATATTTGGCATTAGTATCCACCCTCAATCTTTGCAACACTTTTTACCACTCCGCGTCTATATTTAACAAAGTATTCCTAGACTACTCCACAGTCTAAGCGTAATGGCATTTCAATTGCTTAGGCCCTTATTCTACCTGTACCTACGAGGTGTATAAATTAAGTAATTAGACTAGAAACGTCTCCCGATCCAGCAACACTGCGGGGACGGGACTTGGAAGGACGATAGGTTAACGTGTGGTGTTTTGGCACTCATTTTTTTGTTTGTTCAATTTGACTGTTTTCGTAAACCGTTTTTTTCTAGTGCATTTTAAAAATGAGTGCCATAATTTTAAGCAACGGTGTGCTATCAGGTTTTGCTTCAGACTTGGACACAGCGTAACGGATACTTTTGCAAAACCTCAACACGCCTACGGACACAGACACAAGTTTCAAGAGCGCAGGTTTTTTCGGTGGTTTAAGGTATTCTCAGAAGAGGATCGATCAATTCAAGAACCGATGAAAAGAATACAAGATCTTATGCGTTCAGATCATTGGTTGACGACGAGAAGAATCGGAGAAGCTAAGTTAAATTTGAATTACACAACTGTTCATGCGCCAAAACATGGAATAGCATACTCCAAGCTCTCAGACACCCAAAAAAAACAAGAATTAGCAAGTCGAAGATCAAATACATGCTGATTTGATCTTTTAATAGCCAGGGAATTGTCCACAAAGAGTTTGTGCCTCGAGGCCAAACAGTAAATCAACACTTTTACAGAGAGGTTCTTGAAAAACTTCGAATAAGAGTCATGCGTGTGGGACCGAACATCAAGAACAACTGAATGTTGCATCACGACAATGCGCCTTGTCACACAGCCATTTCAGTAAACGGGTTTTTAACCAGTAAAAACATTCCTGTGGCTCCTCAGCCTCTTTATTTGCCTGACTTCAGTCCTTGTGTCAGTCTCTTCCCGAGATTGAAAAATCACCTCGAGCGACCATGGAAAACATTAAAACGGCTGTAACCGACCAGCTGAAGGCTATTCCAGTATATGAGTTCCAACACTGCTATGAGGAATAGAAGAACCATCTTCTATTCATATTCGATTAAACAAAAAAATTAAAAAAAATCAGTCTCATTACTTAATTTACACGCCTCATACCATATCAAGTTAAAGAACTGAGGAAATTACAACGTGAACGTTATGAATGGACGGTGGTGAAACGTGAAACTATAACCTTACTATCAACCACTTACCTTGCAAATTCGCTAATAAAGCTATTCTCCTTCGTGGCCACGTTCTTCCAACAGTTGTTGCTCATTGGTCCCTTCACTAGGTTGTTCAGCATCCACTGCGGCGAGCGCTCTATCACGAGCTTCAGCGTTGCTACTAACAGACGCACGGCACCCTTCACCAGGTGTCTGTCCACCTTGATCGACAGCGGCTTAAGACTAAGAAGACCCGCGGGCAGTTCCCCCGCGCCCGCGATGCCCTCCGCGGAGGCTCGAGGCGCCTGGCGGATCCTCGATTTAGAACTTTCAACGCCATAGTTACGAGTAAACAAAAGGTTGTGGTCGTTCCTTAACAGATAACTTATGTGCATATCACTTATATCACTGTTCTCGGAGCTGCGCCTCGACCGCTCCTCCGGCCTGTCTTTCTCCTTGTCCCTCTCCTCGTCCGTGGAGTTCTTGACGGTGATGGTGGCGGCGGTGTCGATCCATAGCCAGACAAAGTGGCCGTCCATCATATTGAGGCGCTTGGCGTCGTCCAAGATTCGCACCGCGCCCTGTCGATCGCTCATAAGGATCACCACGCCCCTCGTCGACCTTGAGATGTCAGCCAGTTTTCTGGAATGAAAATTTGGTTGTCAGTGAACTGCCACAATAATTTTTAACATGTTTAAGTAATAATATGTTTTAGCACTTGTGTAGAAAAAAGAATAGAATGTGATACAAAGGAATACTTAAAACTATAGAATATGCAGAATACAGTCATTTTTAATCGGTTCTTTCTAAATGTACAGTTTGATTCATCATAAGTATCACCCGCCCCCACCATAATTATACTTCACCATACATATGCTTGACTTCGGCATGTCATGTCAAGTATAATCTGTAACACTATGTAATATACATCCTGTATGTCATTGGAAAATCGACATCCTCGTATTGTTATGACATTAGCAATACAAGGTTTCATGTATATCTCCTATAGTAGTAGCTTATATTAACAAAAATATTCAGTTTGAAAACTGAGCGCAAAAGGTTAAGTAAACATTGAAAATAATTAGATGTATCGTGCAAGTATCAATGTCAAAAAGGAGTAAAAATGGACCTTGTTTTTCTTTTGTTAATATAGATAAAAAAGTTATCTTTCTCCCTCTTCCTCTTTGTCCATCCCTCTCTCTCCCTCTCTCTCCCTCTATCTCCCTCTCTCTCCTACTTCTATCTGTCTCTCTCTCTCTCCTTCTCTAGAGCGTGGTGGCGGTAGCATACTAAGATCTGCAGCATACTTTAATCGCACGTAGCTAAATTGAAACCATTTTGACATAAACATGCTGCAGGAATATACAAAGATATATTTAGTGGCTTTTCGCAGCCTGTACATTATTTATCAACTGAAAATATCGACATACTCAACATATGTCGCATTACTTAATAATCCCATTTCTGACTGAATGTAATTAGAAAGGAAACTATGACTATTTTTATTATCTTCGTTTAAGATGCAAGTGATCATTTCTAAATCATTTACTTAATACACATACAACTTTTACCAAACAAATGTTAAATATCGATATTTTTCTGAAACCATTTTGGTTAAAAACTCCAGAGTCGTTTGAGGTACCATTTGAAATTAGCATTAATTAATTTGTTAAATCTTCATTTAGTGCTTAACAAAAAACGTCTCTTGATATTTTTATTTAGGATATGATTTTATCATAAAATGTCATTTTAATAATAATCGCACAAGCAAGATCCATAATTATGTGAACTTTTTTACAAAATTGTAGTGGCCTATTGATCCAGTTTATTTTACCCGATATACTTCTATAACACTTTGTCGCCAAAGTTAGTTCTTTTGTTGTGTTTTTTTATTATTAGTATTTAATAAATTATTATAGTTAGTTGTCTTGTTATAATTTTGGTGACAAAGTCAAGAAATGTCATGAGGCGTTTTTTGTTAAGGACTAAATGAAGATTCAAAAAATTATATTTTATAAAAAAGCCAAAGGAACAATGACGTTACATATTTATTGTTCATGAAAATATTTTATTGACTACTTTCATGTAAGCGCTGTGAAGTTGGCACCCCTGAATTGGAATATAATGACTTTCGTTATCTATATCGTTTTCCCATCGTATGCCCATGTTTGCCCAGTAGACAATTTTTTGCCCACCAACTGAAAACGGAAAAACAAAAAATAAAAAAAAAAACAAAAAATTCCGAAACACAAAACATTAAAAAAACAGTGGTTTCGCTACACCATTCGTTTGCCCAGGGTTTGCCCACGTTTTCCCAGTGAATAGTTTTATTTGCCCACATTTCAAAAAAAAAACAAATCGAAAAATAAAAAAAATCCATCAATGAAAAAAATAAGAAGAAACGTATTTCCTTGGGACCATTCGTTTGCCCAGGGTTTGCCCACGTATGCCCAGAGAGTAGTTTTTATTTGCCCATCTCTCAAAAAAAAAAAAAAAATAGAAAAATAAAAAAAATCCATCAATGAAAAAATGAGAAGAAACGTATTTCCTTGAGACAATTCGTTTGCCCAGGATTTAGCCAACGTATGCCCAAGTGTTACATTCGCTTTCCCAATTTTAATTAACCTTAAAATGGGAAAATAAAATTTCTCCTTAGAACGGCGACAGAATAAAGTCTCATTAACCAAGGGAATTCAAGCTGGACAGACAAAATTCTGGTCTGGAAAACGAAAATAAACGCTGGGCAAACCAAATTCAGGTTGAACGAACGAAATTGAGGGTGGGCCAACGAAGTTCATGCTAAACAAACAGAAATTTAGGCTAGGCAAACGAAATTCAGGACGGGCAAACAAAAATAAGGGCTGGGCAAACGAAAATAAAGGCTGGGCAAACGAAATTTAGGGTGGGCAAACGACACTAAGGGCTGAGCAAAAGAAATTTAGGTCAGTCTTTATTTTCGTTTGCCCAGCCCTTATTTTTGTTTGCCCGTCCTGAATTTCGTTTGCCCAGCCTGAATTTCTGTTTATTTAGCATGATCTTCGTTGGCCCACCCTCAATTTCGTTCGTTCAACCTGAATTTGGTTTGCCCAGCGTTTATTTTCGTTTGTCCAGTCTCATTTTCCTTTGCCAGACTAGAATTTTGTCTGTCCAGCTTGAATTCCCTTGGTTAATGAAACTTTTTTCTGTCGCGGTTCTGCGGAGGAATTTGATTTTCCCATTTTATGGTTAATTAAAATTGGGAAAGCGAATGTAACACTTGGGCATACGTTGGCTAAATCCTGGGCAAACGAATCGTCTCAAGGAAATACGTTTCTTCTCATTTTTTCATTGATGGAATTTTTTTTTTTTTTTTTTTTTTTTAAAGGTAGGCAAATAAAACTATTCACTGGGAAAACGTGGGCAAACCCTGGGCAAACGAATGGTGTAGCGAAACCACGTTTTTTTAATGTTTTGTTTTTCGGAATTTTTTTGTTTTTTGTTTTATTTTTTGATTTTTCCGTTTTCAGTTGGTGGGCAAAACAAATTGTCTATGGGCATACGATGGGCAAACGATATAGATAACGAAAGTCTTTATTTTCCAATTCAGGGGTGCCAACTTCACAGGGCTTTTAATGTATGCCTTGGTGGAAAAAAATTAATGGCCAAAACAAGCCTTGTATCACGGGGTGTAAGCGACAGAAATTTAAAAAAGAATCTATTGGTCTACTCCAAAGATTTTCGAAAAAAAATATATAAAAAAAAAAACTTTAACGCTTAGTATCTCAAAAACTTCTCCCTGTATATTTTTTTTGGTACTTTTGAAGTGTGATCTCTAACGAATTCAGCAATGTACAATACTTGAGATTTTCTATAGAATGTCTCAGATTTTTATCTGCAAAATAAATTGGCAGTATTTCAAATGACATAAATACAACTGTGAAAAAATACATAAATCATCTAAATTATTCATCAAAATAATATTAAATATGCTTTCAAAATATCAAAACGTTACGTTACGTAAGTGCCATATGATTTTTTTTAATGTAACCTGTGTGTGTTACATTGACATATACATTCGTTTGTTTAATTATAACAAATCACAGCTGCCCATGTACTTGTTGCATGTGTTTTTTTTTTACAATTATATTGTTGATAATAATTTTAATATCAATGACCAAAGTCTGTACAGTAATTGTATTAAAAAAATAGCAAAGAAAATAAAAATCGTAGGTACTTGGGCACCTACGTTTTTTATATAAGTTGTATGTAAGGTAAGATATATGTATGTCATTTACATACATATGTTGATGACAAAAATCTTGGACTCTCCGTATAGAAAATGTCTAGTATTGGACATCGTTGTTTTCGGAGGAAATGCTACTTCAACAGTCTGAAAATTATACAGGGTGTCATTTTAAATATCTAAGTAAGCAACGCTTTGATATATGATGTGGGTTTGACGTCACAAACTACAGCTTTACTAAATTTAGATCAACTCAAAATTGTTTCCAATGTTTCTGTAATTCAAATATCGAGATATTGTCTGACCAAAAAACCTGATACCCTCTGTACAATTCGGTATATTAATAGCTTCTATATATTGATATATCCAGAATCTATATCTTAATCTCACGATTTTTATGAAATCAAAATCAAAATCAAAAAAGTTATATGCTTTCGCCCATAGTGTTACATATTCATCGCTGATAGCTTTTCATTGAAATAGCTTACATAACTCGTAATTGATGGTATTTGTAATGACGTGGGTTTCTTTCATATCCGTTACACGATAATATTCAACTTGGTGGGAATGTCGTCAGTTCCATCTTTGTCGCTCATATTTAGCTCTTTTTTTCGTCTGAGTTTCACTGTTGTTATCTATTTGGGTGTGCGACCATCGGGGACTATTCTATGTCGTTAAGGATTGCAGATTTCCTGTGTTCTCTGGATACTGTCCCATGAATCGACATTTGAAGTTGTGTAGAGAAGATCTTTTCATCTACTCGATGTCGACTGATGTGAGAGCTAGTCACCTAGGGAAATTCAGAGGTCCTCGTTAAACAGCATTATGTCCTTCGTCGGGGAGCGAACCCATACAAGACTTTTTGAGCTACAACGTTTGAGTTACTCACAATGGGCTCAGAGGCCTCAGTGAGCGAGTTCCCCATATACGAAAATAGTAAATCGTTGACTATTCTAATGAAGTAACTTTTGGCGCAGCGTTTTGTCTGTATTTCTGTCCCAGTACAGTCCAATACATATCCTCAGAATATTGTTCCTCATCATGCATCTTTTACACACCAGGATTTGGGAGCAAGGAATCTACTCTACTTTCTTCTACTAATCATACACTTTCTGTTTGCTTTTTACTTATATGGGAACTAAATTTAATTTTCCTACTCTTCCATCTAATATCTAGTGCACATATATACAACCATTGCTTAATAAAGCTTTACTATAGCAAAGAAAAGTTGATATATCGGTTAAGTGGGAGACGACTTAAGTGGGCAAAGTCTTAGTTGTCCAAGACAAATCCAATGGAAATAAGATGTCTATGTACCCACCGTGTGAATTTTATAGTTATATTAGAAATTATTATCAAGATCCCAAGGTAATGAAAACTTTTTTTTTTTTATTTCTTTGCAGTTTATTTCCATTTAATCATAATTTCTACCTTAAAGACATACGGGTTTTTATGTTCGATTATGTCCCCGTCAACGACAACCTAAATGTTTTTTTATTAGTTTTAGCAATTTACATGTTTTTCTTGTTTAGAAAAATGCCCAAACTCCATTCTGTTCCTAATAATCAGAAGTATTTTATGAAATACATACATCGACTAATCCGCATTTGAAGAGTGCATATTTCACAAGAAATTTATTTTATTCTGCTAATTAACTTAATAAGCTAACCAATCGCTCGCCGACCATAAAGTATTATCAGGTATTGCATCTATTTTATAATAATGCAACGTAGATCAAATTTGGGATATCGGTGCATAAACAGTGACGGCTGTAAGAAAGATGGAATCAATTTCCCGAATATAAACAAAAAATATAATGAATTTACTATGGGGTAGGTACACGGTGATTGCATTACTTTTACCACCCCATTTTAATCGTAGAAATCTAATGGAAATAGAATATAGAAATGAAATACATGAAAAATAAATAATGTCCAATAACCTATCTCCAATGAGACAACCCAATATGTCAAAATATTTAACAGTAGTTTGTTGAAAAAAATAATAAAGAAGGTGGCTA
The DNA here is from genome assembly GCA_029963805.1 of Aromia moschata. Classification (NCBI taxonomy): domain Eukaryota; kingdom Metazoa; phylum Arthropoda; class Insecta; order Coleoptera; family Cerambycidae; genus Aromia; species Aromia moschata. The sequence continues at coordinate 286,408 of JAPWTK010000049.1, read as the reverse complement.
AATTCCCCACAGATATTTAACAGTAGGCTATGTTTTTAAGAAAATCATAATACATCACTTTGAAGTCGTCATTTTTTTAAAATGATCTATAATTTTTTAATAGCTATGCCGAATCTGAAATTATTTTTAATTTCATATTTAAATAATTCTCTGAATAATTCCAAGGTTAACGCTTCGTCCAAAAATATGTTTATTAGTATTTTTCTTTTTCGTGCACATTATAAATCTTAAACTCAACGGTAGACGAAGTTCAAGAAATATTGAGGTTTGGAATTGGGAAATGGTTGAATTTTTTATGTTAATATTTGGAGTAACTGGGGAATGTAGGAAGTTAAATTGTATTTTGTCCCTTTTGTAAGTTAAAAAAGTAAGTATGTAAATACGAATTTTTAGCATAATAAACTGCTGGCCACTCGAACTTACACATAGAGACTTTTAGGCAAAATGTTAAGTTCAATATTTTTAACAGGAATGCAAATTTTTGAACGCGGCTTGCAAATTTTAAGAGCTAGTTTTTTTTTCGGATTAAGCTGCATGACGTATATTTATCGTAGGACCATAGGTTTATTATATACGGGGTGATCAATGAAGTCATGCAAAAAATCAAAATGTTTGTATGAGTAAAATTTCCGCAAAAAATTTTTGTTGTTGGTCGTTGCAATATGGTTCGTTACTAAGGTAACATCAATATCTCTAGACGTTTTTGTCAGTTTTTGGATTAAGGCCCTTAGGCTTTGGACACACTGATCAACATAAAATTTGGGTAGCAAAATTTTTAAAATGCTATAACTTCACATTGGATTGACGGTTCTTGATGATTTTTGCGGATTTAGAATCTTTATTTCACGTAGATTTCCTCTGGTCTAATCATTTTATTTGAGGGTTGAAATTTACACATTATATCGGGTCGATAATAAACAAAAACATAGGGTACGACACGCTCTAAGGTTTGGCATTATTTAAGTTTTTTGTAAAAATAAATTCTCACCTCAAGTTGATTTTATTTAACTTTCTTCTCACTGTTCTGTCCGAAACTCACACCCCAGTTTGTTGTCTCAAAGAATCATTCAGTTTTACAGAGTTCTTTGTCCACCCCCATGCCCATAATTATGATCGGGTGTAATTTCTACGCGACGCGTCGATTTCAAAGTAGGCATTGGAAAAACAAATTTGTTGCTAATGAATTAAAAACTTTTAACATTATTCTAGAAATAATCTGACACATTTCTGGGAATGTGTATATAATTTTGTAAATTTTAATTAAATTTTAACTAATGAGGCGTTTAACCACGGCAGAAAGGGAAAATTGCATTAGACTTCTTAACGAAGGAATGTCAAAAGAGCAAATTGCGCACATTTACAATGTCAGCCGAAAGACAATTTATAATTTGAAGCGCCGCGTCGAAACTACTGGTGATCATAATTATGGGCATGGGGGTGGACAGATAAAAAAAAATAAACCAAAGAACCGAAAGAATTTTAATGAGAGAAACTATGCAGAATAGAACAAAGAACTCTAGAAAACTAAATGACTCTTTAAGAGAACAAACTGGAGTGAGAGTTTCGGACAGAACAGTGAGAAGAACATTAAATAAAAACAACTTGAGGTGAGAATTTATTTTTACAAAAACTTAAATAATGGCAAACATTTTAAATTATAGAGCCCGTCGCAGAGCAAATGTGTGCGGTTATTACAACACCATAGAGCGAATAGGCGGGCATGGGCAAATCGGCATGCGAATTGGGGTAATGCAGAGTGGAGCCATAGTTTATTTACTGACGAAACAAGATTTAATTTGTTTCACTCCGATGGCCGAATGTTAGTTTGGAGAAGGCCAAATCAGCGATATTTGGAGGAAAATAATAAACGTGTTCTTGTCGCTACGTTTTTGTTTATTATCGACCCGGTATAATGTGTAAATTTCAACCCTCAAATAAAATGATTAGACCAGAGAAAATCTACGTGAAATAAAGATTCCAAATCCGCAAAATCATCAAGAACCGTCAATCCAATGTCAAGTTATAGCATTTTAAAAATTTTGCTACCCAAATTTTATGTTGATCAGTGTGTCCAAAGCCTAAGGGCCTTAATCCAAAAACTGACAAAAACGTCTAGAGATATTGATGTTACCTTAGTAACGAACCATATTGCAACGACAAAAAAAATTTTACGGAAATTTCACTCATACAAACTTTTGATTTTTTGCATGACTTCATTGATCACCCCGTATATAATAAACCTATGGTCCTACGATAAATATACGTCATGTAGCTTAATCCGAAAAAAACTAGCACTTAAAATTTGCAAGCCGCGTTCAAAAATTGGCATTCTTGTTAAAAATATTTAACTTTAAATTTTGCCTAAAAGTCTCTATGTGTAAGTTCGAGTGGCCCAGCACTTTATTTGTTGGGAACTCAGCAAGCAAAGCTACGTTATAATTAATTAATCACGACAATAACAAACGTTCTAAATGCCACGTATAAACAAACATTTAGTTTTCATAATTTCATTTCCAATCCATTACTACGCCTATGGTAAAAGACCAGTAAATCATCCGACCATAAACTCATGTGAAATGAAACAAACTGTACAAACGCAATTTGAAAAGTGGGGTGAAATTACGACCAATATAATATTGAGAATCAATTCACAATTCCATTCTGTTCCTTACTTACTCTAAAATGAAGAACTTCTTGGTAAGTGTAACAAATAATTAGTAACCTATTGATACCTACGTTTTTATGAAATAATATGAATTCTAAATATCATTTAAAAATCTCAAAATAGCAAATAATTAGTGTTTTATATTATTATCGCAGTTAAAATTATAGTTGATTGATCTCTGTTATCATCGATTCACTGTTTTTAAAGAAAAAAATATTTCACAGATTTTCCAGACTTGTTTATCATGCCGCCCCTTGCAAAGCAAGCTATGTGGATAATGAAATCTTGATGATTTATTACACATAATTTGGAATTAAATTTGTTTCATGAATAGCTATTAATTTTCTCATTCAATGAAACCATCCGTTATTTGTTCTAATTAGTTGAGGGGTTTAATGAAGTTAAATTAAATCCATTTGCGGCAGGTAACGAATACTTATTATTTTAGCATATTTACGTACATTTGTTACATTTGTTATATATATTTTATAAGCAATGGATGATTAATTATATTGGATATTTATTAAGTGGAAATATTAGAAGCATAACGCATATATTATTATTTATTTATTTCCATACAACTACCAAAACAGATACAATCCAATTACATGGTAGGAATGACAAAAAAAATACCTAAACTAAACTAAAATAATAATACACTTATGAACAAACATTAACAAAACACAAATTAGGTCGACAAAATACATTTTTTTACGTAGCTTACATTAGTGTAGAAGATATCGAGCTTATTCTGGTAGAAGTGGTAAGTCGAACACATAACATGTATGGGGGAAAATTGCAGTATGTTAGTTCTAGGTGTTTTTATGTAAAATAGAGAATTATTTCTGGTTCGGAAAGATGGGATGTTAAAACATAAAGATTGTAATAAGTCGGGAGAGTCAATTATGCCATTTAAAATTTTATAAAAGAAAAAAGAACAGAAAAATAGTCCGTCCTTTGTGTGAGAGTGTTAAGATGAAACCTGGTTAGTAATTCTGCTTGTGGTGAGCCTTGCGGGGGTATATGCCGTCTACTTTGAAACTCATATATTTTACAAAATTTCTCTGTACTTTTTCTAAATAATTCTTATGTATGTCATAATTTGGATTCCACACGATACTACCATATTCCAGCTTAGAACGAACAAACGAGTAATATAATAGCTTAATAGTGTCTATATCTGAAAACTGACTAATAGAGTTACGAATGACAAATCCAAGAGATCTAAAGGCCTGTTGGGTAACGTCATTGATATGATCAACAAAGGTTAGTTTCGAATCAAATGTAACACCTAGGTCTTTGAACCGCTCACATTGTGTTAATGGCATATTATTTATGTTGTACGTAAAAGTAATATTATTTGCTTTTCTTGTAAAGCTCATGGAGAAACATTTTTTAGTATTAAGAGTTAATAAATTATCGGCACACCATTTACTAATTTTGGACAAATCATTTTGTAGCTTCTCACAGTCACCTAAATTTTCAATAGTTCTAAATAATTTTAAATCGTCTGCATACATTAGTGTATTGCTATCAAGTGACAGGTTGATGTCATTTATAAATATATTAAACAGCAAAGGACCCCAAAATAGACCCCTGGGGTACACCAGAGGTTGCGTCAACTTCGACAGACTTAAATCCATAGTACTGTACATTTAGTTTCCTATTCGTTAAGTAGGATTGAAAAAATATGGTGAAGTTTGGTGTTAAACCATATGAAGATACTTTTTTTAACAGGATACCATGGTCTAGTCTGTCAAAGGCTTTCGATAGATCTGTATATATGACATCAACCTGACCTCCCTTGTCTAGAACGTTTGACAAGTACTGTGTAACACAAACTAAATTTGTTATCGTTGATCTTCCAGGTATAAATCCATGTTGGCTTGAAGAGATTACAGGTTTTAAATTAAATGACATATACTCATATATCACGGCCTCAAATAATTTGCTAAAGTTATATAGAATTACTATCGGTACTACCATTATAATCTTAATCACATCAAATACAATAGTCTTTATTTTTACAATCTTTCATAAAACAGTATTTTGCCAATAAAATTTTAACTACAGTTAAATCGCACAAATTACTCAAAACATCACAAAAATTACTCAAGTTTGCTTTTCCACAGACTAGAAAATGTTAAACTCGTTATTTACTATATTAATAACGATCACTCATTATTTTAGTAAAATTTGCTCGAATTGTTGAATTTTTCTGCCAGAATTAGCTAATATAAACGTATATATTTGTCACATTTTTTATTGTTGAGGTAAGAAAATGTAATATTTGCAATTTTATATTTTATGACCGTTTTATTTAAAAGTTATGACTCAAATAAAGCAAGGCATAGTATGAAGAGGTTGTTTGAATTTGGTACAAGAACTAGATATAATTAGTTTTACTACATCCTATTAATTAGATACATATGTTCTTGTAAAAGCCGTGATTATATCTCAGATGTGAATTCATTTATAAGAAGTTATAAAGGGTTCTATTACTTCTTGGACTTTTTGTTCAAATTTGATTTACCTGTAATCGTTTTGTAGATAACTCCAAAAAATAACTGAGAAGGTGCATTTTAGGGAATGTGCCATATCTTTTTAAGTACTGGACTTTTGGATATTTTAGCGAGTACATTGTTAGGACACTTTTTTTAAGATACTTTCGCTGATTTTCTTAAAATTGATTATTCTTACGGGCGCCATATTGGATTTTTATGTGGTTAAATAGTGTTCAAAATTTGCTTTTCAACAGTGTATCACAAAGCTAGAAACACATGTTGCCTCCTGTGATATTTAAACCAAGCAAGTAAAAATTTGCAAATTACAAACAATAAATAATCAAGTACTGAAAAAAGTATCAACTACTACTAAATGGTTCCATGTGACGTCCTTCGTCATCTAAACACTTTTGTCACCGCTTGAAAACTTCAATCTAACTCGTTAATTAAATGATTCAAATTACCTCCACATGTTGGAACAACAAATTATACCAGCTGTCAGACAAACTAGAATATAAAAAAAAAAATGTTGCCCTGTGCATAATAGCGCACCAGTGACCCAATGTTTAAGGGGAAATTTTGCAATATTATTTGAAATACTGGGATAATTTTATGACTCTATGGCTTAAGAGCTCAGTCGCTTTGGTTGGACTTTTATCTTTAGGGTATACAAAAAATGAAGTATACCCACTATAATCCTCAGAACATGTACAAATAGAAGAATAATGTTAGAAACATTCTGAGAAAAGTAGTCAATTTAAATTTAAAGCCGTGCAAAAAGTATTTAGATAAGGAGAGACGTAAAGAAAAATTTATGTAGTTTACATTATTTTTAGTAGCTGATATTTTTTTGCTTTTAAGTTAAAATATTTTGCCTACTTCAATAATATATATACACTTCTTAAAAAAAAAAGGACAAAAAAATTTATTTTATGATTTTTGAAAGGCTGTACCTCAGTGAAAAATGGTCGTATCTAGATTCTAAGAAAACATTTTGAAACTTCAAGTTTCTAGTTTTGAGATCGTTTGGCAAAAAAAAACGCAGTCCTAAGAAATAATTCTAAGAAATAGAGCGAGAAAAAAATGTTTTCATTAAAAATCCGGTATCTCAGCGACAAATTGACGAAGAGAATATAAAAAAATCAAATTGAAGCTAAATAAACAAGTTATCTGATCATAAACAAACTAGAAAGTTTAAGGTTCAAAACGTTTTTTTTTAAATCCAGATACGACCATTTTCCACTGAGATAACGGCCTTTTAAAAAATCACCAAAAAATTTAGAACATCTTTCTGATCCTTTAATTTTTATTGAAAAATGTATATTTTTTAAATTTCACAGTAAGCAATATGTTATTCCTACCATTGTGATCCATTGTTGAAAAGCAATTTTTGATCACTATTTAACCAGAAAAAATACATTATGGCGTTCGTAAGAAAAAGCAAATTTAATGGCATTAACTCAGAACAAATGACATGTTTTGAGAAGTCAGCGAAACGTCTTAAAACAAGTGTCCTAACAGTGTACTCGCTAAAATATTCAAGTTAGAATTTGAAAAAAAAGTTTGAAGGGGTAATAAAATCCTATAAAACTTTCCCCATTTAACTATCTTTATATTTCCAACAACAGTCGATATACCAATGGATGCATAATCAACTTGGGACAGACGGTATAGTTTTCCATAGCTTCTTTTAATTAACAGGTGGTTGTACAGGGTATTTTTGAATGAAGTATCACACGTGTAATTGGTGAATGTGATAATCAAAATAATCCAACTTTTACCTTTGTCCAACATTGCATATATGTAAATAACCAAACAAGTACATCCATAATTTATTATTTAGCTTTGCTACTGTGAATGAATATAAATGTCGCGGCTGTACCTCGGTGGAAAATCTCACCACATTCATATAAACCAGCTGATCGTAGTTTTTATTAATTACAGAATATATTCAACAGGTCCAATTTTCCAGAGAATATTTAAAAACCATTTTATTTCTATAAAAATTTAAATCAACCATTTTCTCTTCCTTTTACACACTTCCTTTATTTTTTATAAGTAAGTAACCTAATATTTTAATTAAAAACTACGATTTTTCTTTTATATCCTTATTTTTTTATTAAAAAACTCTTTTAATTCTTAATCTACAACTTTCAATTTTTACATTCTATGAATTTCCATTTTTTGAAGATTAATGTCAATGAATTCAAAGCTTTATAATCATCACATCTCTTGTAACATAAGGGGCAAATACAATTAGACGGGCTAAAATTATGCATTAAAAAACATTTTTGTTTACCAAGGAGGTTTTATTTAATCATTACAAAACTTTTTTTTTTTGTTTAATTAAAAAAAAAAAAAGGAAAAAATTTTTAAAATTTTTTAGTTTTCAAAACAAAATGGCAAATGGCTGGCGCACCCCGGGCGCAAATTTGAAAATTGGACCTACAAAAAAAACGGCAACCACTCTGGACGTCGTAATTTTCATCTGTGACAGTCTAGGAAATAAAATTTATGTTAAAAATACAGATAATTTGTTGGTAAACCTCAAAAAATGAAAAAAAATTCTACGTTTCGCAGAAATTTTTGGAAAAATCGGTGATTTTCCGTATGTTTTTCAGACACTTTTGCATTAATAATTAAATTTTGCAACATAAAATTCCAAAACATTTAGGTTTACAGACAAGCTGAGAGTATAGAGAAGAAACCCTGAAAGTTTCAGCCAAATCGACCTAGTAGTTTTTGAGTAATCGTGGTTGCCAATTTTGAAAATGTTGTTTTGAGTAAAATTCGTTTAAAGTTTTGAATACCGAAAAATGGTATTTACGACTCCGTCAGCGATTCCAGGGGCGTACAAAAGGCCTTCAATCTCTTCGTACATGTTGTTATTCATCTGTTGTAGTTCTTTGTAAGTAAAATACAATAGATAAAAGTTTCACTAGGGCCGACAGCTCTCGTACACCTGCTGCACGCTGAAATAGGCGTTCTCGAAAAATGACGAAAAAAAATATAAGGAGTTCGAAATTCGCTCTGAAATAGATGCGATTTTAATGAGAAATGCATTCATTTGTAGGTCTCTGCTATCCTAGCCTCCCTGACCTCACTCGGCCTTTCCGGTTACACATCAGGAGGTCACATAAGCGGAGGATATGGTGCATATGGAGGGGGGCGGTTTAGGAGAGGGTAGCATAGGAGGTGGCGGCCTAGGAGGAGTTGGTGCCGGTGGTGCGGGGTTAGGAGGTGCGGCAGTCCAAACCATAACCCAAAATATTCCTGTGCCTGTACCACAACCCTATCCTGTCCCCGTCAGTCGCCCTGTTGCCGTTCCTGTCCCTCAGCCGTACCCAGTTGTGGTTTCGCGGCCGGTACAAGTACCGGTGCCACAACCTTACCCCGTTGAAGTACCCAGACCAGTACCGGTGCCGGTCAGTCGACCTGTGCCGTATCCCGTACAGGTACCAGTGCAGGTACCAGTTCAAGTGCCAGTACAGGTTTGTAAGAGTATTAAATTACATGTATTCAGTACTAGTATCTAAATTCGTTATAACAAACACTAATTAATTTTGAAAAACATGCTCGATTAGTGTCATAACTACAAATAGCGCATTTTGTTATAAAAACATATAGTCCACAGTACGTGATCCTTTTTTTGGAATGATTAATAACGGGCTGATTTTTCGTAAGTAGCTTCAGTTTGATGAGACGCCCACAACCTGTCAATGACAATTCTCAACAGTAGCATTTTACGAAGTGTTAAAGTGGAAAACGTGTCAACCGCATGATAACAATTAGCTTCCTAGTTGAATTCGAAGATATTCATACAAAATACTCGGAAAAACGTTTGTCCTACAAATTTGACAGTTTTGCGGAAGGGTCCAACAATATCAACATGTTAAAATGAGCAGGTCATAAAAATGATTAATAACCGACTGATTTTTTTTACTCCTGCTTACTAAATAATTGTGTAATGCAATGGTAATATCGTCCTACAAATCCATTGGCATAATTCCTTAGTCCTACGCTCGAGAGTTGTCGAGTTCATAAGGACATTTGTTTGATTGATAACTGTAGGACAATTATAGCAAATGAAAGTTTAGTAAGTCAGTTACCGAACTACAACATTGTCCTACACAAAAATAAGTATGTGTTGCTAGTCCGACAAAAATAATAAAAAACATCATTATTACTTAAGGCGGGCATACCAATTAGAATTTCGAAAAAATCTATGTTTGTTTTTTTTTCATAAAATGGTTGTATACCAGTCCAAGAATATTCCTGTAAAATTTTAGAATGAAATTCGAACTCGTTCCAGAGTTATGGTACCTTTTACGACGAGCGCGCGTTAGAGTCGGCGCTGCAAATATACGAAAATCCGAGCGTTCGGAGGGGGAGCGCTCTCGCTTTTTCTTTCTGTTCCCCCACTTTGTAGCTATTGGAAGACCTTGAAAGCTGGCAACATTGGGATGTTTTGAAAATATTGTGTGATTGCGAAACCTTAAGTCCATGCCTTCTTATAATTTTTTCCAGTTTTCTGTTCTACAAACTTTAAACGCGTTTTCCCACAACTTGTATTTTTTTCAACTTGCGTAGAAATCTACGCAAAAACTATCCAACCGATCTTGCTGAAATTTTACACACACATTCCTTATGTAATTCGGAAGTGTATACATATACCTAATTGATTAAAAAATATTTTTAAAAGAGTATTTATTTATATATAAATAAATAAAAAAAAACAGTTAAAAAACAGGTCATTTACATTGATTGGCAGCAAAACGAAAACGTCTTGAAAAAATTTTTTTTCTATTTTTCACGACAAAAATTGCCTCTTCGAATAAACCCTACCCCCCCCTTAATTTTTCTTTCATGATCTCATTATTTTTTAAATTATGCAGATTTTATTTCTTATTTTGTTTTTTTTTTTATTATAAAAGTAAAAAATATTACAAAATTTGTTTTCGTATAAAAAATGTGAAAATAACTAATCTTCATCTGAATCATCGGATCCCTCATCTATACTACTTATATCATCGTCGTCCTCTTGACAATTATCATTATCGTCAGAATCTGTAAAGAATAATTTTTACATTTTTTAGTAATTGCGTAAATTTTTAGTAATTTAATAAATGCATTTTTCATCATTATTTGCCAATTTTTTTGTAGGACGGAAGTACAGTTGTGTTCTACACTTCAATATCAATAGAAAAAAATAAAAATGAGGTTGTTATTAATCAAACAAATGCCCTCATGAACTCGACAACTTTCGAGCGTAGGAGTAAGGAATTATGCCACTGGATTTGTAGGACGATATTACCATTGCATTACACAATTATTTAGTAAGGAGCAGTAAACAATTCAGTCGGTTATTAGTCATTATTTTGACCTGCTCTTTTTGACATGTTGATATTGTAGGATCCTTCCGCAAAACTGTCAAATTTGTAGGACAAACGTTTTTCCGAGTATTTTGTATGAATATCTTCGAATTCAACTAGGAAGCTAATTGTTATTAATCAAACTTATATTATCATGCGGTTGACACGTGTTCCACTTTAACACTTCGTAAAATGACACTGTTGAGAATTGTCAAACTGAAGCTACTTACGAAAAATCAGCCCGTTATTAATCATTCCAAAAATAGGGTCACGTACTGTGGACTAATAGGGTGTTTCAAGTAGGAGATATGCCATAGATCAACTAGACCAAGCGCAGCCGTATTCTCTGTTTGACAACAAGTGAAGCCAAATTGAGGGGTTGGGACGGGTGGAAAGAAACACAAACCCCGACTCCTTAAATAAGGCCTCGTTCGGGAAAATCAAAACATAACTTTAACTCGTAATTTATTCAAATGACACAAAATGTGTGTTTATTTTACATAGGCGACAAATACGTTAGACTAGTTCAATAGTTTTAATTATGTACTTTAACTTAACAAGAATTCATAATTTTACTGATATTCAGTAGCAACGCGATCGAGGACATATGATTTGGAGCCTGCTCTGGAATTACGGAAGAATTACGGAAGTATACGAATTAGAAGATCCAACAGTATACAGTATTTATCAAATTACATTTTCATTTACTTAATCCTTTAGGTCACCGTGTCGTCAATGGGCGACATAAAAATCTTAACTTCGATAATGTCTAACTGATTATGTTTTACCGAATAAACACGTTGTATTCAGTAGATGACATCGTCTTCGAACTGTTTTAGTTACATTTGGCATCATCTATTGAAAATCGATATGATTTATAAGCGACTCTTGTATGAATGCGACATACCTGTTAGGAAGTACTCTAATCAAAGACTACCATTTTCTTAAGTTTTTAATGTTATGAAACCGTTTTTAATTTCGGTTTGTTTAAGTTGTAAATATTTGTGAGTGATATTAAAAATTACTTAATAAGTATGCAGAAAAACGTATTTAGATTGTCAAATTATTTTTTTGAATTTATTGTGTCACTAGTCATCATATGTTGACAGTGTGACTTACCGCATCAACAATAAAATGTTTGCTTGTGTGTAGAACTAAATATCATAAAAATGAGCAACAATAAGCCCCTATATTATGAGGACCTGGTTGTAATTCTCCTATTATACAATATGCGTCCGTTGAAGTTAAAAACAAAAAAAAAAAAAAGAAAATTTGAATTAGGTTATTTCTCCTAGTTGAGACATCCGGTATAAATATTTTTATACGTTCCAAAAGATACGTTTTAGAATTGTTTTAACTGTTTTTGTGATAAGTAAGTAGGATTGAGTTAGTCAAGTTAATGACTCGCACTGTATAGAGATAAATACGAACGAAATATTAATATCGCAAACGCAAAAAAGTATTTTTCTGTATTAGGACGGATTACCTGCATCTGTGTAATGGACGTAATGTTTAATGTAGATTTTTATCACTTACTCCAGCAATATGTATTTTAAAATTTTCGTATTTTGTGTTCATTTTGTGTAACTATTATTCCGTTTCTTTGAGCGATGAAGATTAAAATGTCTTATTTTCCATATTTTCTTTCATTAACCATAATTATTATTATCTTGTTAACATAAAACACAGTACTGTTGTTTTTATCAAGTTGTTCTTCAGAACTATGTACGAGTATGTCTTGTTATACAATAGTAATAATTTATAAAACTGCATAGAACTCATAAAACGGTAAGTGCATACAAATAAACTGCATTTAAATAAAACTCATAATGCGGATTCAATTTGGCATTATATTAATGAAGTGGCTCAAAGTTCTTAAAATGGATATACGTACAATACATATATACATCCCGAAGGAATTCATTACAGTAACATTTTCGCATTAGGCTATGGTAGTTTACAAATGCTTAGCTGAAAATTTTAAAGAACTAAAGCGACCAAAAATTAGTTTAAAAGTATCTTTTAAATTTAATTGTTATTTTTAACCAATTAAGCATTAAATTCATCGTTATCTTGTTAACCTTGTTAAACGGGGGCACAAGGATGTAATTGTGCTTAGGCCATTAAATTCAGAGAAAGAGAAAAATGATGGAACTATTAAAACGTATCATAGGACCCCAAAGGACTTTTTGCTTTATTGCTTTATTATCGGGAATTTTAAATACTTATAATAGTAACTCAGACAACTTAGAAATCGTATAGAACATATATACATATGTATATTTTAGGTGCCAGTACCACAACCCTATCCAGTGGCGGTGCCGCAACCACTATCCTGTCCGAGTTCCACAGACGATCGTAGTTCCAGTACCTCAACCAGTCAACGTGGGAGGAGGAGCGGGAGGAATCGTGGGAGGAATCGGAGGAGGAATTGGAGGAGGAATTGGGGGAGACATTGGAGGTGGAGCATTTGGAGGCGTACTTGGCGGTGGAAAGGGGGCCTTCAGTTATACTAGCGTTCAGTTTGGAGGTCACCATTCTATTGGCAACTCCAAGCACTAACAAAGAGCAGTCTTCCGCTCCAATTATTTATTTTCGGAGTATGGGAGAATGAATAATGTTCCTCGTACCAACTGGTTGTGACCGATATCTTATTTACTCTGTGGTCATGTAAACGTCAACGTATATCAGATATTCCACGAGCTTTAAGATTTCATGTCTTTCTCTCATCTCATTTAATTTCGTTTCACTAGAATAAACAAAGCAAATAAAGTTTGGTATTTTATTTTATGTACCATTTACATAGGTACCTATGTCTATTTATTTTTTTCAGTTACACATGCATAAAATTGTATGTGCGGTGACTGAGTTGCGGATGATGAAATAGAAAGTGGTATTGAATAGATTCTTCTCTAGGACGACTAGTACTGGGAGTATAATACACTTAATATATTTTCCATGTGTTGTCAAAATCATCACTTAAGATGCTAAGATGATTGGAGATGATGCATCACCTCGAATGCATCATATCCAACACACGGGAAGCAGGCAGTCACTCATATTATGTATTTAAGGGCGAATAAACCCCTCTCCGCTGCGATGTGAGCCACACGCTCGTTATTTGTTACTAAACTTTTATTTAGACGCTATTATATAAGAGCGACTCTGTTTTACAATACAAAGTTTGAATCCTAGTATACATATTAGACATTTCGAAATATACCGAAATCTATATTCCTAAAGGGCATAGGTTTTAATGATATAATATTTTTCTGGATATAGCTCATATAAAAGTATAAGTCCGTTCTCACACTGGATGCAGAAACCTGCGAATGTGCGAATGTCCGTTGCCGCACCAACACGCAGTAATCACAGTAATGATCCCAAAATACTGATATACAGGGTGAGTCAGAAATAATGGACAATAATCAGGAGATACTAGACACCAAATTATATGTTTTAATTTTATTCTGAAATTTCTTATTGCAACATGCCTTATATCAATATCGCTGGTTCTAATTAGGTGCGATCCAGCGTGTTCAAAGAAGATTTTCCACAGAAAAAAAAATTTTTTTTTTAGGTCAAATTTTGTTGTTATTTTTAAAAATTCAAAGAAGTCTTGTGATTTTTTTTCGGGGGAATTTCAATTTTATTCTCAAATTTCTCAATAACTGTCAAATTTACTGAAAGTTTTGATAGTATAAATCTGAAAATTGGTAGTTTTAATTTATACTACCAAAACTTTTTTAGTTATTGAAAAATTTCAGAATAAAATTTGAACTTTGTACACGCTGTATCTCTTAAACTAGCGACATTGGTATAAGGCATGTTGAGTTCAATCATAATATTTTGGTGTCTAGTATCTCCTGTTTAGTCTTGTCCCATTCTTTCTGACTCACCCTGTATATGCAAACTCTCGCGGTACCTTGCAGGTTGTTTGGTGCGCATATATGAGTATATTGTCGCGCTACTGAATTGATGATGTAATATTCGTATAGTTAGCGTCAATTTTGTCTGATGCCATATCAACAATATGAAAACAAAAAAAGAACAAAATTCGTTCGATTTTTTTCCGAAAATGTGCATTTTAAGGGTTATCGAAATTATTCCACAATTTTCTTACAGACATATGCAGTCCCTGTGTCAACTATTTTTTTCATTTCTTTTTAAAATTAGGATAAGAGTGGGTCCGGCTTGTACAACTATAAATCTAAACACACTGTATGTACCGTTTTCAAGTTCAAAATAAGGTCAGTAACAACGTGATAATGAATAAAAATGATGAGTAAACGGAAGGCTTAGAAGAAACTGAGTAGGTAATGAAACTAAATACGACGTTTTACCAGGTAATTACTCTTGCTCTTTGCCCCATATTGCCATAATTACAATCTTAAATTATCAACGATAATGACTGACTATTTCATTTGGAGTTGGCAAATACGATTAATAAACGTTGAAGTGGGTTCTTCACGGTAGGAAACTCGATGTCGGATGGTACGTAAATAATAGTTAAGGACTCGCGCATCTACTTCGAGACGTTAGTTGGGAACTAGGCTTCCTGGTAAGTTCGAGCTGAAACATTGTGGAAATTAGCGCGCAAGAAGGACAGCCGAAACGTTCCGTTTCCAGGCAGAAGTTACCAACCAATTAAGGCAACTCGGTTATACAGCACATTAATTCGGCTCCATGTAAATTATTCATATTAATTACCGACGCCAAGTATTATCATATTTTATTGATTTAAACTAGACATTTTTTATGGATATAAAATATCTACAGATGTCTTTGGCATACGACATTTAATAATAGGCCGGACAACTGCCACTTTATAGCCATACACATAAGACATAAACATCGTCGAAATTCATTTGACAAAAAAAATTTAGTTGAACAAAAACTCAAACAGTCCTTTGCCCTACCGTTTCGCAGACTCTAGTATCTCATTATTAATAGTGTGTTCGAGGTGTTTGTGTCGTCGTCATCGCTATTACGTAAAAAAAGTGTTACACGTGCAAAAACAACCATTTTCTGACAAAATTAATATGTTCATCGATGATTTCGTTTATGAAGATTTTGTTTATGATGGCGCAACCATGTATAATGTATAGTCTGTAAGGAAAAACTGCTATGTAGGGGCAAACACCGTCCCATAAATAGTGTGAAGTATAAAAATAAAAAAGAGAGTATGCCCATGAAAACACAGTTTATGTTTGACTTACTTTTAATGCTGTGTCTGTGATGTAAACGATAAACATCTGATGTACTCGATAATCAACTGTTTCATGAGTTTTGGAACAAACACATTCCAGAGATGCCGTTACCAGGTCACACAACGTTACGTAATCAGTGACTTACTATCTGGAGTGGATTTAAAGTAGATTAAAAGTGCATTAAAAAATACACGGCTGTGGTAATGTATTGACGATATATATCCAGCAAATAAAATCTGTTATTTTACAATTAAATTCTGCTGAAGCTGCAGCTATTAAGGAGAGTCAGGCCAAATTTCAAGATTTGTCCGTTTAAACAGCTTGAAAAATTATTCATAGTAACTATAAAGGTTTATATGATGCCATACAAAAAATTACAGAACAGCGCGTTGTCGTTAACGGACTCACTACAAATAGTGGATGAAGTAAATTCGCTGCTACAAGCCACAATAGTTAATAAAGTGATGCAATAAATGAGCCAGTTTTAAATAAGTTCAAAGTGTATTAAAGAAAGACACCAGTTTTACCAAATTTAGACAAATCTGTAATCGTGCATCTACATATACGTAAGTGAGTGCAAAAGAGTATTTCAATTATGCCTGTATTACATTAGTAGATGTCGAACGGTTGTTCTCAAAATATACAAAATATAAACATACATTTTCACCACAAGGAACAAAACTCTCGGAGATAACTATAGAAATTTATCTGATGCTTTTAACTTAACAAAGTTTTTACGAATCTTCTCCAGTTCGTGATTGTACTGTTAACCAACCTATGGCCTCGAACTAATTAAGAGGGTAATTTTACATAAATATATGTTTATAAAGTATGAATGTATTGCTTTTGTTACTATATTTAATATTATATTTCTTTCTTGTATTACATGTAGATATTATATTACGATGTGTACGCCTATGTCCTGCGGCATATATCAGACAAATCTAGTAATGACAAAGAAAAAATGTGAAGTGAATCACCAAGAAACTGTCACTCAGCAAGTCTAAAAACACAACGGATGACCTAATAGAATGCTATTTTGACCTTTCGTAACAAAGAGCTCTTGTGTATAGAAAACCTAGCTTCATATTTGAACCTTCCGTAGTACGTTAAAACGTCCCTCCGAATTTAAATAAAATAATTGTGTCAAATAGAAGGTGTAACTATTCCTTAAATGCCAATTTGTTTAATAAAAAAATATAAATAATTATTGTTTTCAGTAAAAACTCTTATTTTTCTAGCGACTTTCAGAAAACCATGAATTAATATGAGGGGATATGAAGAGTTAATTAATTAGATATAATTAATTAATTATATATAGTTAATTAATCACATTTTTAAGAATTAAGTAAATACACAGGAAAACAGTTATTGTGTAAGTTTAGAAAATATAGATTTTTCTGCCATTTTTTCTTTCTCTACATCGAATAAAGACATTATTATTATTACTATATAAATGCCGCACACAATTTCTATAAAAGAGAACAGTTCATATCGTGATAACTTCGCTGTTGAAGTAATGTGCTGAGTAGCGGAGCTTTTAGCTGGTTAATTAGATATTTTTCTTCTACCATTGAAGCAAAAAATCGCGTAAAACAGACAAAGGAGAGGGTAAATTGGGGACGAGTTAGTCTTTTGTGCAAAGATAAAGAGCTAACACGGACAATTTCCTGGATGTTTAATCAGAAATTAGGACAATGTCATTTTGAATTATATGACATGAGTTCAAATTAAAAACCGCCCTCATTTCAGTTTAATATTTAGCACAAGGTTTTTCAAATAGCAATTTGAAATGAATAGAGAAATAGAAGATTTCCTAATTTGTAAAAACTTTTCTGTATTGATTTATTGAGAAAGTCTTAGGAAAAATATACAAAAAAATTATTAGCATTTGGTTTGTAACAAACCAATGAATTGACAGTTACTGTAAAAAGAACGAAGGGTATTATCAACATTTTCAATTTTCTCAGTTTTTGACAATGTCTACAATTCAGGACAATATAAAGAAAAAAGTAAGAGCCTAAATTTAATTCCAACACACATTTAAAAGGGACATTTCTAAACTTTCAAACAGGGTGTCAATTAAATATCTGTAGAGACACACTCAAATGAAAAAATATTTTTAAAAAATTGATGTTTCTATGTAGATATTATGAATATTAAACACAACGTTCAATACCCTGTGGCATTTTTCTAATATGTTTTCTAATCTTACCAGTTACGTCCTTTCTTGTTGAATAGATAGACGACATGTATTATCATTATATTTAGATTTATTCTTGTGATATAATATTCAATGGAAGATTGTTTAGAAGAGAGTTCCGCAATGGATGCCATGATCCATGATTCCATGAGTTATATTACAATACTTTCCAGTTTACAGTCCATACCAATGAGTATCTTTCGAGGAACAGGAAGTGTAGGAATAAAAGAAGGAAAACTCCCTTGTTAGTAGAAAACATCCGACCAATTTTGGAAATGTTCCTAGAACTTCTGTTCGTGTTGTTTTGCAATTAACTGAAGTATCTCTTGGTACTTGCGATACCGTTTTTAAAAAAGAGACCTGAACTTCTTCCCATGCCACGAAGTTTGTCACCAAGATTTTGATAGGCCACGTAGGGGGACATATTTGTAGAAATATTAAGAATGATTTTCTACCCTTTGATATTTGAACCCTTATGACATAGGTTTGAAATTAATTAAGTAGGTATAATATCTATGAATTATATCATAGTTAATAATGTGCAATAAAGTAATTTTTATATTACGTTCTCATCACCGTGGCCACCAGCACTGCAGTGCTGATAGAAGTGAAGGACATTTTTATAGTCATTAGTAGGTAATTATCTTTTAGTATGTTTAAAACTGAAAATATATTTTTACAACAAGAATTAATAGTTATTTTACTGTAAAATAAAAACATTATAAAGATAAAACTGCCAAAAAATATGGAAATTTGTTATTTTTATACTCGGAATTACGAAAACCATGTAAAATTTGTGTACAATTGTTTTTTGTTTTTTTTTTTGCAACTACGATACTACGAGGTGTGTCAAGTAAGTAATGAGACTGGCAACCTAGCGCCCGATCTAGCAACACTGCGAAGACGAAACTTGGAAGGGCGGCAGGTTAACATGTAATGCACCTTCAGTACAAATATCAACTAGTCATTTGTTTGTTCTTGGTGACTGTTATTGTAAACCGGTTTTTTCTAGTGCGTTTTAAAAATGAGTGACATTTATTTTGAGCAACGGTGTGTTTCAGGTTTTGCTTCAGACTTGGACACAGAGCAACGGATACTTTTGCACTTCTCACGTCTACGGAGACATTGTTTTTTCAAGAGCCCATGTTTTTCGGTGCTTTATGGCATTCTCAGTATGAAGCGAGTAGACTGAAGATGAACCACGCAGTGAAAGGCCTTCATCTTCAAGAACCGATGCAAATGTCGATAGAATACGGGATCTTGTGCGTTCAGAACGTCGGTTGACAACGAAAATGATCGGGGAAGAGTTAAATTTGAATCACACCACTGTTCATCAGATTTTGACGAACGAATTGGGATTGAGAAAAATCTGCTCAAAAATTGAACCAAAAAACCTTTCGCAGGAACAAAAGAACGTCAGGAGAGAAAGGTGTCTTGACTTTTTTGGAATCGATTGAAAATGATCTCCATTTTATGGAACGTGTCATTATTGGCGATGAGACTTGGGTGTTTAGTGCGACCCGGAAACTAAGCGCTTTGGCGCTTGGTTTGGTGCTTTGGCACGGAATGGCACAATTCAAGCTCTCCAAGATCCAAAAAAGAAGCTGCAAGATCCAAAAATTGCAAGCTGATTTGCTTTTTTGATAGCTGGGGAATTGTCCACAAAGAGTTTGTACCTCCATGCCAAACAGTAAATCAACACTTTTACAGAGAGGTTCTTGAAAAACTTCGAAAAAGGGTCATACGTGTGAGACCAAACTGGACATTCCTGTGACGAAAAACATTCCTGTGGCTCTTCAGCCTCCTTATTCACCTGACTTGAGTCCTTGTAACTTTTTTCTCTTCCCGAGATTGAAAAATCACCGCAAGGGACGTCTTTTTGGAACTATAGAAAACATTCAAACGTCTGTAACCGACCAGCTGAAGACTATTCCAGTATATGAGGTTCAGCACTGTTATGAGGAATGAAAGAACAGTCTTCAGCACTGTGTGGCTTCCCAATGAAATTATTTTGAATTAGACAAGACTGAATTGTAATCCTATTCGAACAAAAAAAAAAAAAAAAACCAGTATCATTACTTAATTTACACACCTCGTATGTCACCTGTTTCAAGTATGACATCCACCCTCATAACATCCTGTATGTAAAATAAAAAAAATATTCGTTTCACTAAGGTCCGTATTTTACATCCCTGCGTGTGCATACATTGTTTCCTGTGCCTTCTTCTAGCGGTCTGTCAGTAGGCGGAACTTTGCTATTCATAAATCACAAAATGTGACACAGTTTTAGCCAACTCCACAATGTAAGAAAATTTATTGTAACCACATTGTAACACACACTTCACCTCCGAATGATAATAAAACTTTTATATCTATCGACGAAACGTGTTCCACTTCCATTTTTACTGTCCTTGAAATACGAAAGCCGTTTTTCCTTGCTGTGTATCTAAAGGACTAAAAGGAAAACTTATCTACTACGTACTAAAGTTACCTCAGTAATATTAGAAATTGAGGATGGAAAAGTAATTTAGACTTTTATAATATGTACGAGGGTTTATTTTAAATATTAAAAAGTAGTATTTGAAATATTAAAATATTTCAAAGTTTATGACGTTCGACGCCTCAAGATTTTAAAGTATTTCATGTTTTAAAAGGATTCACTAATAACACACCCACACAAAAAAAAGTGTTTGACCTGGAGGTCTCACTATGTGTACTACATGTTTTTGGGGTCGCTGAATCCGAATCCGGGGTTAGTTTCATCCCAGCACGTCTGGGTTCGGCCATACCTCAAATTACCCCTCAAATTTGCTATATGTTAAAACCAGAAACCCTATAATACTGACCAACCTAATAACTCCACTAAGACCAACTGACCCCACAACCTAATAACTCCATAACCCCATAGCCACATAACCACATAACCCCATAATCGTATAACCCCATAACCCTAAAACCCGGTAAAAAAAGTTTCTGACTTGGGGGTCTCAATAGT
Organism: Aromia moschata; assembly: GCA_029963805.1. NCBI lineage: Eukaryota > Metazoa > Arthropoda > Insecta > Coleoptera > Cerambycidae > Aromia > Aromia moschata. Next base: position 265,459 of record JAPWTK010000049.1, on the reverse strand, counting down.
GAGACCCCGTGTCCTGTATGTTTTTGGGGTCGCTGAATCTGCATCCGGGGTCAGTTTTATCCCAGCACGTTTGAGTTCGGCCTTAACCTCAAAAAACACTCTGAAATTCACCATATCCGTGAAACCACAAACCCTGTAGCTCTTAATCCTCATGATACTATAATACAATAACCCAATAACCCCACAGCCACATAACCACATAGCCACATAACTACATAACTCTATAAATCGATGCTGTAAACATGTTACGCAATCTCTCACAATGAAACTGATTTTACAGTTCTCAAGCAAATATACACCATAAAAAATCTATAAACAAATAAATCTGTAAATAAATTAATGAATCTGGGAATGCCAGAACTCCGACTGTATATGTACATGTACATGCCGTAATCCAACGTAATGTACACCCATTGGGTTATTGTATTATAGGATTATGAGGTTTCGGAGCCATAGTGTTTGTGGTTTTAATATAACCATTGAACTTATTCCGCCAAAATGTTAATCTAATATTATTTGTGCAAAAGAAAGGCAAATTTATGTATAACAATACAGCATATCTATTTCATGAACTTATGCAATACACTGCTTCTTAAAAATAAATAAGTAAACCTAAAAAAACTTACTTTTTGTCTTCAAAATTTTTGTTGTAGTCTCACGACGCCATTCGTTTTCGTAGAACTGTCAAATTTCTGGGGTAACAAGTATCCACTGTTGCCATATAAAGAGTAAAATTAAATTATGGTAGAATATCGGTAAGTTAGAAAAAAGAACATCGGCTCTTTCAAAAGCCTGGCTCTCTCATACACACTTTACACTACCCAAAAAAAGTTGTACCAAAAAAAATGTTGTTTTTCTCAGATCCTACCATCTACGTATCAATTTCTTCTAAACATCAAATATCTCCGAAACGGCTGGCGTTAGCTGTAGGTTACGATATATGTTTTCTACTCAAAATTGTGTGTTCTTTCTAAATCTCGGAAGATATCTAGAGTGTTCCGTTTAAAATAAGGAAGTTACGCTCAGAAGTATATGAACACCCTGTAAGTTCTCGATATATTAAAATATGACAAAAAAGGGTGCAAACAACTTCACATATTCCAGTTTAGCACTTTTTTAATAGAACAACGCTTCTATACCACATACGCACTAAAAACTCACTTCTTAAGTGACTTAAATATAGTAACTCCTCTAAATAACTCAAATAACTTAAGAAGTGTTTGAACATGTTTTTATATATTGGTGGCGTCTGTGAGTCGGACGAACATTGATCTTGGATATTGGGGATATTGAACACCACAACCGTGTTCAGCATCCTCGAAAATAGGGGGATTGGCGTTTTGTCGCTGATATATAAAAAAATCACCCCTTGGGGGGGGGTGAGTTTTGACCGGTGGAGAGGTTTGTGAGAGGTCGGATGTCATCTTCAACACCACCACCGTGCTCAGCATCCTCGAAAACGGGGGAAAGGACGTTTTTTATAAGGAAATGATGTAGGGGGATGGTTTTTGGCCGTTTTTTGTGGGGGTTACGCAATCCCAAAGAGACATTCTGACACCGGCATCGTGTTTCAGCCTCCTCTAAAACGGGAGGGGGAGGTACTCTCGATCTGGGTAAATCGAGATTATTTTTTCAGGGTTTTTTTCCGACTCACAGATGCCACTATATAACTTTGGTATAAGTATATCTAAATGTATCCTTCAACTCAACACATTTGTTTCTTCTCACGAATACAGGTCTTACAAAACATCCATTCCATTTTATTCACACATTTAATAGATAAAATTTAGATAAATCGATCCTCTTAGAATACAAACCAACGTCATTGAAATTCTGGGTGTTTTCAGTGTTTTGAATGTTTATTAACTCTCCTGTTTTGCATCTAAATAAGCTGTTTCTAACTTGACGGCTCCTCTAAGCATTAAATACGATTCCTTGTCACCCTCGCAGCTTCCGATTGACACAACAGGATCGTTGTAAAAAGGTCCCTGCGGTAACAAATGACGGAAACAAACAAAAAACTAGGTTAGGTCCTGAATACCTCCATAAATACTATCCCGTAATAAATCAGGATCTAGGCGCTGCCGGACCAACTAACTCCGGACTTTGAAAAATACTTGACCTATTCATTAATCTAAGTTAGGAGCAGCAACTTTAATACGTTGGGAGTTAATCTGATCGATAAAGTTTGACAGTGATTTCTCGTTAACGGAATAGAACACTCCATTTGTTTCGGTTTATGCTTAACCCGAATAAAATTATGGTGTCAGAAATCCTGACGTCGCTAATACATCCAGAGAATCCTTTGATTTAACTACGGGATGTGAAAATGCAACTAGACTTTGATGTATTGCTACGTAAGGAAGTGATCTTCATAATCTGATGGAACGTCGTGTAGTCGATAGAGATTTCGGTACAGCGTAACAAAGAATAACATCACAGATAAAAAATATAATTTTGATGTACTCTTATTCCATTTAAATTCAAAATAGGTACTTATACGAGGTCGGGTAAGGATATATCAGTTTACTAACACTTTGGATGGAACTAAATACGCGTTTCTATGCTGATCTGTACCCATATATGCCGTATCGCAGTCCACGCGTAGGTGACGAGACTTGTCACAGTTGGGAAGTGGGCGGAACCTACACGCCATTGGTCGGCTGGTAACCACAAGACATTCCACAGTATTCGACCCAGTCGACCGAGTTCAGTACGTTGGCGGTAAAACACGGGTTATAACCACGCTATCTTTGACCGACTGTATACAAAAAAAACGTTATTTTGTGAGTGTTTTGATGTCTTAAATTCTGTCGGCTACATTAACGACGGAGTGGGTTTTAAAAGGTTTAAATTATACACTTTTATTTTATTTGCGTCATAAATAATATTTTTAATCAATACCTCTTTCATAAGCATGGCTTTCTGGAGGCCTTTCGAAACGGATGAAAATAGCGTAGCTTTAAATATAACTAGCGAAAATGACGAAACGGTCGAGTACGATGAATTAAAAAATAAAGACTTACATTCTCAAAGTCAGCGTATTATTTTAAACATATATGAATGCCTAAAACGTGAAAATGAGAAAATCACTTTGATACTGAAATTATTAATCGAATTAATAAATTAACTAAAATTTCAATATCCACAATTTATCGCGTTGTTAAAGCTGGGACTGTTATAGATCACTCTGAATTACGAAATCAGAAAAAGCAAACATTCAAAAATGTTGACGAGGCGACGCGGGACGTAATTAGGCGAATAATTTATGATACGTATAAAGAAAACAAAGCCCCGACTTTGGAATTAATTCAACAAAAATTACATGATTACCCTGATTATAATTATAAAGCTCTAGAAACATTACGTGGCATCTTAGTAAACTCTGGTTTTAAATATAAAAAAATTAATAATCGAATGACTCTAATGGAATCAAGACATCGTTATACTTCGAGTAGAATATTTGGCCAAATGAACATTAGTATAATATACAAATATATATAAATAATACATACATGTATTATCCTGACTTTTTTTATTTACATACATATACATATGTATGTATGTAACTAAAAAAAAGTAATGATATAAAAGCGACGTTAATTACTTATTATTACCTATCCCTAAAAGTTATTATTCGAGCACGCTCATGGAATCATAAAGTTCCACCGCTTTTTTTGTTCCCCAGGCGTATTTATCATTTTCAATTAAACATAGAAGGACTATAGGTATACTTTGACCAAAAAATTACGAAATAAATCATGTCTCATCTCATGACAAATCACGCTCTACAAACCATCGGAGGTATTTGGAATCACGAAATTACGCACAGACAACGTATCCTTTTAACCACAATAGTTTAAATGGTTAGTGGTGGCATGAGTCTCTTTTATTTAGGGATTATAAATTTTAAATATATAATATAAATATAAAAGTAATTTTGTATATTACGATTTGCAATTTAAAATTAATTTATTTGCTTTACAAGGGTTCCCAGGTTTTAAGTGAGACAAGGGTTCCCAGGTTTTTTTTCTCAAATGTAGAAAATATTTACGCATAAAAAATTATAATAAAACCCATATCCGCCATTTGGCCTACCCCTGGACAACATATTAAAATAGTTTTTGGGTCGTCTCTTTTTATTTGTAGCAGATAGCAAGCACATACAATTGTATTAACCATTTGAGTTATTCCTGACTATCAGAGTTTTTAGGGTCGCTGGTTACGAATCTGAAGTCATATTTTTTAAATTCAAAATGACGGATCCAATATGTAGGACAAAATTTTTCAAAAATCAGCCGATTCTGGCCAAGTTTTGAGAATCAGAATTTTCGGGATGGATAATTACGAATCTGTAATCATAATTTCAAAATTCAAAATGGCGGATCCAATATGACGGAATTTTCAAAAATTTGGCAAAAGTTTTCAAACGATACGAAAAGATAAGAAAACCTTTTTTATATCGCAAACGTTACTATTTCTTAGAAATTTTTTATGGCACTCAACTGCCAGAAATCTAATGGTCCCGGAAGAAAGTAATTCCATATAGAAATTAGTTCATGAAAAGAAAAAATTAATAATAAAAAGTACGCAATAATACAATAGTATTATATTTTTTCAATAACTTAGCTCTGTTACTTGCGAGCGCACCAGTTCTTGTATTGCTAATATAGCACTTTTGTCTGATATTCACCTAGCAATCACGATAGAAAGTGATTAAGAAGTTTTGCGATGGAAGATATTAAAAAAAATGGTATAATTTTTTTCCGCGGTTTAACATTTGAAGTGGCGAGGGCATTAGTGCGTGTAACATAGCACATTGGCCATCTAGCATAAAGAAAGTTACTAAGACCTCAATGATAACATAATATCTTAAGAGTTATGTAGGTACATAAATATATTCATCAAAGCAGATATAACAAATAATAATAAATGAATAATAAACAATCGTTAAAAAAAGTTTCCGAAATTTTCAATTTTTTTTAAACCGTCTTGCAAAAAATTCTGAGAAAATGGGTATATATTATAAAACTATGTATGAAGAATACGTAGAAAAAATGTCTCAGCTGTCTGCATTACGGAAAAACCGATTTTTTTTCTTAAAAAAAAATGCATTTTCTCACGTAATTTTCATCATTTTGTTTTGATGGTGTTAAAATGTTACCCTTTTTTTTTGGTGAGAGACTAGGGGACTCACCTTTTAAAAAAGCACCCCGATGGTGAAAGCGAGGGCAAAACTTTTCTTATTTTGTTCGTTTAATTTTTTAATTTATGTAATGTCACATTTTGGTCATATTTTTTACCTGTTTTTTTTTTGGAGGTTATGTGAAAATCTATCCGCGAATTGTTACTTTTGATCACATACTCGGATTGGACGCTCCAAAATGTATATGTGCATGTTCGCCAGCTTAAACTAATTTACTTGATAAACGTATTTATGTTTTTTAATTTCAAGATGTTTTTTGAGGTTATGTCTTAATGCACGGCCTATGGAACAATTCTGATCTCAAAATCATGTTCAGTATACAAAAAAAAAAAACAAAAACATATGGAATGGTATAATGCCGTTCTGCTACAAAACTTTTTGTTTCTTATGCTGCTTTATTTTTACATGCTTTTGAGGTTATATTTCCTTGATTTGCGCAAAATCTAGACGTGATAGAGGGAAACGGACAACGGATTCTTTTTCAGCGACCAAAAATACGTATAAGACACATAATCTTGTTTGCGTAAAAACAAAAAAAAATTGTGGTCCTGTGTAATTAAACTTTTATTTTAATTATACCTGCAATTGTACACCATTTTCAAAACAGATATAGGTAGGTACTATCCATTTCGATAGAACAAAAGCAGATGCCATGAATTCATTTTGCCCCGAATTTCTAACATGCTCAATAAGACCCCGCTTTTTAAGGATAAAACAACACACAGTCCAAAAAAGCTTTTAACATAGGGAAATATGGTGGTAGTAATGTGACTTGCTGCTCCTGATGAAAAATAAACATAACGGAAACCAGCTTCTACTATCTCTATTATATTCTGAATTTTTAATGTATTTATATTGTAAAGCGACAATTCACTATAACTTTTAATTTAATAATCAAAATACATAATTGTCCTAATCTTAATTTAGGACAATATATAGGAATGATAAATTGATTTAAATAAACAGACGAAAAGGAATTAAACACATTATCTGGTTACAATAGCATAAATATAAATATATGAGTACTCAATTAGAACTCACAATTTGATTATGTATATTAAAAAATATTGGCATAAGGACAGGTCATTTTAATTTAAAGTTAATCTTTTTTTTTCTGCAATTCCTGTGGTAGATATTTGTATAATTTAGGTCCTAAATATATCTACGAGTCTTCTTCCACATTTTAAGCATGAAGAGAAATAAGTAAGAGTACCTCTATGAACCTTTTTTCTGACCTTAAAGAGGTTAAAAAAATCTACTTCCCCTATTTTCACTGTATTTTACTTATTTTTTTTTTAAAAAAAAAAGGTCCGACTGATTTAGTAATTTTTCTTTGAAAAACCATTTTCGATATTTTAAGCGATTTCTAATTTCTGGGAAATTAAGATATTCTACAAAATTCAAGATAATCATCTTATTGTATAGAAGAATAATAAATAATACGATAATTCGTACCCCCAATTCAATACTGCCATAACTGCAAATATGAAAAGGTTGCAGTTATGGCAGTATTGAATTGGGAGTACGAATTGATTACACAGGTCGACAAAAAAAGTCTTGTAGTTAAAAGTTGAGGTGCCATACGGTATGTTTTTTGGGTGTGCTAAAAACGAATCCGAGGTCAGATTTCACCCATCACCCTTATATTTTGACATAACCTCAAAATAACACTTTACAAATACGTTAAAAAGAAAGGCCCACAAAAAAAATTAAAATCCAGACGGTAGGCCTTACTTATATTACGTATTTAGGTGTGCTAAAATAATATCTTACAATAAAAACTGTTGTCCACTTTTCCTCCAGCACCCCCATTTACCCCCCCAGGGGGTTGAAAATTAATTTCTTATAAAAATTCAAAATTAATACCTACATATTCCTAGGTACTTCGGTGCACTAAAACAGTTAATATGGATAAAAACTGACTTCAATCTCCTAATCGTTGGAGCTACAAAAATAGAACCAAAAGGAGTAACAGACGCTCCACTAGAAACAAACTGTTCTTAAATTTCTTAAGGTAACAGGACTAATGGAATGACTAGCTTGCAGGGTCACAATAAGCATCGGCTTAAGTGCACAAGCCTCGTACCTACCCCATACGTAATTGTAGTTGTAATTATTAAGTTATTTTGCATTATTTCCCAACACCATTCCAAGATATCCATAAGTAATGTAAAGATCTAATGTATTATTCATTAGATCGTTTTGAATTAGTATTAGTTAACATTTGTTTAGTTAACTAATTAATTGACTAGTTAACGTTTAGTGTTAGTTAATATTAATAACAATTGAAGAACTATGCAGGTATGTATATGTTCCATATAATTACTGCAATATAACTGCGGCATTGCAGCTGGTTAAATTACACAGCTAATTAAATTCTGGCGACTACATTAAAATGAGATATAGAGCCACATTCTTTCTTCTGACCTAGATATGTATGCAGAGCAATAAGTTCGAGGTAAGTCAGGACCGAAAGCAGTAAAAAATTTAAACAATTGAGCGAGTGGGTCAATACATATCGTCATTGCCATTACTAAAATGCATATATGATTTTCAGATTAATTTAAATACTGCGGAGCAGGAATAAAATTTAGCTAATAAATAATAATTATATTAAAATGAATTATGTTGTATTACTGTAATCCGTGATAGTGTACGTATCAGTATAATACCACGTGCCAATAGTTGTTAACATACAATTATTTTATATATTTATTGTTATACATTCGTGCCCAATTATAAAGTTGTCAGGGTCGAATAAGGTCACTTCCTGATACCAATGACCTTGACGTTAAACATTTCAAATCAGAAGTCAAAAGTAAGTTTTTCACTCTTGATAAATCACTTTGACCTTGAAAAAAACCTTAAAAACCGAAAAATTTTACTGTTTACAATCTCTATCCCGAGTAGCCCTCGTTATTTAATAATTTACGAAAATTTTACTTTCATTCGACCTTGCCATGACCTTGCTGACAAATATCATTTTGGATGTAATATTTCCCGCTCTTTTCAAATCCGTGGTCAAAAATAGTTGTTTTCATTTGAAAAATCTGTTTTGACCCTCAAATAACCCTCAAGGTCAATGTCGAGGTCAAATTGAAGGTTACGGTAGTATGTCCCCCTCCTTGCCCAACAACTTTTGTATAAACTTTTTTTATTTTTTCGCTTACCGGCCCAGTTATTTCCTATTAAAAGTTAAAGTAATGCAGTTATTTTGCCACATCTTTGCTAACATTTGTCTGGGAACCCCTTTGTAACGGGAGCGACTATAAAGGTGGATTTATATTATCCGGTCAGAAACGGTCCGGAAACGTTACGTGTCCAGCAAGACAAACATTATTATACACGGTGGAGACTTTAACTGGAATATATTCGCTAGCGGGGTGGTGAATGATTTTTCAAAAAATTCCCGAGAAACGTCAACTTTTAAATGTATTTACCTACATTTTTCAAGTAATATGAAAAATATAGCCCTTCAGGGGTGGCTGAAACCACCCTCGACATGATTTTTTCAAATGCAACCCTATGGCTTGTGACCCCTCATTGTAAAGCTGGTGGAAAGAGGAATCCAACGCACTGATCAAATTTTAATTTTTAGTATGTTTGTAGGGTTGCATACAATTAAAACAATTTAAAAATTAATTTATTTTCAACGTAACAATTGTTCAAAATGTGCACCAATCACTTGTTGGCAGCATCCCAGTCTGTGGTAGGTTTCGTCCCTTACATTATGCAACATTTGCGGTGTTATTTTTTCCGATTTCCTCTCTTATCCTTTCCTGCAGATCTGCTATGTTGTTGGGTTTCCGAATGTAAACTCTACTTTTAAGATGTCCCCATAAAAAAAATACAGTGGTGTAAGATCTGGAGATCTTGCTGGCCACTCAATATTACCTCGCCTCCCAATCCACCTACCGGGAAAAATTCTGTCCAGCTACTGACGAACAATGGCAGCATAGTGTGGTGGGGCCCCATCTTGCTGAAACCATAACCTCTCGTTGGTCAAGTTAGGGTTTAAGGGGTTTGGAAACAAATGACATAGCACTGGCATTAGTTCGTGCTGGAGTAAACGCAAGTATCTTGCTCCATTAAGAGTGTCATCAAAGAAAAATGGTCCTACAATTCTATCTTGTATTATTCCGGCCCACACATTAGTTTTCTGTGGGCGCCGAGTATGAAGTTCCCTCATCCAATGGGGGGTTCTCTTCAGCCCAGTAACGACAATTTTGGCGATTTACGTGCCCATTTAATGTAAAAGTAGCCTCGTCAGAGAATACTATCCACTATAAAGATAACTGGTTTTGATCAATACAAGCCATCAATAAATCGCAAAATTCCACTCGTCGATCTGGATCATCTTCAAGTAGCTCTTGAACAGCTTGCATTTTATATGGGCATTTTTTTCTCATATTTAAGTATTTTTAAAACTGTTTTGTGATTAAGATTACTATCACGGGCCAGTTGATGGCTGGAGTGATTTGATTTTCTTCTAGAGCAAGCAACAAATTCAACTTCGTGTCGTCATCAACAACAGCCTGCCTCTTACTCGGTACTTTCCTGACATGACCCATCTCTCGATATTGTGCCTCAATTTTACTAATGGTACCTTGATTTAGTGGTGGCAAGTCAGGATGCGGTTCTCGAAACAAGCGAACAACTTCGCATTGAGTTCGCGCCCTATCACCATATCCAATCATCATCAAAATTTCGATTTGTAGTGATTCAGTTAAATAAGACATTTTCACCAATTTGAAATAACACTTCGTTTCAAACTGTGAATATAGCATACAAACTAAATTACTCTTTGCGGCCGTGTAAAAACACTAGCAAAAAATAACAAATATCAGTTGTGGCAAAAAATTGCTTGGAATTTTTTGTGGGGACATATGAAAAGTAAGGTTTACATTCCAAAACTAAACAACACACATTTTGAGTACGAAATTGTTGCGTTAAAAATAAATTAAACTATAAAATTACGTTTTAATTGTATGCAACCCTACAAACATACTAAAAATTAAAATTTGATCAGTGCGTTGGATTCCTCTTTCCACCAGCTTTACAATGAGGGGTCACAAGCCATAGGGTTGCATTTGAAAAAATCATGTCGAGGGTGGTTTCAGCCACCCCTGAAGGGCTATATTTTTCACATTACTTGCAAAATGTAGGTAAATACATTTAAAAGTTGACGTGTCTCTCTTAAAAGCTGACGGTAAATACATTTAAAAGTTGACGAATTTTTTTGAAAAATCATTCACCACCCCGCTAGCGAATATATTCCAGTTAAAGTCTCCACCGTGTATATGTATTTCTTTAGAAGTATTTATATTTAGCGAATCGATTCCGTTCAGGCACGTTGTGTGTCATACACATACCGTCCGTCGTTGTTGAGAAGAATGTTTGTCTGCCAGGATACGCGTCTATTATTTCTTAACGAGAGTTCACTGTGTTCTTGCATTATATCTATATGTCTGAAGACGAGAGATATAAATAGTACTGATAATATAAACATCTCCCTTCTTTGTCGGAACGTTAACGCTACGTTACCGCACCGTATCTGACCGGATAATATAAATCCACCTTAATACTTACATATATATAATTAAAACGATCGTTCAGCATCTACCTGTACAGCCAAATTCCATGTCAATGGTGCAAACGTAAGTATTAGAAATAATTATGCGATACATCTTTTTGCCTATTCGTGTTAAAATTACGTAATGTTTGAAAACTGGTATTTCAAACAATAAAAAATAAAAACAAAAAAACAAAACTGGAAGCTGAATGAAAGCTTCCAGTTTTTTTTTTTTTGTTTTTATTTTTATTGTTTTTAACTGCGACACTTCATCAACATCATTTCACCCTGTATATTGTCTTGACCAGTGGCAGCTGGTGGAATTTGAAATTCTCGTATTTTCATAACGGGGCATAGGAACACATCACACATAAGTATAATGTAGGTCGCATGCTTCCTTACGAAACTACAAGAACTTTATTGTACAATAATTAAAAAAAAAAAAGACATAAAACACTTATCGGATGTAAAGTTGACACCATAGATAAAGAATAAACAACTGAACAGCTTTTCTTGATTAGACTTTCTGAAATTTCATAAATAAAGTCAATTCTCTAATTTGTTTATTATTAATCTCAAATTAAAAATTAATCTCAAACCTAGTTTTTTTTCTGTTTCAATACAACACCAACGTTCTTCTGAAATAAATTTTCACCTAAAAAAATATATAAAAAAGTAGCCATCGTGGGACGGTAGACAGAAGTGAAATCTAATGAGTGAATTGTTGTTTTATTTGGTTTAATGAAGATCTTAAAAAAAGAAAATAACATTTGAGGATTTAAGACATAAATAAAATTTTAAAACAAGTATAAAACTGATAATAAATGTTATAATCTTTTAAATTATTGATAATAATGAAGTTAGTAGGTATTTAGTGCAGAGCCTAGACTGTTAACTGCCCACAAGCCATAATTAAAACGGCCACCCATACAATTAAAATGACTTCTTCGTAACTTTCTTAGCTACGTTTTGGTTACTATGTATATTTTTAAAACATACATAGTAATTTTTATTTTTATTATTTTCTTTTTTCTTTACGCTCGACGCCGTCGGCCTCCCCGTCTATTTGCACATTCGCCTTCGATCCAAGTAGGACCAGTACATATTTACTTCCAATATATTCAGAAGTGGCACACAGTCGCCATCTACATGTATGTATATAGAGCATCGCCGAAGACCCCCAGATACAAATTTTCAACCTCATGTTATTTATCGTTCTCCCAAAAAGTTTAATAGATCGTGAAGCATCTTGTATGTAAATATGTTTAAAAAATGTATTCTGTTGCAGTTACATGAATTTGAATTAAAATTCAAGTTTTTATTTATGATATTTTATAATTTTGTACATCAAGAAAAAATAAGAGTTTGTGGAATGTACACAAATAAAAAAATCAAAAATATAAAAAAAATGCCATGTATCCAAGATAAGGATGCATTACATAGGTATCTTGGAAACGGTAAGAGATACTAATTCAGTTAAAATGGAAAAAAATTGTGTCTTTAGGTAACTACTTAAAAGGTCTTAAGTCTTAACAAATATCAAAAAACATTTTTCTGTTTTCGAGTTATCGTGAAAAAAGTAAATTTTTTAAAAACTCAGTATTTGTTTTACAGTTGTGACAGCTACTTGTCAAAAGTTTGACAACAAAGTTTTGTTTTTAACTTCGACGAAAAAATATGCAAGTCCGTATTTACAAAAATGATGATGGTTCCATGAATACGAAAAGTCAGAGACTGAATGAAGTAATACCATATTAATGCTTATCACAAAGTTCTATAATATTTATTGTGTCATAATTATGAAAATGAAAAATAAAAACAGTTTTTCAGATATATACTTTTTTTCAAAATATCTCGTAATATAACGTAAATATTTTTTGTTATTTGTTCAAATCTTTTACGTAGTCACCTAAAGACACAACGTTTTTTCCATTTAACCAAATTTGTATCTCTTACCATTATTTCCAAGATGCCAATGCATCCTTATCTTGGACACATGGTATTTTTTTATATATTTGATTTTTTTATTTGTGTACATTCCACAAACTCTTATTTTTTTCTTGATGTATAGAATTATAAAATATCAAAAATAAAAACTTGAATTTCAATTTAAATTCATGTAACTGCAACAGAATACATTTTTTAAACATATTTACATACAGGATGCTTCACGATCTATTAAACTTTTTGGGAGAACGATAAATAACATTGTATTGGACACGTTCGGCTCATTCTCGTAATAATTTTAATACGTGCCCATTCTATTCCATTCTAGTCTTGCAGTGATCTGCGATTTTAAGTAAAATTCGACTGCCTAAATTGGACTCTGTACAACACAAATAGACACATAATACACGGTGGAGACTTTAACTGGAATATATTCGCTAGCGGGGTGGTGAATAATTTTTTCAAAAAAATTCCCGAGACACTTCAACTTTTAAATATATTTGCCTACATTTTGCAAGTAATGTGAAAAATATAGCCCTTCAGGGGTGGCTGAAACCACCCTCGACATGATTTTTTTCAAATGCAACCCTATGGCTTGTGACCCCTCATTGTAAAGCTGGTGGAAAGAGGAATCCAACGCTCTGCTCAAATTTTAATTTTTAGTATGTTTGTAGGGTTGCATACAATTAAAACGTAATTTTATATTTTAATTTATATTTAACGCAACAATTTCGTACTCAAAATGTGTGTTGTTTAGTTTTGGAATGTAAACCTTACTTTTCATATGTCCCCACAAAAATTCCAAGCAATTTTTTGCCACAACTGATATTTGTTATTTTTTGCTAGTGTTTTTACACGGCCGCAAAGAGTAATTTAGTTTGTATGCTGTATTCAGAGTTTGAAACGAAGTGTTATTTCAAATTGGTGAAAATGTCTTATTTAACTGAATCACTAAAAATCGAAATTTTGATGATGATTGGATATGGTGATAGGGCGCGAACTCAATGCGAGGTTGTTCGCTTGTTTCGAGAAACGCATCCTGACTTGCCACCACTAAATCAAGGTACCATTAGTAAAATTGAGGCACAATATCGAGAGATGGGTCATGTCAGGAAAGTATCGAGTAAGAGGCAGGCTGTTGTTGATGACGACACGAAGTTGAATTTGTTGCTTGCTCTAGAAGAAAATCCAATCACTCCAGCCCGTCAACTGGCCCGTCATAGTAATCTTAATCACAAAACAGTTTTAAAAATACTTAAATATGAGAAAAAACGCCCATATAAAATGCAAGCTGTTCAAGAGCTACTTGTTCAAGAGCTCCAGATCGACGAGTGGAATTTTGCGATTTATTGATGACTTGTATTGATCAAAACCAGTTATCTTTATAGTGGATAGTTTTCTCTGACGAGCCTACTTTTACATTAAATGGGCACGTAAATCGTCAAAATTTTCGTTACTGGGCTGAAGAGAACCCCCATTGGATGAGGGAACTTCATACTCAGCGCCCACAGAAAACTAATGTGTGGGCCGGAATAATACAAGATAGAATTGTAGGACCATTTTTCTTTGATGACACTCTTAATGGAGCAAGATACTTGCGTTTACTCCAGCACGAACTAATGCCAGTGCTTTGTCATTTATTTCCAAACCCCTTAAACCCTAACTTGACCGACGAGAGGTTATGGTTTCAGCAAGATGGGGCCCCACCACACTATGCTGCCATTGTTCGTCAGTATCTGGACAGAATTTTTCCCGGTAGGTGGATTGGGAGGCGAGGTAATATTGAGTGGCCAGCAAGATCTCCAGATCTTACACCACTGTATTTCTTTTTGTGGGGACATCTTAAAAGTAGGGTTTACATTCAGAAACCCAACAACATAGCAGATCTGCAGGAAAGGATAAGAGAGGAAATCGGAAAAATAACACCGCAAATGTTGCATAATGTAAGGGACGAAACCTACCACAGACTGGGATGCTGCCAACAAGTGAATGGTGCACATTTTGAACAATTGTTACGTTGAAAATAAATTTCATTTTTAAATTGTTTTAATTGTATGCAACCCTACAAACATACCAAAAATTAAAATTTGATCAGTGCGTTGGATTCCTCTTTCCACCAGCTTTACAATGAGGGGTCACAAGCGATAGGGTTGCATTTGAAAAAATCATGTCGAGGGTGGTTTCAGCCACCCCTGAAGGGCTATATTTTTCATATTACTTGCAAAATGTAGGTCAATACATTTAAAAGTTGACGTGTCTCGGGAATTTTTTGAAAAATCATTCACCACCCCGCTAGCGAATATATTCCAGTTAAAGTCTCCACCGTGTATATCGTCTATAATATAAATGCATGAACACGTAGTTACGATACCCTTTTCGATCTTACAATTTTCCTCTCTCTAGAGAAATAATATCAAAACGAAACCAAAACAAATATGTAATTTGGGAAAGTTCAAGCACCGTGTATACAACTTACTTAAATAAATAAGTAAACTATACAAAGAAGAAGTTGCCTTTTAGTAGCAAATTTAATTAAAGTGAATGGAATGGAAATGGCAACCATATATGTTTAGCTACAATGCTATAGCGGGTTAAGTGTCATTTAAATTTAGGAAACAATTTTGTTTACTGTTTCACGTTTACCCTAAAAACATATAGGGTCAATATGTACCAAGTAATACCATAAAATAATTTTTCGTCGCTCGACCATTTTAATTTTTTTTAGATAGGAAACTACAACAGACATTTATGTTGCAGTTGAATTATAAAGATGTAAAATTAGTGCAAAAATATTTTTTTTATATCAAACCCCACCAAAGTTATTATATAAAGCCTCAAACTTTCGAAAAATTACAAAAATCTATTTTCAAAATTTCATAAAAAAAGAAAGGGCACAATTATCAGTTATTTTACCCTAGCTGTGGTGAGTATTCTTAATGGAAGACTAGCTCTAAATAGTGAAATTTGTTACGTTTCGATACTCTGATTGGGAGACAATTTACACTTATTGGGCTTGACAAGGCTTTTGATATAGAGGACCAAAATTAAAGAGGACAATTTTCTGAAAAAAAAAAAATGACATGTGGTTCAACGTTTTAGCATAACCCAGTCCTACGATATTCAAGTTAATGCTTATGTCTGCAAAGTCAAAAAATTGGCCGCATCGCTAAACAAGATAGGCCGCTACTCATAAGCGGTTTAAGCACTTTTTTTAAAAATAGACATATTTTGGACTGCCAATATACAATATGACTGAAAAATACATCCAAATATTTCACCCTGTTAATCGTTGGACTTTGAAAATAAATGTAAAAATATTAGTTATCCCCAGAAAGTCATACAGTTTGAAAAAAAATTGTTTTGTTTTTGTTTTAAATGTACTACGGCACTGGAGTTCGCCAGTTTGTAAGCTATAGCTAACCGCGAGGCAGTGTGCACTGTGCAGTGTGCAGGTCATGGTTCGGATTGGTTCGGCGAGAGTCGCCAGTTGGATCGAGAGTCACGTGGCTGTCGCGATGGGAGATGCCGATGACGACAGAACAGTTGCTTTTCTTCCTAGTGAGTTTGCACACCTACGTACCTGCTGAACGAACGAAAAATCGTAATTTATTTAGTTTTAACCGTGCCGAACTTTACTAATCAAGAGTTAACAGACATTGTTCTTTGTTATGGTGCATCTGGAAATAACGCGTTACAGGCCCAAAGTAGGTATCAACAAATGTTTCCAAATCGCCAAGTTCCAGACGTTCGGACATTTGTGTCTACAGTACAACGGTTAAGAGACTATGGAAGTTTCGCCCCACGGGTGCATGATCGTGGTAGAACACGTTCAAGAAGAGTAATGGATGCTGAAGAACAAATTTTAGAAGCCGTTGAAGATGACCCATCATTAAGTATTAGGAGGCTTGCCCATCAAGTTAGGGTTTCACAGTTCACTGTCTGGCGAACACTGCGTGAACAAGGACTTTATCCGTATCACGTCCAAAAGGTACAGGCATTACAACCCGGGGCCGAATTCCAACGAATGCAATTTTGTGAGTGGTTACTGGAAAAGTGTAATAACCAACCCAACTTTTTACGTTACGTACTTTTCACGGACAAAGCTGGTTTTACCAAAACGGGGTTTTGGTAAAATTGGTTTTTAATATGCACAACACGCATGTTTGGTGCGATGAAAATCCACATGCGTATCGTAATTTTCGGGATCAACGAAATTTTTCGGTGAATGTTTGGTGCGGCATTGTTGGTGATGTTTTAATAGGACCCCACATTTTACCTGACAGGCTGACCGGTAACGGATATTTAAATTTTCTGCAACACGTGTTGCCAAATTTATTAGAAGAAGTGCCTTTAGGCATTTTAAGACAAATGTGGTATCTTCACGATGGTGCTCCACTGCATTTCGCTCGGCAAGTGAGAGACTTCCTTAACGTGGAGTATCCGAATCGATGGATAGGCAGAAATGGACCGATTCATTGGCCTGCCAGATCTCCAGACTTAACTCCGTGCGATTTTTGTTTATGGACATATGAGGCAACATATGAGGCAACTAGTGTACAGTGAACCAGTGAATTCTATCGAGGAGTTAACAGCGCGAATACGGGTAGCCGCTGAAACTATTCGCGAAGATCCAACTGTCTTTGGTCGAGTTCGGGCTTCCCTAGAACGTAGAGCTCGGGACTGCATAGACAACAATGGTTTGCAGTTAAAGCACTTGCCATGATCAGAAATGTAAGTGTTTACAATGTTTTTTTAAACCGTTTATGATAATTGCTAACTAATGGCAACGTCGCGCGTCGCTCCGCCTCCGCCGAGGTCTTCGCCTTAACCGTAAGTATAGGGGGGGCGAGAGGTTTCACCTTAATAAATTATTTTCACTTTCAAATTTTATTTAAACCCAAGAGATATGCTTACCATCTTGTTTTTAAATATAGGTTTAAATATTTGGATGTATTTCTCAGTCACCCTGTATAGGGGAGTAGCATATGAAGAAAATTTAAAAAAAATAAAAGTGGTTGAGCAACCACTATGGGATCACTTCTTATCGATTGGCCCTAAAGAATCGTTATATCTCCTCGTATTTTTCATTAGGTATACCGGTAATTCACGTTTGAACACTTTAAAACCGAAACCATGTTGGCATCATCCGGGGATGATTAAAACTGTTTTAAGTAAATATTTTAAAAAAAGCGTCCGCGCCTTTTGGAAACTTTGGACCATTGTGCGTCGCGTTACCGGTGGCATAGATTTTGAGACATTACATCACATTACCTCATAAAAGCCGTTATCCAATTCTTATTGGATAACGGCTTTTTAATTAGCGATAATCTTTTATCGCTAATCATAATCACTTGTACACACTATTGTCTGCTAAGATCAAGGGAAGCAGTTGGTGTGATCATTTGTCAAGCTGGCCGGATTTAAGTAAAATGTACATAAATCTTAAAGCTGTTATTTAGATCCAATATGACTGAATTAATAAGAATTTTGACATTAATCAACCCAACACATATATTCTTAAAAAGGGTGCTTTTAATTTACACTTTAATATATTAAGTCGGTTAACCCAATTACTACGCGCCGGAGTGTTTAGCCCGGACTTTTATTTCACTTTCCTCCATTTTCCGGCCATCAATCCTACGAAATAAACCCCCGCTTAAAACCGACCATAGCGCTCTATAAAATGATTTTTTTTTATTATTCCAGCGACAGTAAAACACACTTCTAGACCCTTTTTTGCG
This sequence comes from Aromia moschata, assembly GCA_029963805.1. NCBI lineage: Eukaryota > Metazoa > Arthropoda > Insecta > Coleoptera > Cerambycidae > Aromia > Aromia moschata. The sequence goes on along the minus strand of JAPWTK010000049.1, from coordinate 246,993 downwards.
TTCTCGGCTTTAAGCCGGCGCTGTCAATATGCAAATTTTTACAATTTTTTGTCCTGGCAAACGATGACGTTTCCACTGCGAGGGGCCGTCGGGGTTGCATTCGCGTCGCGTCGATGTAGTTTTCCCCAGAGCGCTGACGAATGAGGACATTTGTCACACAATAAAGCGAGTACGTATGCAATTGTCTGCAGAAAAATATGGTCGCCACAAATCGCTTTAGAAAATTTCTCGTAGAAGTAATATATTGCGAACATATGTGGTTGTAACAGAATGGAATTTCGTAATTTACTTTTTTCACATATTGCATCGGAATCTCAATAACTATTACACAAAGGTATGCTTTCGCAAAAAATAAATGACTGAATGATTTTAAAGTTCGCTTTTGTTATAGCCTTAAACGCAAGGAATGCTGTAAACTCTTTCGAATTAAAAAAAAAACGCTGATGAAGGAATCACTAATCTCCACATCAAATATTTCCATAATTAAATAAACTAAATCGTTGAAAATATTATTAAATAACCTTTAATAAATATTATTAATATAATAATAATAGGGGAAGGTGGGGTATAATGATCCCCCTAACACAAAAACACGTCGTAGTGAAACTATAATGAGAGTAAAAAATTCAGATTACATTGCACAAGAAAGAATATAGAATGCCTATGATTTTAATACGTTACCAAGATTAAAGAATGGGTTTTGGTGGAAAGCGATAAATGTAAACCCTACAAAAGGATCATTTACCTTGAAGGTAGTATAATATCCCTATAAGGGATAAAAACGTTTGGTATTTTAATTGGTAAATGAAAATAAAAGGATAAATAAAATAGTGTCCAACCCAAATACAAAAATTATATATTTTTCCATAAAAATATTTTTTCAAAACAAAAAACGAAATAAGAAACAAAAAGTTATATTTAATTTTAGATAAAAAGATTCTCCTTATGGCGCGTATCTGCAGGACGTCTGGTATGTAAATTGTCTTCATCTCGCTCACCCGCATTCATCTGCACCCACCCGCGGCAACTAATAATTGATCCATCCTTCTCCTTACTGAAATTTAAATTCGCAACAGTACATTGTTCTTCCGATCTCGTGCTACTCTTCATTTTCTTTCTTACGAATATTATTTTTTATTTTTAATTTGACTTTTTTTATATTTTTTTATAATCTTCGGTTTTTTCTTCCTTCCTTCTTTCGCTCTTTCCTTTTTTTTTTCGGCTATTTTTGTACGGTGTTAGAATAAGCTGTTATTTTTACTTTTTTGTTGAACTTTATTTTTTCTTTTTTTTTATCTTTGGGAGAGATAAAAACGAAGAAAATAAAATGAAGAACTATGATTCTGTTCCTGTAATCGGAATCTAAAACGTACTGAGTAACTTGTACCTGATTATTTTCCTGCCGTTCTTCTTTGAATTTCTGTTTATTTAACTGGGCACTTTTCTTCATTAGTTCGTCTGTAACTTCTAGCTATAAAATCAGCATCCGTAAAATTTCTGGGTTGAATGGAAAAATCCCGGTTTAGAAATCCATTATAATTGGTAGTACAGCGGTTTCAAATAAGCTTCGCGAAAATACTACTTATTTGAAATGTGTGACAGTTTTCCAGGTATTATTCATCTGTTTCCGCGCCTGGTCCTGTATGATTAAAGAGGAACATAACTCCAACGTCCAGCGGCTGAGTTTATGATTAAATAAAAAGTAACAAATTTTCTTGTTTTAGTAGACATCTATTTTTTATATATCCATCCAAAATTAACAACGTCTTTTGAGAAGCATTTGTCTTGTTTTGCATATGTATTTCGTGTTCTGAAAAATTTTTATTAATTTAAAGGTAGTTTTTGGTTAAAGGTTTTGTAATTTTTTAATTTATTTTTTTTATTTATATAAATTATTTTAATTTGAAAAACGACAAGTTCTACGAGCATTTATAAATAAACCTTATGACTGCCCATGTCTGTAGAACACTTCAATTATAACATTCTGCTACCGTTGTCTAGATGGCACCAGAGATTTCCCCGATATCTCTACCTATAGGTCCAGACAAGAAATGTAGAAAAAATGGACATTATTTGATCTAACTGGGCGAATTCTTATACAGGTAAACAATTCTAAAACAACATTATTCTGCATGAAAATCCTTCCTGCCAAACGAATGCGTTATTTCGATAATTTCTTCCTATGTAACCTTTACACTGACCTGTAAATTGTCGTATCACGTAGCAAAATCTAGAAAACATCTACAACGTTTTGATGGATTGCAAAGCAGGTATAAGGGCAGTTAGGTATACGATATATCTATAAGTCTGAACTTTGAAGACAAGTCTGAAGGCAGTTCTATTGTTTAATAGAAACGAACAACTACCTGTTCCCGTGGGTTATGTTGTAAATGTGGAAGTAACGTTCGAGAAAATGCGTGTATATTACTTTAAAGCAAAAAATATGAAATATAAAATATAAAATATTTAAAGCAAAAAATATGAACGTCATAAATGGAATATCTGTGCCGATCTAAAAGTTGTTGCACTACTTACAGAACTGCAGAGTGGCTACACCAACTATTGTTGTTTTTTATGATAATGGAATAGCACAGCTAGAAACCAACATTATGTCGTTAAAGAATGGCTGTTACGCGAAAAGATTGTGCCCGGTCTCAAAAACGTCCTTAATGAACCCTTAGTAGAGCAGCAGAAAATGTATTTTCCTCCTCTGCATATAAAACTAGAGCTTATAATTTTTTTTTGTTAGAGCCTTAAATACAGAAGGAAATGCTTTTCTTTATTTAAGACGAAAATTCGCACGTGTAAGTGAGCAAAGCTTAGAGAAGGAATGTTCATTGGGCCGCAAATACGAGAACTTTTTTAAAGACGAACATTTTGAAACTACACTTTCGAGAAAATGAAATAGGGCGTGGACTGCCTTTAAAAATATATGTAGCAACTTCCTAGGTAAGAAGAAATCGGAGAACTACAAAGATCTAGTTGAAGAACTTATCCAATCTTACAAGACGTTAGGTTGCAACATGTCACTTAAGCTGCATTTTCTTCACTCCCATTTGGATGCTTCCCTGACAATTTAGGTGCAGTTTCAAAACGAACATTGCGAAAGATTTCACCAGCAAATTGCTCATATTGGGCCCTCAAACATGAACCAGTCCCGGCGAATACAAGCGAAAAAATGCAACAACATAATTTGCTGATTGTATTAAACTTAAATTAAACCCCAAAAAAATATCAGGGAGCGACAAAAAAATTTAAAATGCAGAGCAGTCCAATTATATGATAGCGAGGTGGTGTAACAGTAAAACACATTTTTAAAAATATATGCAAGACATACTAAAATATTAAGATCTGTAGAGCAATACAACATACACCCACTTACCTAAAACCAGGCTTCAAATTCGTTTTAGGTAATACATAATCTGAAATGAGAACACTTAAAGAGCTTTCAGAAGAATGTAAAATTTTAGGTACGAAAAAACATAATATTCGATTCGTCGAGAGTTATATATTTTGAAAAAATTTTGAGCAAAGAAACTTATCTATGCAACGCGCGACGCTTCAATTTTTGGACAGGGTGTTGTCTAGATGACGTGGAACGTCCCAAATATGTGCCTCTAATCTCGAAGTTCACAACAACTAGAGGTATAAATATTTTAAAAGGTGATGTCGATGTCAATCCTGTCTCATTTTCTATTCTCACAATGTTCCATTACATCGTCTGCACGATATTTCAAAAGTCGATAATCGTGATCGAGTCGTGTCTGTTTAGGAAAATCCTAAACACAAGAAGAAAAGGAAGCGTTAGAAAATTTCCACGTCTATATGCAGCATATAAACAGAATTGCATCGTAAAAGGATAGTCATAGCAACTATTGGCGCTGAAAGAATAAGTTATTTATGTTTATTCATACATACATCTATTTTGAAATTTATACTCTTCATATTTTGCCGACAATTTAATCGAACTTCTTTGGCGCCGTGCTCTCCACAAATAATGGCTTGATCCATTCCAAGCTTCTCATAACATCGTTAAGAAATCGTATCCTCTTAATTAGACAATTTTAGGTTAGGTTAGGTTAAGTGGCGTTAGGTTGAAACTTTTTAATTCTTTTTTTAAAATTCTAATGAACCTTTTATAGCCTAGGAAAGATAGCCAAAATAGGTCAACTTTTTCAAAAAATTCCTCAAGCGTTACAAAAAATGGTAATTAGGTAAAAAATGGTGCAATTTGGGTGCACTAGTTTTGGATTAAATCGGTTTGTAGGACCATAACCAAAAAAATTCATAAACGTGTGAAAAACCGTTTTTTTTTCAGTTTTTAAGTACCAAAAAAATTATTACTCTTTATTATAAACTCTTTTTATTTTTATTCTAAACTTTTATTATAAACTCTCTCAATTCGAGCGCACGAAAGCAGTCGCGCCAAGCAGTCGAGAGTTCCCCCACTTTGCGGCTTTCCCCTTCGCTCGACCGCACGAGCGTCCGAAACGCAAAACAGCCCGGTTTTCAATGTCGTTATTGAGATACTTCCTCTAATTTGACAAACTTGGTCCATTGTATGATTATAGAGCACCTCTTCACGAACCAAACGCACTTTGAAAAATTACCGTAGAACTGTTATTGACAATTGCCGGGCCATTTTTCGAAAACACCTTTTCTACATTTTTTCAAATTGCGCCAAAAGTTATGAATATTTTTTTATAAAATGTTTACTGTAAATAGCCGCTGAAAAGAGCAACAATTTGGTGTTGAACAGTCGCGGAAGTCCCTACGACTTTCGTAGGCCAAGTTAGATAGTAAAAAAAAGGGTAATTTTCGAAGGTTTTTATTTTCTTTTGCAAAACGTTGTGAACCGATTTTAATTTTTAAAAACTGATTTTCTTCGCCTTTTTAAGCGCAATAACGTGCTATTTTTTGTTTTTCTGAAATAATTTTTTTTGGTACTAAAAAAGTGAAAAAAACGTTTTTTCACACTTTTATGAATTTTTTTGGTTATGTTCCTACAAACCGATTTGATCCAAAACTAGTGCACTCAAATTTCACTATTGTTTACCTAGTTATCAATTTTTTTTAACGCTTGAGGAATTTTTTTCTAGGCTATTAAGTTTAGGTTAGGTTAGGTTAGGTTAGGTTACGTGAATGGGTTAGCTTATGTTGAGGCTTGCCCTGCGAAAACCAGTTTTGCGCTCTCCGTACCCCAAAACCCCCGAACTTTGGCCCCCCTACGCATCTCGAAAACGAAGCTTCGTCGTAACACGGGCCCAACTGCATCGTATTCAGCACCTCATAATTAGGCTGAATTAAACTAAAATTTTGTCAAAACTGTGTTTCCCATAATCTAGACTAGTACCAATGTCAATTCATCAAGACAGTGTAAACTGTAATGGTTTAAAAATATAACGACTAGAGTAAACTTAACTAGTAAGGGCCTGTTTAACCGTAAAACTATAGATACCTGCCTACTAGTTATTTCCTTTTGTACTTAAAGGAGATGGAGAAATGAACTGGAGAAATGAAGACATATAAAGGTGTGTATTACAGAAATATTATCTACCTTATGTGATATAAAAGATAAACGCATTTTCGTTTGTTTGTCTCGTGCACAGTACAGTAATATGAATCGTTGCAGCTATAAGTCAAAGAACAAACTGCGAAACAGTGGAAAAATCCCTTTTTATTTTTTTCTTTGACGTGTCGTATAAATTATTATTACTCTTATGTTCTAATTAGAATGCGGAATTGACCAGTACATGCCCGGAATACCAGGGGCGGAGATAATTTCGAGATCAATATCTCCAAAAATTAAAAAAGGAGACGTCTCGGCGACAATACCACATACATATGATTTTAGCTATAATAATAAAAATAATATTCCCTGGCAAAAAAGTGTTGAATCACACCCAAAAAAATGTTTTAACCTGAAAGGCTCTAATCGTCACAGAGATTAATCCAGCCATAAGTAAAAAATAACTAAAGGTGAAGATTTTTTTCTGCGCATATGTTTTGTACACCATATTTGACTTGAGACTCCTGTCTATTCCATAATGGGGTGTTTAGTTCGGAAAACGGGCGATCGCTTATTTATAGATGGTGCAGCAAGTAGCACGCGCGGTTGAGCTGTGGGGACTTACGCATAAGATTTAAAGACAAGTGCTGAGTCAAACCCAAACATTTTTTTTTACCTGAAGAGCCGAAGACGCAAAGAAATGTAGCTAGAAGGCCGGGGCGTATACTATATGGGCATCATGCCTTTACAAACTGAACATCCATCGAACCGTCCTCGAGTTATTCGAAAAAATTATGGTGTGACGTCACACAACGAGATTCCACCAATCAGAACTGTAGTAGTATAATTATACTGGGACCATCTTTACATATTATAATTCACGTCCCAACATTTGGTGTGTTTTTTCTATTTGGCTACTGAAATGTGAACGACCCAAAACCACTTTGTACGTCCCTGATATTTACGGACAAATCCCGTATCCTAGTTATAATACACTTTATTGAGAGACCTGCATATAAAATAGTCTGTGTTAAAATCGTTAACATTATTATAAGAGTTTTAACAGTTCTAAAGAAAACTATGTAGGAATATGTTTCCAAGAACCAGTGGCGGACTAACGGAGGGGGGAAGGGGCGGTCCGCCCCGGGCCTTTGGTCCCAGGTGGGGCCTCCAAATGTCGACAAGTTCTTTTGATCAAATCTTAAACAAGGCTAAAAAAATATGCTCAGTACCTACCTAAATAAGAGGCAGTTTGAAGTTGGAGTCCCCGTAGATATAAATAAATACCGGTGATTTATAATTTCTAAATTAAAATTACCTCTACTGCTAATCGTTACCCTGTACATCGCTTAATTATTCTTGATTATTTGCGTCTCAATTTCATCATGCGAGAGAAGTTTTTTCCAAAGTTAAACTATTAAAAAATTATCTTCGATCTACAATGAATCAAGAGCGACTAATCGTCCATATTTTCAATTGACAAAAAGTTTCAAAGGAAATTTATTTCGCAAATGAAGGCAGGAAAACATGTGAATAGCTAGAGGGCCTCATTCAGTTTTGCCGCCCCGGGCACCTGACTGGCTTAGTCCGCCACTGCCAAGAACTACATGTCAGCAGTCAGCAGTTGTTTTACTCTTTCGTTTCTCAGGAGACAATAGCCATTACTTATATTATTTCATTTGTTGTGTACCAGTTTCAATACTAATTTTGAAACATATAATTAAAATCTTTGACATTAGATAAAACACACAGTTAAACATTTCTTCACTAATACTGAATCACTACATTTACAGGTACACATTTTTTTTTTAATAGCCATGTAAAAAATACCAAGTTGCAAGAAAACGAAATTTTGATCTCCTTCGATGTACATATGTTCATTGTTTCCAAATGTTCCAATCCCGCAAACCTTAGGATTCCTTATGGAGATTCTCGAATTAAGAAAGTTGTTTTAACAAATTCTTAAAGAATGTATCCGAATTACGAATGTTTGTATGAATCAAAATTGTTTTCTATACAGCGAAAATTTTTCAACAGCATGTAAGTACGGAAAACAATGGGAAACTCCTCATCTACCATTCATTGCTAATCTATATATGAGAAAATTTGAATTGGAAACCAAAGAAAAGTGGTATTTCACAGGGTTCTGTATATCATTTATAAAAAAAGGTCATTTAAATATTTTAGTTTTCAAAGTAAACGACCGTTTGCAAACTATTGGCATATGTTGTTGTTTATAAGTTGAAAACAATGAATAAATACCATTACTAGATGCGAGGGTAAATCAAATGTAGGGGAGAGGGAGGCAAAATGATACAATATTTGTCGTGATTATGATTTTGTCAAAGACAAAATACTTGTCGTCATCTTCTTATTTTAGGCTTAAAGGCTATGTATTTGTCTTTCATATGATACTCTATTTAAAGGAAAAATAAAAACAAGTTTGGAGTTTTTGCAACTTTTTTTTAATGTCTACATTTGCATCAAACTACCTCTCTGGTGGGGTAAATTGATATAGTGCTGGGGAACATTGATACACATACAATACACTAGAGAAAAGAGTAATATTGTAGTACAATATTTACTGAATTATAAGACTAGGTACTGTTGGAAAATAAAAAAGATCTATTTTGGCGAAGTTTACCACCAGCAGCAATGGATTTGGGCAGTTTGAATACGACATCTCCCCGAAGCACTAAACTGATGTCCTGAACGTTAGGAAAAACAACAGTCTTATGCCAGTTTTTCTTTTCCGTAAAAAATTGACCTCTATTTCATGGTCATTATAAATCGTGACAATTTGTCCAACAAAGTGTACGGCTGTTTTCCCTTGTTAAAAACTTGACGACAACAAAATCGCCTACATTTAATTCATCATCACACAACAATGGTAGTTCTTCATCACTGACATCGTGAATTGAATTTGTATCATTTCCACTTCACTATCACTTTTGGATGAACTTGGAACATTTCGGACCGTTTCTTCAATATTAAATTTCACCTTCTTGGTTACTTGCTTAATTTTTTTCACATTTCTTTTCTTAGCGATGTCCTCTAATCGTGCTTTTTCTGGTGTTGTGGTGTAAAATACGAGACTTTCTCGCCTCTGCCTAGTTGTTTGTATAACTTGTATATTTAGAGTGATATATTCTGATTTGGTTTCCGCCCGCAGCTTCTTCTCCGTGCCCAAATTCATTGAAACCTCTGGATTCTCATTTTTATGATTTTTTCTATACTTTCCGATTTTATGTTGAAGTGTAGAGGGTTTTAAACCATGATCAGCAGCTGAAACTCTAATTTATTTTTGATTTTTAATAACATCGGTTATTGCAGTCTTTATAGCTCCTTCGTCAATGAATGCTCTTTGTGATAAGTACGTACCATTTTCATTAACCTGAAACAAGTAACAGGTCCTCGTATAATTTACTGAATCTGGTTTATACGAATAAAATAGTACATTTATAAATTGCAGAGGTACATTGATATACTGTAGAGACACATACAGATACACTGCATCAATATACCTCTCATACATATGTATCAATGTACCCCAAATGCACTCTGACCGAAATAATCACTAGTGACATATTTAACCTTACAGTGCATATACTTGGTTGCAAACGATGTTTAAATAATACTTACGTTTAGGAATGGTGACACAAGCAGCACTCTATTGCTACCACGTTGGTAAAAACACACACATGTAAATAGGCATTAAAAACTACTTTCTCGCGCCAAAATAAACTAAACACATGTAACTTTACTCTCACTCGTTTTTCCGTTACTAAATTTTTATGACAAGTAGCCCACACTAGTGCCATCTTTGAGGTAATAGGTTGAAACAAATGGACTTCTTCTGCCGCGAAATTTTAAATGCGTATCAATGCGCCTCGTGTATCAATGTACCTCTCTCTCCCCTACATATACGATACTTTTTGTTTCGGTAATCTTTTTTTTATTTGCATATAGATAAAAAACAGGGGGATCCCATTTTTCCATATAATCTCCTCTTCTACAGATGCATTCCAGTGGATCGGTAGCCTCTTTATCCTGTCGTATTAACAAGTTGGTCGTGTCAGTAGCTGATTGCGCACAAGCTACTCCACGCCATTTGGATTCGTTGAATCGTTGGCCTCACAAAGCTTATTTGAGTGGCCCAAACAGATGAAAGCTACAGGGCGATAAATTAGGACTATAGGGAGGGTGTTCAAGTGGTGTCCAGCTTATTGTCTCTAACTTTTCGCGTGTGACAGCTGCATTTCGTGTTATGCGGTATGAGGGTATAACGTTGTCATGGAGAACAGTCACTTCTCGTCTAGGTTGACCTCGCTTCCTGCGATGATAACCATGATTAATCTCGCTTAAAAGCTCAGAGTAGTGTTGTTCTGCGTTGATGGTGCGACGATCATCCAGAAAATCAATGTGCAAAATGGTGAATGTTGTGCTCTGTAGTACGCTCGTTCGCAATGGCGTAGCCAGTAGTTATCTTTGGGGGGGGGGGGGGGGCGCTCAATGCAGTTCAAACAAATAAGATAAAAAAAAGTCACTACAGGCAACGGCAACCGCATTCCCCCGAGTATTTTGGTTTTTACTTGACCCTTTGGGGGGGGGGGTGATCGCCCCCATCGCTCCCCCTGGCTACGCCCTTGCTCGTTCGTGGGTGATGTGATTGTGGCTTTCGTTTTCGACCTCTTCACGACCTTTCATGAACTCTTTGTGCCAGGCAGCAAAAATACGCAGTATTGAGAGTATTTGATCTCCAAACTGTGCAGAATTTCCAGGCCAGTTTTATACCCTCAGGAGCGAGAAAATTTCTGATAACGCGTTAGTAATGCGATGTATCTCTTGATCTGAGATCGTGTGCCATACTACTGTGAGCATCTCACCAGGTCGTCTTATGCCTATCCCCACTCCTGACATCCCTACCCAACACGTCTAGAAGCGATCATTCGCTTCAGTCAATTTTATGCTCCCAAAATTAAAAGACTTATTTATATTTGATTTACCCTTGTATATTAGATATTACTAAAGTTGACCGAAACAGAACTCGCCACAGAGGCTTACACATCATAAGTATAATACACGAAAGTAACTACTATTTTTTCGCATGTTTGCCATATATTATTATGAAAGTACAGTACATAGTACATAGTAACAGTACTACTGCAAACAAATCAAACTGAGGCAAACTCCGTCACATGCTGCTCGAGTTGCCTATGTGTTGCGGCTCCGTATGCCACCTTTAGTTATTATAAATACGTAGTAAGTTAGAATTTGATATACATATGTAAAAGGAAAGATTCCACTACTCTTACATATATTTATATCCATTCATATCGCTCTTTTCAACATTCAAATATTATTCAAAATAATTTGTATTTAGTATTTCACATGAATAAATTAAGGATATAAATATGTAATTAAAAAAATGATAAGGAAAGATAAATACATACGTACATTTAAAAACGTTTTTGTAGCTTCACGAGTTTTCGGAAAAAAAAATTATTGTGTTACCATACCAACCCGCATATTAAATAAAATCTTTAATATCGACATGAGTTTGATAAATACCTCACAAAATACATTGCAAAAAAAATTTAAGATACCCAAAGGATCAAATAAATTACAACTAGAAGTCGGGAATTTACTACAAAGTTGTAAATATGACAAACATTGGGCAATAGTATTGTGGCGAAAGCACCAGCAGTGTGCGTCGCCGGCCTGTCGACCTTGCAGCGGCACAGGTATTATTTAACGACACGGCACCGCGATGCGTAAGCCCCGATGATATTCGAGAACCATCGAGCAAGCGGGCTCTGGATGGCGCTGGTGCAGTCTCCACCGTTCGAGAGGGTCGCTTCGAGAAGACCGCTCGCTTCGAATAAATAACCGGGCACTCGGCCAGGGGTCTCCAGTTCCTATTTGAATCATGTGAACGGCGCGCTCTCCGTACACCGCTCTAATATAAATTGTATAAAAATAAATTAGTGTAGTTAAATAGTGTTTAGTCCGTAGTTGTATTTATTAAATAAATAGTGTTAGTTCAAAAGTGCGAGTTTAATTTTTCACACCTCACGAACCCGAAATAAATAAAACGTTACAGTATAATAATAGTATATTGCCCAATATACGAATAATATATTGGGCAAATAAATACATTAATTTCAATGGAATCAAAGAACATATAACTCGGTTAAAATAAGGACAGAGAAATGGTGTGTAACCTAATGTGTTCGTGACAATAATCATGGGATTAGGACAAACGTTAACGGTTTAAAATTAATAATAGAGCTGTATAATTCCCGCAATACATAGCCGCCGGCGCGGCTTGGTAAACAACTGGACGCGAATGTTGGCGGCCAGCGGCCATGCTTAATTAATAATTACTTTTTCAATTAGCCTAGTTCAGCCCTTGAGGAGAAAACTTGCGTCATGTGTGTTGTTTATCAAATATGTTTAGATGATTATTTTGCTATTATTTACTTTCTGTTATTGCACATAGTACGGAGCACAAGCCGATGTCACGTGGGTGCAGTTATATATCTCTACTGATAAAAAATGTAACAAACAACAGACAGATGCATTCGAAAATACAGACATTGTTTATATAAAATTTATATATGTTTATATCTTTAGATATTTATACTTAAGATATTTCTTAAGATATTCATAAATTTTCAACATAAACTTTCTAAGACGCAAATAAATTTTTCTAAGACGCAAATTTATAACATCGTTGTTGGAAGACCGTGGCGTCGCAAACAAATACAATTTTATTGCAAACCTTCACAAACAATCGCAAAAAAATATTTCGAAGAAAAGTTAATTGTTGAAAGGCTGGCAATATTATTATTGTTCATTGTTGTTGGAAGATTGTGGTGTCGCCTCGCAAACAAAGACAATGGAATAGCAAATATGCGCAAACGAATCGCAAAAATAATTTTACGATTGTTGATATTCTGGGAATATGAGGTGTGGCGATTAAATAACCGAGCTGCTATCGTAACACTTTTTATTCGTTACCAATTACAGTAGCAACTTTTTTCGCCTTCAATGTACTCCCCTTGGCGATCTATACACAGCTCCATACGACTTTTCCATTGTTGAAAGCAGTGCTGGAAGTCCGCTTCTGTCAGCTGGTTTAAAACCTCCGTCGCTTTTGCTTTAACCGCTTCCACACTTTCGAATCTTATCATCACAAGTAATCACCGTGTCAAACAAGCCGTGATCAGTGTCAATGTTGTTTAGAATGTTAGCGCAAATGTTCATTCTTGATTACTTTTGCTCGGGAGTGAGGAGTTTTGGCATAATTTTTTTCTCAAACTTTGCGCATGTTGAACGATTCATGCAAAATTGGCAATTCATTCATTCATAAAACACATTCTTTATCGATTCCTGTTATTTCAGCAAGCCATCGGATGCTTAGATGACGATCTTCGAGGATTAATTTACCAATGTTTTCAATGTTTTCGTCCATTTTTTGACGTTGAGGGTCGTCCTAGGCGCGAATCGTCTTCGGTCGTTTCACGTCCCTCTTTAAACCGTTTAAACCATTCAAAAAATTGTGTGCGCGCTAAACATGAATTCCCGTACACCTCTTTTAACATTGCATAAGCTTCTGTAAAAGTTTTCCCCAGTTTAACAAGAGACTTGAGATTAACCCATTGCTGCTCCAACTCCATTGCTGCATTGCTCCAACACTTAACATTTTTAAGACGCGTCACTGGTGCGTAGAATAATTCAAATAACTGCTACAGTCAAACTGAGCGACCCACTGACTTGTCTAGCTACCTCAGTGTGCGGAAAGTATCACCATACACAGTTCTGTTCAAACTTGTCACGACACGCTCGCAGCACGCTGGTAGTAGCATCAGTTCGTTTATTTAATAGCCACACCTCGTATTGTTGTTGTTCATTACTATTGGAAAACCAATGCGTCGCAAACAAAACTTTTTACTTTTCAAAAATAAGGTAGGAACTTCACACATATATTATTGCTTACTAATTGATAACTTGACCTACATCATGGTGTATGGTAATGGGTTTCTATTGAGGACCAATCAATCGTCTATGTAAATACTACGAGGGTTGTGTAAAAAATAAGGTTCCCAATGCTGTACATTTGCCGCGCGAGATGCTAGACGAAATCTGGCAACACCGCCGTGTGCGCTAGTTCCCCTACTCCAGATCCCGCCCTGGTAGAAATCCCTGCGACTCTCAGTACCGACCTCACAGCCATCCACGATGGAATCCCTTATCGCCGTTACCGCCAGGTGCGAAATTCGTGCAGTGATCCGATTTTTGCACGCTAAAAAGTTACAACCGGTTGAAATTCACAGGCAATTGAGTGAAATTTATGGGGAAACTTGTATCAGCATTCAACACGTCCGCAAATGGTGTAGAGAGTTCTCCGAAGGACGTACAGACATCCACGATGAAAAACGAAGCGGAAGGTCGTCGATCTCCGACGAAGTTGTGGCGAAGATTGAGCGAATTTTGCTCGAAGATCGGAGAATAACAATTGCCCAACTGTCCAGATTCCTGAGGCTTGTGAAAAATCCGTCAACACGATTTTGACTAAATTTAGGTTATCACAAGGTGTGTGCGCGGTGGGTCCCGCACATGCTTTCAGGAAACCCACAAAGTCGAGCGCGTCAACTGTGCCCAGAAGTTTCTTCGACAATGCGCCGAGAATACCGAAGAATTCTTAGACTCTATTGTTACGGGAGATGAAACGTGGTGTCATTACGTCACTACGGAAACAAAACAACAATAACGCCAATGGCACCATACCGAGTCGCCTAAACCGAAGAAGTTCAAGCAGAAGTTGTCCGCAGGGAAAGTCATGGCTACGGTGTTTTGGGACCGTAAGGGCGTCCTGCTTACCGAGATTATGCCTAGAAGGACGACAATAACTTCGGAAAGTTATTGCAAGGCCTTGAAAAAACTCAGACGAACCATCCAAAATCACCGAAGAGGAAGACTGACTAAAGGCTTACGCCTTACGGGTGCACCATGACAATGCGCGCCCGCGCGTCTCTCGCCAAACCACGGACTTGATCGCCAAATTTGGCTGGGATCTCATTGAACATGCCCCTTACAGCCCTGATCTTGCACCGAGTGACTTCCACTTGTTCCCAAAATTAAAAGAACACTTGAGTGGCCAACGCTTCGAGACGGACGAAGAGTTGCAACAAGCGGTCACCAAATTCTTCCACAGACTGGCGGCGTACTTTTTTGAAGCGGGTTTCCAAAAGTGGATTAGTCGTCAATACAAATTGTAGAAAAATCTGGCGATTATGTTGAAAAATAGCTAAAATATGAAGCTTTCCAATGGTGTATTTTTCAGTTCAAATAAATAATACCTTACACCAAAAAAAAAAATGTGGGAACCTTATTTTTTACATAAACCTCGTATTAGACCCTTTGTATCTTATGTTGTTCATAAATATGAGGAATTACGTCATGATACTGCGAACCCGAACTTCCCGCCGCGAATGTCGTTTATATCTGTCTCTTTCAGGGTTGCCGTACGTGTGATTAATGTCATCCATCGCCGTCGGTAATTGTACGCGTTTTCATCGTCCGCGGGTTGAAAGTCCTCTTCCACGAGAACAGGCACGCACACGTCCTTGAGATCTCCATGGCGACTGACGGAAAAACAGCATGTAAAAAATGTGGAGATATTCATTAAGTCGAGTATGTTCACAATTTTTTATCGGATATGCTTTATAGCTTTCCGGGCGAAGCCTATCATATTAGGGCATTATCGCGGCTGACGTTGATGAATAACAGGAACAATGCGCGTCTTGGGCCCGCCGTCGATACCTGATAGATCGAATAGTTGAGATCAAGTGTAATTTTGACTTGCTGCCTAGGGAATTACTACTTTAACATATAATACTTATTTCGATAATTAAATACGAGTGTGGCTATTAGATAACCGGACTGTTGTCATAACAGTTTTTATTCGTTACCAATTACAGTAAAAACTTTTTCGCCTTCAATGTACGCCCTTGGCGATCTATACACAGCTCCATACGACTTTTCCATTGTTGAAAGCAGTGCTGGAAGTCCGCTTCTATCAGCTGGTTCAGAACCTCCGTCGCTTTTGCTTTAACCGCTTCCACACTTTCGAATCTTGTCATCACAAGTAAACACACTCCGTGACTAACAAGTCTGGATCAGTGTCAATGTTATTTAGAACTTCAGCGCAAATATTCATTCTTGACTCCTTTTGCTCGGGAGTGAGGAGTTTTGGCACTATTTTTGTACAAACTTTGCGCATGTGGAACGATTTATGCAAAATCTTGCGAACATATTCTTTGCCAATCCTGTTATTTCAGCAAGCCCTCGGATGCTTAGACGACGATCTTAGCGGATTCATTTACCAATGTTTTCAATGTTTTCGTCCGTTCAGGACGCGGATCGCCTTCGGTCGTTTCACGTCCCTCTTAAAAACCGTTTAAAACATTATGTGCGGAATAAACTTTCATTCCGGTACACTTCTTTTAACATTGCATAAGCTTTTGTAAAAGTTTTCCCCAGTTCAACAAGAAACTTCAGATTAACCCGTTGCTCCATCTGAACACTAAACATTTTCATAACTTCACTTATTACCTAATTGGCATATAGGAAATATTTGACCTTTATGACTAATGTGCTCTGTATAACTTTTATGACTTGTATGAATTTTGTGACCTTTATGACCTTCATGATCTATGTATATAAAATGTATGATCTATTGACTTATTACTATGACTTTTATGAGCCTTATGCTCTGTATGACCTTTATGACCTATATGACCTTTATGACTTTATAATTTATACATTGAATACTTATCCCTCTTCAGTCCCCTCAACCTCCACCCTATTAACCTAAAAACCTATATATTTGCATGCTCTACTCCCATTATGTTGAACATGTATATCATATTCGAAGTGCAAATCTTGTATTGTTTTCGAATTATTTATAGACAAAGAAAAAGCCTATCAACCTCATTTATGTATAACCCAACTTATTCGATTAAGTTCAAAATATCTCTTCAGACCTCGTATCTTACCAAAGTATATCAAAGCGCTCTCGAGTTACCGTGTATACAAGAAAGATTTTTCGGCAATCCTATTTTTTTTTTAATTTTTCAGCGAAACTGTACTTCCACATTCATGTAGTAATGTGGAAATATCTAGTGTGAACAGTTTCGCTTAAGTTCATAAACAATAATTTGAAAAATTGATGAGTATGTTCTTTTGTGTAGCCGTACGAAGAGGATATAAAATTAATTTAAAAAAAAACACGTTTCGAAAATTAAAAATTTTGTGGTGTCATATATTCAATTAAGCTGATCTAGTTTGAAGACAGTTTTTTTTATATCCTGCACTCATGATAGCAAAAATCAGCTCACTGTGACGTCTATACGACTCATTATGTTTCAAACAAAAGCAAAAGTTAGCGGATTGATAGCCAAGTGAAACCATTTTAAAATCTTTTATTTTTAAACAATATGTTTAGGGACGTAAGGTAAAATTACAAATTTCAAATTTTGAACGTCTTTCCGAAAGGTTATGGATTTGTATGGATTTTTCTTAGATGTATGTTGCCTTATATATTTTTTTCTGTTTACTGTGCGGACGTGTAATACGAAGTATTACATATTTCCCACATACCCTTCATCGGGAAATCTTCTGTATTTATTTGTTCTTACGATTCATTTAACTCTGCTATATTTTTATGATTTCATTGAATGGATATATTATAACGTATTTTATATAAAAATATACCACCATATACGAAAAGGTTGGCCGCATTTGTTCATTGTACCAAACTCTATAAACCATAAATGCATTGAAAATTGTTGCATAGACCTTATATCAGTAACTTCTAACGGAAATTAGGTTCGACGATTAGGTTTATACGATTTTGTTCCCTGTATCCCTATTATCTATCTTCGTAGAATTTTTTTGAAAAATCGTGTTTTACCTGTAATAAGAATAATTTCAACAAACGATTTTACTAAATCCTATGTTTATAGTCGTTTTTGGACAAATTACAAATCTTATTAGGTACATTGAATTTGAACATTTTATTCAAGCGTTCTATTATTCCATTCCGAAATTAGTATTTGCTAAGAGATCATTTAACAAATACCAGTTTCCGTGTATAATAGAAGAAAAATAAATAAAACATTTTTCCCTTCCTGTCAATTCGAGCGACAAACGTCCACTTACCACACATTTCCAACGTATATTATTTCAAATCAGGATTATAAAATTCTGCTATCGCGTCATTTCATCCTTTACATAACGAACTGTGACTCTTTCGGAACCAAAGTGGTATTGTTTACGTCTAAAAACAAAACACCACTTTCCAAGCGCCGTTTGTCTCTATTTACTCGTACAAGGTCTGCGTCGGGTGTGGTGTAAAGCACGCTCTGATACACATTATAGGTCTGCGTTTGTTGCCTACATTGTAAATGATAGATGACATACATACATACATATCTTCGGTGCCTGTGTCATGATGATATTAATGGAGTACCTGTAATTGATATGTATGTGTACGTAAACTAAATTATATTTATGGAAAACCTCGATGTGAAATCTGAGTTGTATTGTGAACAATTCCTCCAACGTCAAACATGTTTCTGCTTTGGCAAATATTGATGTTAGACATACAGTGTCTGCCATTAAGTCTGGACAGCAAATGTAACACAGATAATCTTTCATCTGGAATGTTGTAAAGTGAAAACGTAATACAGCGGTAAGTGAAATTACTTATAGTTTGACTACATATACATATGTACATATAATGTTTTCGAGATCGCTGATTCCAATTCCACTTCAAGACAGTTACTACAGTGAATCCTCAAGATGGAAGCGGCGAACATCAGCTGCAACAGAACTAGGCTTTGCTGTCTATTCATATTCTATCCTTTATGCCCTCCTGGTTTCATCTTATTTAAGCTGCCGTAGGGCCCTGATGAGAGACAATACTTCGAAACGACGTAGTCTGCAGTAACCTCATTTTCTGTTTCCTGGGTCCTAAGCCATCAATTCCTTTTAGTACATTTACTCACAATTTGACTCATTATTTCCATCCCCACTTTGAAAATAAAATTGCCTACCCAGTTGAATATCCATTAAGGGTCCAGAGGCAACTATGTCCTTGTTTTTTCCTCTCGACATGTAGCACTTTAATTCATATTTTTTTAAGTATATGTTTTACTCTCTCTTTGTTACAGCTGGTATTTTGATCCCCAGGAAATAAGGGATAAAATTGAATCCTCTTTCGGTGCCTACTTTACCCATATCTCTCCTACCCGTAATCTGTTTACACTGAACAAAATATTCTTCGTATTACAAATCTACACAAAAAAAGGAATCTTTATTTTTTTGGCCTTATTAGAGCGTTTTTTTGGGTTATAGATTTAGTGGTTATGGGATTATAGGGTTATGGGTTTATGTGGATTAACATATTGGTTTTTTAGTTTAAAGCTTGAGTAACAACGTTACAGGACTAAACAGTGTTGATTATAGGTTTTTTTGAGGTTATGGCGAAATTCTGACGTGATGCGGTCAATCTGACCTTGGATTCGGATTTAGCGACCCCGAAAACATCCAGTAAACATAGTCAGACGCAGTCAGACAAGACAGGTTTAAATCAAATATGTCATGGCACTGCAATAACTAATCTGTGTATGTTGCGCCATGAACATCATCGTAAACGACAAGACTAAGCTTATCTTCATTGACCGGTGTGCGCCCAGCCTTATAGCTAGATCCGAGTGTGAAGTATAGTCCTTCTATTTTTAATTGAAAATGATAAATACGCCTGGGAAAAAAAGCGGTGCAACTTTATGATTCCATGGGCGTGAATATATCTTTTATAAATCCGAAAATTGAGAAATATTTTTTTTTCATTCAAATCAATATAGGATATTAAAATTAGTCTGCATACAAAACTCTTAATATTTGTAATATAATTTGCTGTAAATAATGCTCATTTAGCCAGACAATCACAAAAAATTGTCTGTGTTAATACACCTAGCTGAAATACACGCCACTGGCGCCTTAAACACGTAGAATTTCTAAAGTCGTAAATCATTTTAATGACGTCGTAAAAATTTTATGACACAGTGGACCGAATAAGTATTTGGCATATATTACATATAAAACAATCCAATAATATAATGGTCGGCATTCGCTAGTGCATTCGCGGCATCGCGTTGCCGGCTCTTCAACATTTTCTTAAGTATAGTAACATACATAAAGTTGTTTTAATTTATAATTATTTTTTCCAGCAATTTTAAACGCTTTATTTTAATGCTAACTAATAAATGTATATCTATGTATTTTTTTTTAATATTTCCATACTAGCTTTCTAAGAACGTCACGAACTAACAGTTTACTGAAGTGTGAAGTATACTTGTATAGTGAACTTAGCAATTTTAGAAAATATATCTGACAACCTTGCTTTTTTTCTACCTATTTTCAATTTAGAATGGAAATACAGTACATAACAATGGAACTTTCGCCAAGTAAGGATTCTCACAGGGTCGTACTAGTCCATACATTTATTTACGTATAATAAATATACATAGCAGATATGAGGATGATAACGGATCGGACCTATCGAACTGGGAAAGACTGACAGACATGCAGCTGAGATGGTGTGGGGGTTATGAAACACGATTGCCATTACGTTTTAGTACACGTCACGCTTACGCAGTTGGTGTATGTATTGTGTTAGCTGTTGGTCAGGTTACACCTGTCATATAGCTCTAGGCAAACAAGGAGGAATTGTTTTCTACCCATCATTTCATCTTCCTCCGCCATTCAACTTTGTTAACAAGTATTTAGAAGGGAAGACACCAGTTTATTATACGTAAATAACTGTATGGGCTAGTGCTACCCTATAATTATCCTTACTTTGGCGATGTGTACTTATCACTAAATTACGGTCAAAATTTGTTGACCGTAGTTGAAACTTAAAAGAACGTATATCCAAATCTCACTTTAAGAGACTATTAATTAATCATAAAGTACAAGGCTGTACACCACGGAAGTGGTGTACAGTGGCCTTATCAGTGGTGTATCAAAAGAAGTGACAAGATGAAAATATAAATTGGGGACTTATGTGATTCAGAAATAAATATGAGGTTGATGATATCCAAATCCGGACAGTGATATTTTACCGCACACAAAACAGTAAATTCATTAAACATTACTCACTGTTATGAGTGTTAGTGTATTATAATATACTGTTCAATATTTCTACATATTTTCTGGCGTAAAACGTTTTTTATGACACTATATCTTTAAATAAGGAACAAGAACGTTATATTCACAACTCCTTACTGGAGCATATTGACAGGTAAAACTTAAAGTTGCACGGGAGGCACCATTAGTCCTTAACATTATAGATATTGTACAGAATTTTTAATACCCAGGCGTCCATTTTATAATTACGCCGTTAATTTCTTTGGGCAGTCTTTTACAGACCCGCAAGTTTCTTAGATTTTTCGGTCATGTAACCAGTTAATATTTAAAAGCAAATAATATTTTCTTAATGTAGAATCGTATGGTATTTCACGATCACAATATTTTCCAATTTTTTTCAATAAAATTATTCAGTTTATGTAATGGAATATTTGGTCAAACAAAAGCCTTACATAGCTCCCTAAAAGCCTCACATACCTCGGACTTCTGACTGTATAATATCAATAGGCCTTCTCGAATCAATATATGTCTTCTTCATCTCGTTTTCTGCAGCACTGAACTGTTTCTTATTACTGGTTTTATCCTTCTGGCCAGACACTAAGCCAATATGTTCATTAATTGCCATTCATCGATAGATATACAGCACTGAAGAAAACTATGTAATAATGTCGTAATCCTTTCATCGATCTTTATGATGATAAAGAAACGAAGAGTAATTGTTTTTCGCTTGATGATTTCTAAGCACGAGTTGAAAATTATTTTAACCAAAATACTTTAAATGATTGATAAACACGGAAGAAAATGTGAAAAATGAATTTATTTCTTGGTTTCTCATAGTTGTCTGTTAGGTAACGTCGAAATATTATTATTCGATATAATTCAGTAAATCATCCTCAGATATGAACGTGAACTGTCAACGAATTTGGTCGTTACAAGGCATAAACTGCCTTGAACTGAAAGTTCTCCATGTAATAATTTTTATTTTAGATTCACGTTCAACTACATCAACTATATATCGGTGAACTTAATTACTAAGACCAACTCGTTTTTAATACAACAGAATGTCTTTAAACTAATGTGCTAATGCCAACAAGCATGGTGAAGATGAATTAATTCATGATATGAATAACATCGATTATATCCTGATTTGCACCAATTTATAAGCATAACTAAGCTTATCGTCAGACGAAAAATAAATTAATAATTTATTATGTATATTTCCGTTGTATTTTTGATTTCTGTTATATTTGCGCTGAAATTCATTCGGTGTAAGTAAATAAATTATATGTATATTTCACGAACCTTACCGTTTTTACTATGAAAAACTATGTATTTACCATATGTAAAAAACATAGTGGAAATACGTTCTTGGCTCGAATGAATATTACGTAACAACCGAGATCTTGCTGGCAGATCTTGCTAACATCTCTACACTGTGAGTATTTCAACACGATAATTTAGTTTAAAATTCACAGGGTTGCTTTATGTTTATTGGTAAGACATTAAAAAACTGTAATCCCCGATGTTTAATTCCCACTCTTGTTTTACTGAAACTTAAAAATGTTGCATCTAAATTCTCTATTTTTCCTGGTGTTGTAAGAGTACTTCTTTACGCGATGAAAATTTCATTATAATATTTTTTACATAATATAACAGACACCGAAAGATTTAAGTACACGGTACAATAAGTATATTCATTTTAACAAATTCTGAGTTACTCATGAATGAATGAATGAGAAAGTGGGCCCCATTGTGCACCACTGACAGGCCCATTGTGCACCCATCTGAGTTACTCATACAATCGTCTCCATAGACTAGTCCTGACAATGCTAACTGCCTTTCTCTGTGCTGAGAACACATGTACACTAGGAGGGGCATGGCGCCAAATTAAGATACCATAAGATATTGAATTGATAAAACTATGGTATATTGTTATTAGAATATTTTGAGATACTTTTCCAGCCAAATTTCTAAGTAAATATATATGTTTCGATTTTTTTTTACAGATATAATCAGTGTGTTTGTCCCATGACATAGATAAAAACTATGTAAAATATAAAATAACTTTAGATTAAAAAACACACCGAGAAATTTTACAGTTGACGAATTAACAATTTCATCAATACTTCTAAGACTAAATATCATGGTCTCTCTCTTAAATAAATTTAAGCTAAGTTTATTAGAATTAAACCAGTATTTTATGATCGATTGTATGTAAGGTAATTAATTCATTTAGCAATTGATCGGGGTAATAATTATTTTTTGTCATTATATTTGTATAGTCCGCAAATAGAATACGCAATGTATCCTATTTGTTCATATATTAGGGATATCGTTGATATATATTTAAAAAAAGCGTACGACCCAATATTAAGCCTTGTGGAACACCGTGCTTAACCGTTTCCTTACTATATGTTAAATTATTTATTATAACTTACAAATTGCATATCTACGATCTTTTAAATACGACGACAATAGGCTTATAGTGTTATATTGAGAATATACATACTCACCATTTTCGAAACCCGAATTTATAGCAATTGTTAATTCTTCAATTGCAGTTTAGAATGAAATAATTTAAAATCTTCGAAATAACTTGTAATTTGTAAATTATTTTGAGAAGATCACAGCCTATGATTGGATGGATCATTTATATCGTTTTTTTATACGCAGGCATAACTTTAGATATCTTTAAAGACTCGGGAAATATATTTGATTTAATACTTATATTAATTAAATGTGTCAATGGTATCAGTATACCATTTACAATGGCTTTAAGTATTTGTGTATTTAGATAGTAGACATCATAACATATGTATTTTGTTTTTAAGGTTAGTTACTGTATCAGCTACCTCCCACCATGATACCTCAGTAAAATTAAACACTCTATAATCATTTATTTTATCTGGATACTATTCGAAATCAGCTGAATTATTTGATGATGTATTGCTAATAATCGTATCAACAATATTAATAAAGTATGTGTTAAATTCATTTGGAGAAATCACTGATATGGATAAGATTGGCTTTGTCTTATAGTGGTTAATTATATTACATACTGCCTTTTTGGAGGTTACTATGACTGCTGATGAAGTTATCATGGGACTTTTTTTTAGCTTTAGCAGTAATTTTCTTTTGATACATATACCTGTAATTGCTATACATTAAGTTATTCATACATACAATTACTATACATTAATTCATTATCAGTTGAATTTCTTTTATAAACGTTATATATGCGGCGATGTCGCATCAGTTTTAGTTCATCGTTGCGGGAGGGGGGGAGGTAAAGGTTTTTTTAATTCATTTCGTTTAAACTTTTTTTTTTTTTTTTTTTTAAATGAATGTACAACATTTCAAGAATGTCGTGTTAAAATTTCAATCCAATCGGAGCAAAACTGAGGATGTTATGAACATCTGAGCATCCGTTGAGCGTCCGAGCAAACTGCGCGCAACAGCAAAGAGGAGAGAGTTTAGTAGATCTTCTAAATGAAAGCTCTTTGCTCTATGGACCTGGAATCGACGACTCTATGTGAGTATGAAAAAATTATTTTTTTAGAATTTTTACTTAGTTAAAACTTTAAAGCGTTTTTCTGAAACTTGTCGTTTTTAAATTTTATTTCGTGGATCGATCGTTTTCAAATTTTATACAGTACTTTTTCACACAGTTTAACAGGTAATCCTAGGAGCTTCTTTTTAATAACTATTCATTTTACAATAATAAATATGACGATTTTTTAGCCAAAACCGCTATTTTAGCTTCAAAATGTTACCAAAGTTTGAAAAATCGAAAAAAAACCTCCCAGGATTACCTCGAGAAACATCTCTTTTAACAAATCCATTTTGCTTTTTTTTATTTCAGATGATTCTATTACGAGTTAGGTTGTACACCGCACATCAACATTTTTCGAGGCGCCTCGGGACTTTTACTGCCACTACCTCAATTTTAAACATTTTTTAATAAAAATTTAGCAACATATAGTTTAAATGTTGTACTATTATGTACAAATATTAGAAATAAATTTGCACTGTTTGTGCCGCCAAAAAAAAAATCTTAAAAATATGCTTTTTTCATCAAATTAACGTTATCCCCCCCACCCCCTCTTAACCAATTTAATGATCTTTCGTCTTTAGATAATTTAATGATTACTCGTACATTAATGCAATCAACAGCTGATATTTCACATTGTTGTTCAATTGACAAATTGTTTTGTCATGTGTTTTATTGCAACACATCTAGTGCAACTCTTTAAAAGGGATATACATACGTAAGGTAACACCACCATGTAAGACATTAGTTGGACAAAAATTTGAGATGAGTTTGTTCACTCTTTTATGCTTATTATATTAATTTTAGCAATAGACCACCAGTGTTCATTTATCAATAAGAAATCAACTGATGCCCACTCAAAAATATTTCGAATTCATTAGTTTTGTTTTTGTACTTTGAATATTTAGATGCATTAAACTAAAAACTCGAGATGCGAAATCAAATGAGGACTACCTACGTGAGGACGGCTCGGATGTACCAGCCGAAGTAATTGAAGCTCTCGTGGGCTCATTGAATATCTATAATCACTGAAACTTAACTTTTGACCTAACTGTATATACAAAAAAAAAAACTATTTTTGTCTATTAATTTTTTTATTGTAAATGCATATATGCACGACCAAAACTATTTTGTTGTCTACGACAGTTCGATAAACATTAAGTTTAAGTGATTCCAAATAACGTTTAACTGCCTAGACATAATTTCATGGCATACTTAACTCGTCTAGCGGCTCTTAAACTCGATATTTTGTTCAAATTTGAGATCGTATAGAAGAAACACCTTATATATTTTTTGTTCAAATTTTGCATAAGGGGGGTTTTGATGAGTGCTGATTAACGCTGTACTAACACATTTTAAATAAAAAAATCCCTATAGGGTTATATTGAATTTCGGGGGTTTAAAAAACTATAGCAAGCCATGGGAATGAAAGCTACGGTAGTGTCAGAAGAAACGGCTTTCAATGCCATTTTGTTTAATGTTTAATCGATTATCCAGAAAAATGAGGATTTTATGGATTTCTACACAAATAAAAGTAGACACCCTCTATATATTTTTTTTGGTAGGTGAATGAGATCTTGTTTTTTCTTTTTGTTTCAAAATTGTATTGGGTGTTACATTATACACTTCATTAAATTGTTTGGTATTAGCATAATTAGCACATTTTGGGATAGTCCCAGAAAAATATAATATTGACATTAGAATAATGTAGATTTTTTTCAACTAATACATACACCTAGTATAAATAAGAATGTCCTGGGTATAAATGGTATACACAATGGCGAACATAATGGAATGGTCCTTACGTCAATGTCCAACTCTTGAGTCTTTCGTGTGAGTGTATTTATAAAGCAAAAGGTTTCGTCTACAGTGCCTCGGAAGTAAGTGTTTGCGAAGGTGACAAATTGATTTATGTATTTCTTTATGTTCCTTTTATTACTTTTTCTTAAATGTTCCTTTCAAGGTTTATCTTGAGAAGTCTTACTGTGAAATATTATGTGAAATATTAATAGTGTAGGATTTGTTTAGTTTTCAGTATTTAACTCGTCCCTATTTAATCCTTCTCGAATTAAAATTTTTCATTTTCAGTTTAATCAGTATTTGAACAGATTTACACTAATATTTTTACTTTAAATTTTTTTATTAATTTTTTTTAATTATATAAAAATATATAATATTTTTTTTATTTTTTTCATTTATACAAAGTCATATGAGTCAGAAAGGAGGAGCTTCATACAAAACAAAGATTCAAATAAATTTTTGAAAAAAAAAAAAGTTTTGAATTTTTAAAATTCAATTTAATTTATTTATAATAATAAATAAAAATTTAATCATTAAGAGAAAAAAAAAAAAAAAAAAAAAAAAAAAAAAAAAAAAAAAAAAAAAAAAAAGGAAAAAAAAAAAAAAAAAAAAAAAAACAAAAAAAAAAAAAAAAAAACAAAAAAACAAAAAAACAAAAAAACAAAAAAGAAAAAAAAAAAAAAACAAAAAAACAAAAAACAAAAAACAAAAAAACAAAAAATAAAAAACAAAAAACAAAAAAAAAAAAAGACAAAAAACAAAAAAACAAAAAGACAAAAAAAAAAAACAAAAAAACAAAAAACAAAAAAAAAAATAAACAAGCTTATCCTTAGTTTTTCTCGAAAATCACATTCACTTGTTCAATAATCCATTCAACGAATCTCTTGTGTTTGGCTTATTCTTCTTGTGTGAACTTTGTTGGAGACGCTTTTATGATTATAGCTGTAGGGTTCTTGAATTCAATTTTCCCCGCGAATTTGTTTTCTCAACCTCTTAGGTTCTATTATTATTTATTTTTCTCTTCATCCATTGTCAAATTTTTATATTAAAATTAATAAAATTCATTTTTTATTATTTAAAATTTTAAATTTTTTATATTTTAAAAATCAATAATTTTTTAAAAAAATTTAATTTTTTTCTAATATTCAATTAATTCATATTTTTATCATTTTTTTTTTCATTCTATTAAAATATAATTTATTATTTTCATTATCCATTTTAAAATTCTCTTTTAAAATTATAAATTTTTTTTAAAATAAATTTTTTTTTATATTTAAATAAATTTTATTTCTCTAAAAATTTTTTTTTTATATCATTTTTAATATATTTATTATTTTTCTATTATTAATTTAATTTTTTTTTTAATATTATTATTTCAATATTTTTTCCATTCATATTTTTTTTTTATTATATTTCTCTTAAATGAAAATTTTTTTATGATGTATTTATTAAAGTATAAAAAATTTTTTCTATTTTTTTTTTATTATATTATATTTTTTTTTATTTTTTTTAAATATAAAAAACCCCAAAATTTTTTTTAAAAATATATCTTTTTTTTTAATTATAATTTTTATTTTTTTTTTTATTTATATTTTCCTTTAATTAAAAAATAAAACTATTAAATTTATTATATTGGTGATTTAGCATTTCTTTTTTTTTTTTTTAAATATTTTTTTTATTTTTTTTTTTTTTTTTTTATATTTTTTATTAATTATTTAATTTTTTTTTTTTTTTTTTTTTTTTTTTTTTCATATTTTTTTTTTTTACTTACTTTTAGTCGTAAAGGTCCTTTTGGACGTAAAGTATTTAGTACATATACTATACGAAGGCATCGATGTAGGTATTCATATGTAGTTTACCTGTATATTATTAAATACACTCACGTAAGTAACGTATGTAAATACATAAGGGCATTCTTTGTCAAATCAGCTCCCCCCGTCCAAAATTCGGAGCAACCAAGAAAGTGTTCGATTTGGCTTATTCTCTAGCTATTCATGTCTAGTTCTTTCTGAGCTGTGGATTTTCTTGAAAAAAGACCTTTCTGGATCTCAGATTTTGATTTTCTGGATTCTGGATTCAGATGGTGGCCATCATATGCTGAAAAAACGATATAGAAAACGGAAAACACTGAAAAAAGAAAAAAGTTCCTCTAGAATCAAAAAATAGCATGTCTTTATGTATTTGCACTGAAACCAAATCTGGAAATTGCTCCGTGGGGTCAGGATTATTCTTGGGCGTTTTTTGAGATCAGCAAGGAATCCTAAAACAATGTATGTCACGTCGGATTCTGTATGCTGATTAGGTCGATAATGAAATAAAATAATAAATATAAAAGTTTTTTTTTTTTTTATAAATTTTTTTTTTTGTTAAAAATTCTTTTTTTTTTATATTTTTTTTTTTTTTTTTTTTTTTTTTTTTTTTTTTTTAAATCTTTACACGAATAGCTACAAAATAAGCTAAACCACATTTTGTTTGTTGTTCAAAACTTTGGGTAAAAAAAAATGGAAAAAAATATCATTGGGGTACTGAAAAAATGTTTTAGACTTTTTTGAGGGACGGCTTCTGCCTCTCCGACAACCTAAAATGAATTTAATGACTAGAACGAGATCGTGGAAAGCGTGGTTAGATGACGAAATAGTAAGAAAAGTTATTTTTAAAGAGTTTAGAATGCAATTTTAGATCCGTGTACAAAATTTCAAGTAAATAAAGTGAATATAGCCATTATTTAAAAAAATATATATATTTCTTTTATAAAAATGTTTGAATATTTTCTATTAAAATTATTTTCTAAAAAATTTTCGCAAAAACGAAGGCATTTTTTTTGATATTAACAATTTTTAAAAAGAAATTTTATTCTAATATTCACAAAAAAATCCAACTACCTGTAACATAAAAGCCATTGCAACAACATGGGTCATAAATAAAAGCTTTTTTTTATTTAGTCATGTTATTTGTGGTCAAATAGAAAAATTCCTTAGATCACCCAAAGATCACCCCATATGTTCAATATCTCAGTAATAAATTCGTTTCCCATTTGTTGCGAACTCTTTGGTCCACACAGTATATAATATTCCTGTGCAATGAAATAGCTACATGCATTTATCGAAAGTATACATACGATTGAGTAATTATGTCTCTCTAACCTGAACTCCCTCTAACTTAAGGGGTAGACCGGGGCACGTTTACGCGGATTTTTTTGAATGGATTTTATAATTTTTATGTTTTAACTTGGGAAATTTTAGACATTGTGGTTTTATAAAGCAGTTAATAAAGTCAAAATGTGTGTATTCACTTGTTGTCCTATTTGTGTTTTTAACCGTAAAAAAATTTTTTTAGGTCCAAGTCTGTTTGTCTTCGGTTTCATATTTTAATATTATATTTGTTTAAATATTTAATCAAACATCTTCTAAACATCAAACTTTTAACAGACATCTAACTTGGTTATGTTAGTTTGTTGAACATAATGTCTTACCATCTGTAAAATAAGAGAGAAAAATAAAAATTACAGGCTGAATAGTCTATAAAGTTAAAGCTGAACAGGCATGAATACAGAACTATATGATTGTAAGCTATAAGAGAAGAATCTGTTACTGAATTAAACAAATTAAATGATGATTTAGGGGGGGGAGGGGGGGGGGGGGGGGGGGGGGGGGGAGGGGGAAAGGGGAAGAGGAGGGGGGCCCGCGCGGGGTGTGGAGAGAGTGGGGGGGGGGTGGGTGGGGGAGAAAAAGGGGGGGTAATTGGGGGGGGGGGTTTTTTTTTTTTTGGGGGGGGGGGGGGGGGGGGGGGGGGGGGGGGGGGGGGGGGGGGGGGGGGGGGGGGGGGTGTGATAGGGGGGGGGGGGTTTCCTCCCCCCCCCCCCCAGAATGTGGGGGGGGAAATTGGGCCGGGGGGGGGGGGGGGGGGGGGGGGGGGGGGGGGGGGGGGGGGGGGAACGGCCCCCCCCCCCCCTGTGGGGGGGTTTTTCCGGGGTTTAAAAATTTTTTTTTTTTTTTCGGGGGGGGGGCCCCGGGGAACCCCCCGGGGGTTTCACCCACCGGGGTTTCTCGCAGTGCGAGATGTGTTTTTCGTGCGGTATATGGAATGGTGATTTGCAAAACTAAATAGCCTGAAAAGAACGTGCGTAAAGGTGCCCTGATGTCAATGCGTAAACGTGCCCCGTGTCCATGTTTGGATTTATTTTTAATGTGCAACGAAAATTAATAACATTTCTGTTCATACAAATACAGTTCTCAAACAAGGATACAATTCTGCTAATGTCCATATATTTGTTTATCCTTAACTAAGTACTATTAGTTCACAATAAGTTTCAATAAGTTCAACACAAAATTTACTCAGCTTGACAGAAAACAGGTTATCCTTTCCGCATGCTAGACCGAAGCTCGGCTGACGCTCAAAAACTTGTGAGAATACCCGCTGGAGAGAAGCATCAATCTGTCATGACTGGTGGCGCGCCAGTTATAACTCGTTTCGGAAAAAGTGCAATTCGTAAACGTGCCCCATGCGTAAACGTGCCCCGATCTACCCTACTATCCAGGAAATGTTTTTCCATTTTTTTTATTGGCTTAAATGATGCATAAACTATTCAAGAATGAATTATATGCAAAGACTATTTCGTCGGGGAAAATGCGATAAACAATTTTTAACAACACGCCTTCGAGCCCTCCGAAATGTTTAAACAGGCCACTCACCTGCGCGCGGTATTTTAAATATATTATAATAATTTTTGCTGGTACAAATGAATTATATTTCTTCAAAATAATGATGACGTTAGTAAATCTCAGAGAAGCCATATTGAACACTATAATAATCGTATCGACTGTCGATAAACACGCAGTACAAAACGTTTTGAATCTTTAAATGCGTTTTTCTCGAAACCACGTTTTTCAAATTAGCGTACGCTGTAACTCGCTCAATTTTTGTCGGTTTCACTTGAAATTTTAACTGTGACTTCCTAGATAAATTATCTAGGGAAGTACACACGATTTTTAAGATTATAAATAATTAAAATTTTGTTAAGAATTTAAGGTCTATTTTTAGCAAAAAAAAAGTTAAAAAAAATTAAAACTGACACCAATTTGCGAATTTTCGAAAAAAATTTATAATCATGGGTACTTCCCTAGAAAAACTAATGTAGATTAATGACATTCTTTTTTTGCTCTAAGTAGTGTTCGGAGACTGCTATGGTGTACGCCGATTCGCTCCTAGGAAAAAACACATGTTCAGGTTACCAAGTGCCAAGACGCCGTATTGTATCGTAAATTTTAATAAAAAAATTTTATGTATACCTCAAAACATGTATAATAAAGTCTTAAAATTTTTGATCCATTGAATAGTTTTAAAGAAAAAAAAATCCCAAAAAGGTTCATTTTTCAGTGCACCTGGGTTGTATAATAACCCCTTAAACCAGTTCAACGCGCAGATGGAAATTCGACTTAGAAGGAGTTCACTTAACTACGTAAAAATATAACTTGTTGTTTGTAATGATTCCTTAGGCAGCGTTTTTTTCCAAAATTTTGACTCAAGTGGTTTTTGAAATGAACGATTCTATTTTATTATAGAATGAATATTCAGTCAGTCCCCCTTACCTGAACAGGCTCTGCGGCCTGAGCGGCGACGGCAGCCCCACGAGGGTGGGATGCAGAGGCACGGCACTGAGGGCGCTCCACAGCTCGGGGCGCCGCAACGCCGCGGCGGAGGCCTGGTCGGCGAGCACGGTGAAAGTGTGCCAGTGGGCCTGCATCCAGGAGGCCACGCAGCGCCTGCACCAGCTCACGGCCCGTCGGCGCCAAGTGGACCTCCAGAGAGCTCGCTTCCTGCAACATAAAAAAGGGGCGGCGGTCAGATCGAGACGCAGCTAGAGGGAGGATAAGGATATGGGACAGTCAGAGTCAACAAATCAATCCCGTATTTTATGCCGGACGTCAGTAACCTAATACGCCAGACCTGTTGTCAAAAATACCTCGTTTTTTGCCAAAATTAGTTACAGCACGAAAATATACATAAAAAATCGGAAAAATTCCTAGAAATTGAATAAACTACTTTTCCAGAACTGAATTTCGCCGTGTCATATTCAAAATGGCATCCAAATTTGGCCAAAAACCCTTTTTTCGTTTAAAAAAAAAACTATGCATCCTACAAAAAAAAGTTTCAAACAAAAGTTGTAGGACTTATTAAAACAAACAATTTAAGCCTTAATCCGACTTTAATAAATAAATAAATATTTTTTATTGCAAAAAAACAGCTAAAAAAGCAGCGATTTTTTCACTTGCTTATATATTTGAGGGATATAATATTTTTTTCATGGAACTTGGGGAATGTATAGTCCTCAATAAGTAGAATAAGCTGATATTTTGATCATTGCAAAATTCCTGATAGTTTTTGCAAAAATCGCATTTTTCGCAAAAAATGCTTTTTTTAGCTCCAATAATTCATACACAAATGCACTTAGAGAGTTCAGTTAGGGCTTAAAAGTTTCTTCAAGACTTGTACTTTTGTGTACAAATAAAGCGCGAATCGTAATATGATTGTTAATATGCTAAAATAACCGCGCAAAAGTCGCCATTTTTTTACCGAAAAAAAATATTTTTTTTCAAAAAAGTAAGTTATATCGAAATGGCGTTATTGCCATTCGATAGCTGCTATTTTTTTACAATTTAAAAAAAACTGCCAAAATGATGCCTCCGCCTCGATGTTCGTTCATGCGCGTGGTGGTCGGAGAGAGAGACGCCGTTAGTTAGCCGCAAGTTAGTGAGTCGGCTTCTCTCTCTCCGACCACCACGTGCAGGCAGCATCCTGTATAGGGGTCAATACCATGTAGTCTACAGATCAGGAAATGACATTGACTTCCATAAAATAATATTTATATTAAAGTAGAAGTATCTAACTACGATTTGTACACATGTCAGCTCTTAATATTAAGAAATTAGGCAGTGGCGTTTGTAAAACAAAATTATCTCGGCTCCAGAAGGTATAGGGTAGTTTTTTTTTAATTCGTAACAAAATAGCAGCTATCGAATGGCAATAACGGCATTTCGATATTATATAATCTTTTCGAAAAAAAAAATTTTTTTCGGTAAAAAAAAAAGTCGACTTTTGCGCGGTTATTTTAACATATTAACAATCATATTACGATTCGCGCTTTATTTGTACACGAAATTACAAGTCTTGAGAAACTTTTAAGCCCTAACTGAACTCTCTAAGTGCATTTGTGTATGAATTATTGTTGAGTTTAAAAAAAAACTTTTTTTGCGAAAAATACGAATTTTGCAAAAACTATCAGGAATTCTGCAATGTTCAAAATATCAGCTTATTCTACTAACCGAGGACTATACTTTCCCCAAGTTTCATGAAAAGATATTATATATCTTTTAAAGATATAAGCAATTGAAAAAATCGCGGTTTTTGGCTGTTCTTTTGCAATAAAAAAATTATTTATTTATTTATTAAAGTCGGATTAGGCTTATATTGTTTGCTTTAATAAGTTCTATAACTTTTATTTGAAACTTTTTTTGTAGGACGCATACTTTTTTTAAACGAAAAAAAAAATTTTTGGCCAACTTTGGACGACATTTTGAGTATGAAAATTCAGCTCGGGAAAAGTAGTTTATTCAATTCTAGGGGATTTTTTCCGATTTTTTTTATGTATATTTTCGTGCTGTAACTAATTTTGACACGTAAAAATGTATTGGACTTGGCCTATCCTATAATGGACAATGCGAGTTTCACGAGACTCTTTCAATAATAAGCGAACAAACGTTTCAATGTCCATAGACGAACTTAAAAGGCATAGGAGCAATATTTTATTTTTTTTATCTTTTTTTATCGTAGAGATCAATGAGTGCTGGTAATAACTGAAATTGGTTCATATTGATAAAAAAAGCCATGGATATGTTTCAAAACCAGTTGAAATGAAAAAGAAGTTATTTTCAATTTCAATGTCAAGGTCATGAAACTCACTTTTTTCAAATGGGAATACCTTGGGTCATTATGTTAAATTCTTTAAAAATCCCTCTGTTGAGGAATGATTCCAAAAATAGGGTAATTAATCTTACATAAATGATATTTTCGATCACAAGCTTTGAGCCGTTTAGAGATTTAAAATTAAAAACTGAAATTTTGAAAAAGGGTCTCAAAATTAATTATTTTTAAAGCTTCTTACTCAGAACTGCTTTCAAATTGAACTTGCACAAAACATTAATCCCATTAAAAATTACTTATTTCTCTAATCTAGTCGGTTAGCTATGAAAAAACGTGAAAACGATAAAAGACTTCGAAATATTTATGTTCAAAAGTTATTGAGTGTGACCTATCTTCACAGACATGCGGGTATAAGATAAATTCTAAAATCAAAGATTAACATTTGTAAGCCAAATATTAGATTCCATTGAGATGTTTGCAAAAAATGCGTAAATAGTAGGATATTTCGTCATAAAGGCAGACAGTAGTTATTAGTAGGATACTGAAATGTGTGCGGCAGCGCAGGGCTTGGAACTATAAAACTCCATGATAATGAAAGTAAAATATAAACCGTATTTTTTAAGCGCCATGTACATTATATACACGTGTATTTCTTGCCTAAATGCTCCTAAAAAAATGCTCCTAAGCCCGCGTATGCGCAGTAGTACGCCATCCCGCCGCGGGAACGCAGGATACTCTTACGCAGTTTTACATGCGGACAGACAATCACACCGAAGCGAAGCTTAGTTACTGTCATTTCGCGGCTGTTGAAAGGGCAGATTAAGGCTCCATGGCGCCTTAACAGACATCCAGACAACTTCCTCGGTCTCTCTGCAATCTTTAAGTGATATGTAGTTTATATGGGGGGGGGGGGGGGGAAAAAAAAAAGAAGGGGGGGGGGGGGAAAAAAGGGGGGGGGGGGGGGGGGGGGGGGGGAAAAAAAAAAAAAGGGGGGGGAAAAGGGGGGAGAGAAAAAAAAAAAAAAAGGGTAAGGAAAGGGGGTGTTTGGGGGAAAAAAAAAAAAAGGGGGGAAAAAAAGAATTTTGGGGGTTTCAATACTTTTTTCGTCTACTAAACTTTCTTCAACTAAATCCCCCCAAAAAAAAGGTTTTATTAAAAAAAAAAGAAAAAAAAAAAAAGATGAGGGAGAGGGGGGGGGGGGGGGGGGGGGGGGGGGGGGGGGGGGGGGGGGGGGGGGAGAAAGGGGGGGGGGGGGGGGGGAAGGGGGGGAGGGGAAAAAATTAAAAAAAAGTGGGGGGGGAAGGGGGGGGGGGGGGAGGAAAAAAAATAAAAAAAAGAGAGGAGAGGGGGGGGGGGGGGGGGGGGGGGGGGGGGGGGGGGGGGGGGAAAAAAGGTGGGGGGGGGGGGGGGGGAAAAGGGGGGGGAAAAAAAAAAAAAAAAAAGGGGGGTTAAAAAAAAAAAAGGAGGAAAAAAAAAAAAAAATTTATAAAAAAAAAAAATAAAAGGAAAAAAAAAAAATAAAAAAAAAAAAAAAAAAAAAAATAAAAAAAGGGGGGGGAAAGAGGGGGGAAGGGGGGGGGGGGGAGGAAAAGGGGGGG
This sequence comes from Aromia moschata, assembly GCA_029963805.1. Classification (NCBI taxonomy): domain Eukaryota; kingdom Metazoa; phylum Arthropoda; class Insecta; order Coleoptera; family Cerambycidae; genus Aromia; species Aromia moschata. Next base: position 211,397 of record JAPWTK010000049.1, on the reverse strand, counting down.
GAAAAAAAAAGAAAAAAAAAAAAAATAGAAAAAAAAAAAAAAAAGGGGAGGGGGGATGAAGGGGGGGGGGGGGGGGGGGGGGGGGGAGGGGGGGGGGGGGGGGGGGGAAAAAAAAGGGGGGGGGGGGGGGGAAAAAAAAAAAAAAAAAAAGGTGGAAGAAAAAAAAAAAAAAGAAAAAGAGGGGAGAGGGAAAGGAGAGAGGGGGGGGGGGGGGGGAAGAAAGAGGGGGAAAGGGGGGAGAAAAAGGGGGGGAAGGGGAGAGGGAAGAGAGAGAGAGGGGGGGGGGGGTGTGTGTGTGGGGGGGGGGGGGGGGGGGGATGTGGTGGGTGGGGGGTTTGGAGGTGTGGTATAAATGTGGGGGGGGGGGGGGGGTGGGTGGTGGGAGTGGTGGGGGGGGGGGGGGGGGGGGGGGGGGAAATGGGGGGGGGGGGGGGGGGGGGGGGGGGGGGGGGGGGGGGGGGGGGGGGGAGGAAGAGGGGTTTATAAGTAGGTTTTATAAGGGTAGGGGGGGGGGGGGGGTTTTTTATAGGGGGGGGGGGGGGGGGAGGGGAAAAAAAAAGAGGGGGAGGAAAGGGAAAAAAAAAAAAAAAAAAGGAGGGGGGGGGGGGGGGGTGGGGGGGGGGGGGGGGGGGGGGGGGGGGGGGGGGGGGGGGGGGGGGGGGGGGGGGGGGGGGGGGGGGGGGGGGGGGGGAGGAAAGGGGGGGGAGAGAAGGGGGGGGGGGGGGGGGGGGGGGGGAGAGGGAAGGAGGGGGGGGGGGGGGGGGGGGGGGGGGGGGGGGGGAAAGTAAAAAAAAAAAAAAAAAAAGTGGGGGGGAAAAAGAAGGAAAAATGGGGGGGGGGGGGAAAAAAAAAGGGGGGGAAAGGAAAGGGGAGGGAAAAAAAAAAAAAAAAAAGGGGAAAAAAAAAGAGAAAAAAAAAAAAAAAAAAAAAAAAAAAAAAAAAAAAAAAAAAAAAAAAAAAAAAAAAAAAAAAAAAAAAAAAAAAAAAAAAAAAAAAAAAAAAAAAAAAAAAAAAAAAAAAAAAAAAAAAAATATGATAAAAAAAAAAAAAAAAAAAATATTTTTAAAAAAAAAAAAAGAGAAAGAAAAAAAAAAAAAAAAAAAAAAAAAAAAAGGGGGGGGGGGGGGGGGGGGGGGAGGGGAGGGGGGGGAAAAGGGGGGGGGGTGGGGGGGGAGGGGGGAAAAGGGGGAAAAAAGGGAAAAAAAAAAAAAAGAAAAAAAAGGGGGAAGGGGGGGGGATTTTTTTTTTTTGGGGTGGGAAAAAAAAGGGGAAAAAAAAAAAAAAAAAAAAAAAAAAACTCCCCCCCCAAAAAAAAAATGGGTTAAATTAAAAAAAAAATTTGTATGGAATAAAAAATTTTGGTTTAAAAAATGTTCATTTTTAAACCAAAATTTAAAAAAAACAGATCTACTCCATTTACAAACTGGTTATATGTAATTACTATTGCATGTAATTACACCTATTGCAAATGGCAAAACTAGCTCAAGCATGTTTAAGCTATATGCTATCCGCTCCTACAACTTAGGACTTTATTTATCTTAAAGGTGTTTGTACATTTTCTGTTGTTATCAGTGAGAAAGAGAAATTGTGATCAGGTAATAAATAACATTATTTTGATAGTATGATAATATGTTTCGTTACTAATAGGTTTAGTGTGTTTTAATATCGGTTTTCCATATTTGTTTAGCGTTGTTGTTTAGTTTATTGATTTTAAATTGCATGTTAGCTTTTTTCGCTATTTATAGCAACTGATAGGTAGTTTAATATTCCCATTTAAAAGAAGAGGTGAAAAGAGATTATAAACCACGGAAAAATATTATCTTACGTTACGCCAGAAACTGGAATATTTCTGGAAAAAAATGTTCGAATGCGTTCGACGCTGGCGTCGTGCAGTTTTTCTTTCTTTTATACATGCCAAATTTAGTCTCAAATGATAGGAAGATCACGATTTTTTGCAGATTACAATGTCCTTTAGCCACTTACGAATTAAATAAGGCGGTTAAAGTAAAACAATCACCGTGTACAAATAAATGCAAAAATCACAGACGCCATGATAGATGTGACATATATTAGTAATCCTTGTGTTTAACTTAGAATGAATGACCTTTTCAAATTAAAATATCAAATAATAACAGCTTTCGCAATAAAAATAAAATAAATTAAAATAAATGTTCATTGTTCTCTCAGTAAGTAACCGTTGATATTTGCCCACATGTATATTACAAAAGACTAGTTTTACAAAACAACTGACAAAAATTGTGGCAAAACGTTATTACAACCTATAGAGAAAAAGGTAAAATAGTAGAGAAATTTAAATTAACATGATGTAGTTAACAGAAAACAGAACAAAAGTGAAACATTACGTTACGAATTTAGGTATAGCAATTTTCTCGTCCACTGTTTAGTAATGTCCTTAATATATATGTACATACATATGTATCCTAAATGCTCTATGGTCTGTCAATTTTCAAAACAGTTTAAATTGTACATTAAAAAAAGGCTGTTTATAAAAGTACATTTTAAAAAACTATGGTTTAAAATGTATTCTACCACGCATATTTCTTTAGAAACGAAAACTGGTCAAAAATGAAATAACCGTCACTTGTGTGTTTGCATAAAAAATATTATGTTTCATTTTATTTTGTTTATAACGTTTTCTTTTAAAAAGCCCGTTGTGGTAACGAGTTCGTACCTAAATATTAAAATAGTAAATATTTTTTTTAAATAGTAAATAGTTTTTAAATAGGAAATTTGTAGACATAAATATTTATTTATTTTAAGACATTATTTTTATAAAATAACTGGAGTATTATAATATGCATACTTCCTTTAATTTAATTCTGCGAATAAAAAACATTTATTTCAACAGTTTTCCAATATAATGTGTCGATTAACTGATTATTTAGAGATATGTTATAAATTCAATTCAACTTGGAAACAATTTTACTAGAAAAAATATTTAAAAACAATTTTTCAGATTAAACTTGGCGGCGAACCCCCTTCAACCACCGTTTTTTTGGGAAGCCATTTTTCCCTAGAAAACTGATAGATATCAGTTAATAGACAATTTAATTTCGCATGCAACAGTATAAGTTAGTGTGGATCTATTTGAAAAAAAAAGTTATTACTATTGGAAGATAGTAATGTTTAACAATTGGTATATGCGACGGAGAATAACAGCAGTGAAAAGGGGAAGAAATTGATGTACTTACAGTGCACCAACAGTACCAACAGTAGCATTGCCTTTGTCCGCATTAGATAAAACACATCAACATTATTTATTTGTATCACAGATACGAAGCAGTCCATTTTCGAAACGTTTTCGTGTAGTAATAAACCACTAGGTGCATCTGGTTTCTCCTTACTTTTTTTTTTTGAAATAATACATCCACATCCATGACCCGCTCACCTACTAAATTGGATAATTCCGCAACAATGGCTGGTGGGTGGGTAATAAACAAACGGAATAATAATTCGAGGAAGAATCGTAACGATTTCCCGAGGGGCGTAAACGAAAAGAGCCAACAAAACGTCACAATGGAAAAAATAAGCACCAATTTAGCTCAACTGGAGCCGCATAAATACTTTAGCTTCCTCAAAGATAGCAACACACGACACGGCTCGGCGTCGCGCCTTAGAGAACAGCCATAAATAAGTGCTTTAAATCTTTTAAGCTCTTTATTAACGTCGTTGTTAATGTACGGCGAATTACAGCGACTAAACACCTCTGTTGTATGAATTAATTGTAGCGCACTGTTATCTATTAAGCGTGGCGTGTACGCGATTGGCATGGTTAAACCGAGATCGATCTCTGAGCGATCAGTGACCATAAGTTATCATATATAAATATATAAACTACATATCACTATTTACTAAAGATTCGCAGAGATTACTATGAAGTCGCGGAGATGTTGTCTGACATGATGTCTTTTTTTGGCGTCCTTTTTGGCATGTTCAATCTGCCCTTATGTTGTCCAAGCATTCTAAATCACAATGACACTGATATGCGTAACGAAACACTCGGTCTATACCTACAATAGACGAAATGCCACAGGGCGGGTATTCTCGACGGAGCGTGATTCTAACCTGGTTTTTTTGCGATGTGATATTATATTGATATGATATTATATTGATATTATATTGATATGAATGATATGTTATTGCAAGCGCACAACACTACCCATTTCGGGCCTCTTGTATGTCAGACGCGGACAGTCTATAATTCGTTGTGTTGTGCGATTCGTTATTGAAATTGCTTATTTTAAAATATTAATTATATGGTTTGTACCTATATACTCTATCACATACAATGCCGTGTTCCCTCTGAATTGTTTGCTACATAAAATGTCTGCTGATAAGTGAGCGGTTACTCAGAATTATGGCGTTCAAATGTTATGATTTAGATTTTGAATAAAAAAGGTAACACCGAGAACTTTTTTTTCGATGAAAATTAACATGATTTACCAAACACTGCTGACGAATGTTAACTTTCGGTTTCTAAAATTTTCTTTTTAGCTACTGAAGTGTTAAAAATATGTGTTGTTCCGACCCTAAGTTTAAAATAAAATTAAAACAGAATATAATTATTAATCTAGTGTATTTTATGAACATTTACAATATTTTTTGGAAATATATTAGTATTACCATAGATTTACGTATATTTATGTATCAGTATTGTTTTTTTTAAAAAGAAGTTCCCCTCTAAGTCAAACTCCCATCTACTCATCGAACTAGAGGGAGTTCAGATTAGAAGAAGATAAATAAGGCGACCGGCGCCTGTAAGGTAGGAAATAAGCAGTTTTGGAGGACCTTTAAAACAAAAACGAGTTTAATCAGTTATCTTGAAAAATGAGGATTATATGGATTTGTGCATAAATAAATATATGCATTGTAAATATGTGTGTTGGCACAAAATATGTATTAAATATGTAGGTATGTATTAAATTCTAGGTTAGCTTAAAAAGCTGATTAACAAGCTTTTTTTGTTTTTCTTAGCAAACAGTTTCCAATTACAACAAAGCGATGACGTTATTCAATAGAGAATAATTTATACGTATATTAAGGTCAATATTTATGTGTTCGATAAAGAGATTACGATTTAACAAGTTCGACTTATAGACTGATATAAGTTCGACTTATATGTAGACTGATATTTCAATGTTAACCATCTGTTGCCTCAACAAAAATTCGAGTTAAAGGGGAAATTCGACTAATAGCGATGTCAGCTTAGAGAGAGTTGTCTGTATTCCAGTAATATTTTCTCCATACTTCTTTTTTTTTTTCATAGTTCTTTCAGATACTAGATAGTAGATCTAGCACCTTAAAGGATAAGTAAATAAACTGTTCGTCAAAATTAGCGTACACTTATTTAGATCTGCGCCATTTGCGTTCTGTTGAACTTAGAGACTTGCGGTTTTCAATTTTCGGTTGCCTATTGGGTTCGTTTTAATGCCCCGAGGTCGCTACGCTATGGCTTAAACGGTTCGCCGTCCACACCCCAAAAAGTAACCCCATGTCGAAATTTAAATTTGCAAGATTTTGACGATAATTTCAGAGATCTAACAGGATCACTCCATTCCGGCACACATTAATACCTCCTCAATAAATTAATTTCCAGACCCAAGCCAATCCTTTGCATTTACGCATGGTTTTTATGTGGCTTGACCCCTGTTGGGTGAATCAATTGATCCTAATGCTGCCTAATAATAATAAACTAATAATAAATTTCACCGTTTGACAACTGAAGCACCCCTCCAGGCCACGTCCACGCGGATCCCCCACTCACCCCCTCTGGTTCCGCTCCTGTAGAAGGCTGCGTGGGATGTCTTTTGTCTCGAATTCATGTCACGGCATTACTTGAAGGCTCTCTAAGTCGGCGGAACACACTGCGGACGGCCGATTGAGCACCAAAATTGATATTTCAACTCTAACCCACCCCTGAAAATTTGCCGCGCTAAGGAATTGTAAGCGGGTCTTCATGCGTCGAGTGACTTTAAAAGCTTTCATGAGGATGCATGAACTCTCAAGACCACCCAAACAGCACTTTTTCCACTAATTTTACGACCGAGAGCATGTTTTGGTGGCCTACCTAGCAGGGCGCTAACTCAGTCGAGGCTTCATGGGATCAAGTCACAGTGAACACTGGCCGCGCGTACTAAGCATCTCTTACGAATTCCGCGATTGTCGACACACACACAAGTACAAAGGAAGGTTCCGCCTACCCATCGAGCCTTCTTTTCCCAAAAAATTTGTTGGAAGGAGTCAAAAACAGCGGACGATGGTACGCAAAAGTTAATCTGAATGCCATGACATGAATTCGAGACATATAGCCATCCCACGCAGACTTCTACAGGGACGGAAACAGATGGGGGTGGGTGGGGAGTTGGAGTAGGTGTGACTTAGAGAGCTGCTTGGGTTGTCAAAGGGTGAAAGTGAGTTGTGGCACCTCACACCAACTTATTTGGTAGCATTAATCTAAATGGATTCTCCCAACAGCGGTCAAACCACGCAAAACCCCTTTGCGTAAATGCAAAGAGGTGGCTTAGTGTGTCTGGAAATGGGTTGAGGAAAGGGGAGAGCGATCAAATACACAGAACTTATCGATGATATCTTAATGTGTGCCAAGATGGAGTTTTTACTCGATAGCGTCCTTCTTAGTCCATCCTGTATGTCTCTGAAATTGCCGTCAAAATCTTGCGCATTCAAATTTCGACATGGGTTTTTTGAGGTATGGACGGCGCACAGTGGCTAGAATCCAGAATTCCTGGACAAAATTCTCAAAGTACATGTTTTATCTGAAATGTCGTACTCATGGGTTTTTGGGTTCGACTAATTAGCGAATGTCAACTCAGAGAGAGTCTCAGTATTCAAAATGGCTGATCCAAAATGGTGGACTTTGTTCTGTCGGATACTAGCTAGTATCTAGACTTTAAGGATAAGTTTTTTAACTGTTCGCAAAATTAGCGTAACACTTTTAAGATCAGATCCATTTTCGTTCTGTTCAACGAGACTTGCGGTTTTCAATTTTTTTTGCCTATTGGGTTCGTTTTAATGCCCCATTCGCTACGAATTATAGTTGAAACGTTTGTCGTCTACCAAGTAACCCGATGTGGAAAGTTTGATATTTGCAAGATGCTGCGAAAACAAAAACAGGAACACTGTGCACTTCGGCACACAGTTAATCCTCCTCACTAAATTAAGTTATAAAATAACTGCATTTACGCATACTTTTTAAATCTTTCCCCGTTCCTGCAATCAATTTTCCTAATGGTTTATTGTGTACCTAATCAAAAAAGTTCATCTTTACAATTCCAAATTCAAATAAAAGCCAACGTGCAGGATACCCACTACCCTTATTCCGCCTCTAGAAGGCTGCGCTGGGATTCTTATTCCCGAATCATTGTCTTATTGCAACTTGAAGGCTTAGTCGACAGAACCACTCGACGGCCGCTTCATTACCAAAATAGAATTCATCACCACTAACATCGCCGCTATTATTATCATTGTCAACATCAAAGCTTTCATCTGGATCATGAACTTATCACCCAGCATGTCATTTTCCTCTAAATTCGCGCGATGACTAATGGCCTACCTGAACGCAGCGCGTCGAGGCTATGACAGTGAACACTGGCCGCGGTACTAAGCATCTCTTACGAATTCCGCGATTGCACACAAATGTGGAAGAGTTACCTATCTTGCCTTCTTTATGGACATTTTCTCTACACATAAACCAATTTTAAGCTGTGGCAGATACTCGCCATGGGATGCACAACTAAATCTGATGGATGTATTACGATTCATCGTGGGCTAGAAATGGAATATCACATTTGTATCAGTCACAACGATTAGAGTTTTGTACGTCAACTTCAGGCCTTTCTGTAAGCAGACTAGCATTCAATACATATGCGACATTTCTACATACCTTCCAGGGACGCACCATGTTGGGTTGAATGATTTTGTAGCACTTGGGTTTCACTGAGATGAAAGCTAGTTATGGTACCTCACACCAACTTATTTGGGACGAATGTGAATGATTCTAACAGCGGTCAAACCACGCAACCCTGGAATTCGACAAGTGTGGCTTTGTGGGTACACCTGCCGGTTGAGGTATGCGACCGAACTACACTGTACTTTTCGGAGATCCTAGTATTCTAGCACCGAGGTTTTACAACATAAAGTGGTACTTTTCCTCGAACCGTAACACTCTGATTTTGGTTTTATCTTGCCAGTTCAATTTCGAATGTTTTGAGCCCACTGGACGGCGAACCGTTTAGGTCACAACATAGCGCCTAACCAACCCTAGATTCATTCAAACCAACCCTATAGGCTACCGAAAATTAAAAACCTCTAAGTCTCTAATTCGAATAGAACGCAAATTGTGCTAATCTAAAATGTGTTACGCTAATTTTGACGAGCAGTTTATTTTGTAATTGCAAAATTTAAAGACTTTAAAATCATATAACTGCCTCAACAGTATCTTGTAAATCCTTTATCAGCATCGTTATTAGAGCGACAAATTACAAATACTTAACACCTCTGTTGTGGGAATGAATTGTAGCGTAATGTAATTTATTAACCGTAGCAAATATTTGTAGTCCAGTATATTATCTTAACTAGCTGCAGAGTCTACTCAATGTACCCAGTCAAGTATAATAATACGCACTCAGGAATATGATTATTTTCATCCGAAATAGAATATACATTTTCAGACAGTTTAATATTGATACGGCAGTTTTGTTGCTAAGAGAAATCAGACAGAATCGGGGATAGAAAACAGTTCGACTATACGTATGTCGTGGTCATATTGCAACTTAACAAGTTCAAAAAATTTAAATTTGTGTTTGATTTTTCCATAATGTTTTGCGCGTGTAGCCTTACATGGAACGTAGTCGATCCACTTTAGACGTTTCTTTGCCAAATATGTATCCGATTTTACATTGCCTAGCCATACATTACGTAAAACATATTTACAGAAGATATATTAACGTGTCATGGGAAATATCAAAGAACACATATGTAAAGTGGGCGAAACAACAAATTTTGCAGTCAAAATAAGGTCGTTAATGCCCTCGATATTGATAGCTAATAAACGGATATTTTTAAAAAGTGGGCGCCTTTTGCATTAGCATCTCTCTCAGATTGTATAGAGACATCCAAAAAAAAAAAAAAAGTCATCAAAGTTGGCCAAGAAAAAAAAAAGACGTATTTCTATTCTTAGTCGAATTTATAACCTTATTTACTTGTCAAAACTGTCACATCATATGACAGCTATTGTTTATTTTACAAATTGTGACAGTCACTTGTCAAAAGTTTAACATAACCGAAAAGCTTAGACATGACCGCTATTTCTATCTCTCTCGTTCATAGCCAGAGTTGATGACGTTTATTTTTGGATGTCTCTATATAATAAGTCTCTAAATTCGTGCGGGTTGACTTTCAATTTTTAGAATTGTGCACTTTGTATGAGTAAAACAGTAAAACAAAATTTAAATTGGCAAGCATTGATCTGACAAAACTTTTTTCTTCGTTGCATGTTAATTTATTTTTGTTATTTACTTAGACGCTTAGACCATAACTGATTTTGATATAAAGCATATACCTGTATGTTGTGTATCGGATACTCCATAGAGTGTGAAACAGCCAAATGGAATAAATTCAGTAGCTCCATTACAATGCATTTTTTTTTAGAAAATACCGAGTCACGTCAATTTCTAATTCTAAAATGACATCTTGCGACGTAAAAATGTTATCCCTAAATCCAACCCCTTCAGGTGACAATTAGGTACAACCCCTAAATTTTCAAATTGGAAGTAGGGGCTTGTTATACTTCATTTGAAAGGTTTTTTTCATTGCAGAATTAACAAGAAAAAAGTTTTTTCAGCGTAGGAAATTCGTTAGATTAAAGTAAAACTTTTATAAGCAACACTATTTGTCAATTTTAGGTTTCGGGAACGTGGACATGTACGGCAGCTAAAGGAAATCCTCCCAATAAACTCAGTGATGATCAGAAATTGGATGTAATGCTTATGCTTGAAGAAAATCCACATACGTCGAGTCGTCAAACAGCTTCAGCATTAAATATTAGCTATTCCTCGATTCTCCGCGTATTGACAGAAAATCAGATGCACCTATAGAACTCATGCGACGATTTTATATCATTCATCACTAGATATAAGCTATCATTTTTATAGATTTAAGCCTTACAAATAACAGACATGGGTCACGTTGAGCACATATTGGTCTCGTTTCCTTTTTTCCTAGGAGGATGCTAAAAATACAGTTTGAGGATATCGTGCGCGTAGTTGCCTTCCCTTTAACATTATCTCCTCTATTTTTACTAGAGATTTATTCGAGTCAATTCAAATTGAATCACAGGAGCGCACCCTTGTGATTTGCTAGAAAATCGAGATACTTTACTTCAACTTGTCGCAGCATACTCGAATCTCTCGTAGAATATAACGACTAAATCTAAATAATCACGGGCCTTGTTAACTTCTATCTGCAACCGGAATGCAGGCACAGCAACGTGAGGTGAATTAAAATTTTTCCTGAGATAACTTTTGAGGGCATTTTGAGGGAACAGAGAATACTCTTCAAGTAGCCGTGATAGACCTTTTTACTATATTTTACATAATTAGGTTTTATAACGTTAGCGATAACAGAATTACTATAGTTATATAAAATTATATTATTAAGGTCCAAAAGAGTTGTACATTCAGGAATTCAGGGTTCAGAACAGGTCTGAATCCTGCTATGTTCTAATTTTGTAAATAAAACTAATTACGAGCTGTTTACTCTAGGCTGAAGTTTGATAAAGTGCTAGTTTATGATGTATTGGATCGACTATTATCTCCATCGCATTCTATTGTCAACAGAGTTATCGTGTAAACATTGAGTGGGATATTTTATATTAAGTATGGAATTATCTTTAACATTTTCCCGAGTTGTGATATGATGGAACAGTTAGAGAGATTTGATCTCACTAGCTCTGGATGCCATGGAAAACAGGCGACATAAATATGTACATTTCGTATGTACGTTTCGTATATTGGTATAACCCCATTTAATTCATTGTCTATAACATTCCTCTACACATACTTCATAATTCATATTGTTATCATTATTTTCAGTTATTAAATGAAATGCGCAAATAAACATATACAGAAACGTTTGCAATCACTGTTCGTTTTGTTTTCAATTAAAAAAATCAAAGAAATCTATAGTACGAGTACTAAGAATTGCAAATCGGATCTTCTTCTTCTTCATCTCCCATTCACTAGGAGATACGCACTTGTTTGTCTCCCAGATCAAAACGATACGTTTTAAATCAATCCAAGGTCTATTATAGAGCATTGAGAGTTGAAGACTAGCTATAGGTAAAAAATATTTTTTTTTAATGACAACAATGTGCTAGTGACGCCTCATTTGAAAACTGCTTCAAATTGCTATTCAAAATATTTTTTTAATTTGACATCTGTCATTATTTCTATTATCATAAATATTTTGAATTATTACAGATTGTACACGTATAGGGTACGTACGACAAAATGGTGGATGGATAGAATTCAGGAGTTCAATACAGTAGCCTGCCAGGTCTCCAGGTCTAACGCCCTTAGATTCATTTTCATGAAGAAATAATTCAACGGGCAAAAGAACAGTTTTCTAACAGAATTTTGTACTGGCGTCACTTGCACATTGTTGCCATTAACTTTTGGCAATGGCTTATTGGCAAATTAACTATCATGTCGCTAGTTATTAACCAAAAACATGTCTTTCAGGTCATTCTTACTTACGTATTTTTTTTCGATTTGGTTTATCGTTCAAAAGTTGGGGGGGGGGGTAAGGGACTAATGTACGTGGTTACAGTATTTGTTTTTTCTCATTTTCTCATTAATTCTATTGTATAAAAAACCATTTCAGAATTTTGAAAAACAACTGTGTGTAGCTATATTTTGTGGTCTTGGATAGTGATAAGAGGAGTAGGGGATATGTCTATCATCCTTATCAAAATGCCGTAAATTACTTACATATGCATATGCATCTACACAATAATTTATCATCTTTTTAATGATTGTGAGTATTATTATTGTCCACTAAAGCGGAATTGGAACATCAAAATGTAACTGTGACTTTTACGTGCGAGTTCAAAAAAATTGTGTACCTCAAAACAAGTTCTTTTATAAAATAAGCTGATAGTTCCAGATTATATGTTTTATTATGGATATATGTCAATTTTATATATTAAGTCAATTAAGAAATTATCACTGCAGATTACTTTTTTTGTGAAAGAGATTTTTATTTCATACAAACCTGCTCGATAAATGTTAATGTTTTAATAAATATTATATAAATATTTATTTAATGACAATTGATTACTCTTTCCTGTAAAAAAATAACTTGTACTATACATAAAGATTTCGTTTTTTTTTTTATATAATATGCTTTGCCACAATTACCTGCAAATTTCTTTTTTTGTATTTGTGTGAGACAAGTGACAATTGTGTTTGAAGCATTAATGCATCCTGACGCGAAGCGAGATATTTCACGATAGGACTTGACATCACTTAAGCGAAGATGTTCCCAGACAAAAAAGCTAACTTTGTTATTAAACTGTTAACTGGGATATTAATCAAACGTTGTCATCGCATGAGCGTCTTCGTGCCACTATTTCTGATATATGAGTTGAAGATGCGTTCCTGTTCCTCTCGCAAAATTGCTAATCACCGACTAAAGAAATATTGCGTCGATATATAAAAAATGACATGTAGGGTGTTCGCAAATTAATAGATAATTATTTCAGTTTAGCAGGTGCAGTAAATGGCAAGAACTCTCACAATCAATGGCGATACGTGGAATTTGAAGTTTTAGTATTCTCATAAGTAAGTATAGGACTCACAACAGGTTTTAAGAAGTTATTATTAATGAGGTCCGGAATTAATGAGGTATGCTGTCACGCAGAGCCGCTACTATACAACTCTATGATAATTAAAATATAAACCGTTTAAAATTTCATATTTCTTGCCCCTCTATACCCACGCCACTGTCCGTGCGTAGAATGATATTCCGAACGAACGGTTCGCTGGAACCAAGGACTCCAATAGCGACCTGCCGGCGCGGCGGTATAAACGGGTCGACCGCCGCATTGAAACCATTTTGTTGTCGCGAGTTAGCCACTCGTGAATTCGTGTACTGTATTTACATGTTACCTGATTTTGTGCGGAATTCTGCAACAATGGCACAGTTGTTACCATTTGTGAACAGACTTAAGAGGATTGAAAATTACAAGGATTTTACAATAGACGGATCACATATTTTATCTATTTCTTGCAATCGTCGATATATGTTTCTTGATTGCCGAGAATGTAAAATATATTTAGATTCGAATATCCATCAAAAAATATACGTGGTATGGTTAGAAAAGATTTGTGCATAATGTTTTAAGAATGTAGCCTTGCGTGGAACGTGGTCGACAATATTTACTTTAGACGTTTTTTGCAAAATAAGTATCCGATTTTCCATTGCCTAGTAGCCATACATTGCGCAAAACAGATTTACAGAAGACATATCAACGTGTCATGGGAAATATCAAAGAAGACATATATAATAAATATGGCTGACAGTGGACAAAATAACAGGTTTTGGGTAATAAGGTAGTTGATGCCCCCGAAATTGATAGCTAATTAACAAGTTTTGCAAACAGCGTCTAAAAGTATAGAAATAGTATTAACAAGTGTATTGCCCTCCGTAGATGTAAAAAAAATAATAAAGTACTGATGTTAGTGAGAACAAAAAAACCGTTGATACAAACAACTATGAAAAATTCGTGAAAATAATGTGCGTGTTGTGTCGTCCTCTGTCCATGTGAACATTTGAATTTGCACCTCTTCAGTAGATGTGGAACGATCATTTGTCTACTACAACCAAATGTACAGGCCAAATAGCTCACGTTTAACGATAATAAATGCAGATAATAAATGCGATAATAAATGCAGTCGTTAACAACAGTCAACATTTTTTTTTAAAAATCTGGTGCACCTAAAGAAAATCTAAAGAAAGAAACGTGCCACAAGATATTTGCAATTTTTTTTTCTAAATCATCAATATTACGATGTTTTTTATTCTTGTCTTTTTCCATATTTCCAGATTTGTTAAAGTTTCATATTAGTATTTCGCCTGCATTTTATAACTTTAAGAAAAAACGAAAATTTTGCAAAAATCATACGAATAGTATTTATAGTATAATAGTAATTTTATATTCACGTGGCAATAATGAAAACAAAAATCACATATAGTCTGCAACCCGTTTCCAAGATTTTCTGTCTGCTAACGAGTACAAGAGATTAGTAATAGGATGTTTTTCTGTCAAAAAGTGTATGGAGCACATTTTGAACACTTACGAACTCGCTTATGAACATGAGCGATTTGGTCTGTATATATAGTGGTAGAGGGAAAATGATCGTTCCACATCTACTGAAGTCAAAGGTGCAAATTCAAAATAATTCACATGGACAAAGGACGACACAACACGTACATTATTTTCACGAATTTCCCACAGGTGTTTGTATTACTAACAGTTTTTTGTTAGTAATAAGAGACAATATATGTGTTACTACTATTTCTATATTTTTAGCCGCTGTTTGCAAAACCCGTTTATTAGCTATCAATATCGGGGACATTAACGACCTTATTACCCCAAAAGCTGTTGTTTCGTCCACTGTCAGCCACAGAAATTTATTACATATGTCTTTTTTGATATTTCCCATGACAGGTTGATATACCTGTATCTTTTGTAAATATGTTTTACGCAATGTATGGCTACTAGACAATGGAAAATCGGATACATAGTTGGCAAAAAAACGTTTAAAGTAAGTATTGTCGACCACGTTCCACGCAAGGCTATATGCGCAAAATATTACACACAAATCAAACCAAAATTCCTCTTTTCTAACCGTACCAGGTATATTTTTTTGATGGATATTCGAATCTAAATGTCTTTTACACTCTCGGCGATCACGAAATTAATATCGACGATTGCAAGGAATATATAGAATATGTGATCCATATATTGTAAAATCCCTGTGATTTTCAACCATTTTATTAAGTCCATTTACAAATGGTAACGATTGTGCCATTATTGCAGGAATCCACACAAAATCAGGTAATATGTAAATACAGTACACGAATTCACAAGTAACTAACACTAAAAAAATTGTTCTTAATGCGGCGGTTGACCCGTTTACACCGCCGGCAGGCCGCTATCGGAATAGCTTGCCGTCTTGCGGAGAAAGTGTATAAGAAGTCCCGGGTTCCCGTGAAGACTTCGTTCAGGATAACATTCTACGCACGGACGGTGGCATGGGCAAGAAATATGCATTTAAAGAATACGGCTTATACTTTAATTTTATTATCATAAAGTTGATAGTGCCGGCTCTGCATGGCAATGTTGTCATGCAGAGCCAGCACTATAATTTTCCGGCCTTAATTGTCAGATATAGATCAAATTTTATTGTAACTGTATGTAGTTACCAGTAGAAACCAATTTGGTATTTCTATTACATTTTAGAACTATTGCGGTTGTTTTTAAGAGGATTTTATATTTAAAATGAAAATGATAATGTAATGAAAACTATAATGTAAAATACACACTTCTAGAATATTGTACCTCGATGAAATGGATTTAATATAGCAAAAGACGGTGCTTTATCCGGGGAAAATCTCGCAAGAAAAATACATTTCTGCAATGCTGCAATAAAACCACGTCTTCTAATTCTCATTTCATTTAGTACTCCAGCATTTGGATATTCAACGTTATTGCTATGATTGCAGAAAATGAGAATAGGGATACGCGCTGAAAAACGACGAGATGTATAAATGAAAACGAAATTATATACCCTAATTGGATGACTGAAGGGATGTTTTCCGTGGAGGTTTTTAATTCAGATGCAAATTTCAACACGGGTATTATCACAAGCCGTCACCCGTCACTGTTGCTCTGATTTTGGTCCGATAAAATACTCAACAATAGAAGTAAATCATCCAAAATTCGATAAAGCGATGACACATAACGTGATTTTCGCATTACGAGAGAATTGTTGTACTTAGAAGGACACACCGGCCACCCGAAAATTCATATTTTGATGAAACTGCGAATTATTAGTTCCTGGAGGTAGTAAAATTATATAGAGACATCCAAAAACAACGTCATCAAAGTTGGTCGAGAAAAAAAAGACGTATATCTATTCTCAATAGAATTTATAACCTTATTTACTTGTCAAAACTGTCACATCATATGATAGCCATTGTTTATTTTATAAATTGTGACAGCTACTTGTCAAAAGTTTCACATAACCGAAAAGCTTAGCTTAACATGACCGCTATTTCCATCTCTCTCGTTCATAGCCAGAGTTGATTACGTTTTTTTGGATGTCTCTATATATTGCTTCCAGATCCGAGATAGGAATAAAATTTTGTAACGTCAAGATTTTAAGTTTAAGAAAATAATATTTATGTTCTGACTGACTTCGTTTTGTCATTTTTCTCTTGTTTGTATCTTTTTTATGTACACGATAACTTGACAACGCGTTAATATGTCAACTTCAAATTTGGAACACTTAGGTAAGTACCATGACGAGGTCTCGATAATAACCATTAAGCCAAACCCCTATTTTATTAAATTAGTTTTTTAATTAAATTAGTTTTTTGGTTAGTTGGATTAGGTCCCGGAATAAATAAAATAACAACTATTCGATTTTTGCCAACGTTTCAGAGCTTTATTCCTCCTTCCTCAGGTCTCGCTACAATATAACATATAGATTTTAAAAATTATTATAGAAAAGCAACTGTAACTTTTACTTACATTAATGTTGTTATTACTGTCACATAAGGTGGTAAATTACGAACATTGACAGGTCTATCTATATACATATATAACAAATGTACCAAGATAAAAACAGAAACTATTTTCAGGACAACACACTTTAAAAATTACTACAGTAATGAAGGTTTTGAGGGAATCTAACCTTTGTGTTAGGGAGTGGGAGGCAGTATTCTTAATGGGTTTGAGACAATAAAAATATTATGATTTGAAATTATTGTTCTTTCCTAGAATGTTGTAATATACTGAATTTAAGTCGTCTATGTCACTGCGTTTATTAACACTATTTTTATCCATTTTTATTTCTACCATTTCTAAAAGTAATCGTTTTTTTAAGGTTTGGTTCTGTTCCTAAAATTTTACAATTTTCAAAATTGAATTTGTGTTCTGGATTATTGATTACACAGCCAAAAAAAAAAAAAAAAAACAAAAAAAAAACCCCCACAAACCCCCCCCAAGGCGTGGGCCCCCCCAAAAACCAAACCCCCGCCCACCCCCCCCCCACCCCCCCCCCCCCCCCCCCAACCCCCAAAAAACATCCCAATTGCTTCCACCACAAACTAAACATACTGCCACCCCCCTAATTCCCTAAAACCCCAAACCTGCAAAACCCTGAAAAAAGTTTCTGACCTGGAGGTCTCACTATGTGTCCTATATGTTTTTGGGGTCGCTGAATCCGCATCCGGGGTATTCCCCCCCCCCCTTCCCCGCAAACACTCTGACCCACCGGCTCTACCTCGATCTCTCATCCCACAGCAAAAACCCAAAGCCACATAATACGTCTGACCTCGTGCTTAATCAAACCATCAACTCCAAATATACATCTCTCTCTCCCATCTTTGCGTAATATCCGTTAAAACCCAAATGGCACTATGGCTCCGAACCCAGACGTGCTGAGAAACTGACCCCGGATTCGGATTCACAATCGGACCCCCACGTCAGAAACTTTTTTATCGGGTTTTAGGGTTATGGGGTTATGGTGTGATTATGGGGTTATGTGGTTATGGGGTTATGTAGTTATGGAGTTATTAGGTTGTGGGGTCATTTGGTTATTGTATTATAGGATTATGAGGTTTCGAAGCCATAGGGTTGGTGGTTTTAACGGATGCAGCAAATTTGAGGGTTTTTTGAGGTTATGGCCGAACCCAGACGTGCTGGGATGAAACTGACCCCGGATTCGGATTCAGCGACCACAAAAACATATAGTACACATAGTGAGACCCCCAGGTCAGAAACTTTTTTTTTGTGTGGCTGTGTTAGTTTTTCCACTAGTGCTGTATGTGCCTTTTTTCATCTTTATTTAGCGTTCGTATGTCATATTCATGTTCTTTTATTCTATCTTTTAAATGTAATTTTACCAATGTAAACTTTATTACAGTTGTTAGAATCACAAGTAATTTCGTACACAACATTTATCTAATTTAGGAGATCAAATTCCCCACAGATATATTAAATTAATAATTAATAAAAATAGTAAACTCCGATTATATTAATTGTTTATATTTTTTACTTCTCGTGCAGGCCACTAGTACCTTAATCGTTTTGTTCAGCATAAATAAGTTATCTGCTGTGTTTTGTACCTTGTGTCTGAAATGTATTAAACATATTAATTTGTCTTACTCTGCTGATTCTCTGTCAAGTTTTTTGACAGAAATTCTTTACTTCAAGAACAAAACTAAACAAATGGGTCTATCAATGGACTGGTGGACTTCCAATTCAGCCTTCGCCAGCAATGAAACCGAGTTAGATCCGGGCGATCCGGGCTTTCGCCTTGCTGTAACAAAATGGGATATTTATGATGAGCCTTGACACGGCAATCGCGTCAGCCATCGTCAAGTTTGTGTTCCGCTGAAAAGTCGGATAAACTTTCTGTCTCGGAAAAAGAAATAAGCACGGGGCGCTAAAATATGCCATAAAGTTGTAATCTCGGCAGATTGCTATCAATTCCTGGAGGCTTGAAATTAATCTGGATTTGTTCCACGCTCTTCAAATCGCCCTTCTCCCTGAATGATTTAGAATTTTGTCGGCGCGAGGGAAAATAAGGTAATAACTTTGTAGATTAAGAAGATTAAAGATACGTTTTCCTTGACGACATGTTGGGAAATCTCCATTTGACTAACCAAATTGGCATTTTCGGTTTCGACTAGAATTACTAAGAAAATACAAGGTGAGTTAGATTTAACATCGGACTCGAGAGTATGTGATAGTCCATCAAAAAATATGTCATAAGGGTTTTTTATACAGTGCGCGCCTAAAGTATGGAATAAATTCAGTAAATGTGAAACAAAATGTGAAAAAAAAAACAGGTCAATTTTGTTTAATAAAAACACACATTTTTGGGGGAACGTCTATTTTCAGATGTCATTTGTTTTTGGGTAATGACGTCATCAACTTATTTTTCAAATGGCAACCCCCCATTTTTTTAATTTCATTTGAGAGACCCTTTCATTGTCGATTTAACGGTATAAAATGAAAAATATATTTTTCACAATAAATAAACGAAAATTTCCTTAATAAGCAAATATAATTTTAAATTGAGTGTTCTAAATGCCGTCCATTAACTTCTTGGCAATATGCAAACCTGTGTACAAATTCTTCTTGTACATTCTGAATGACTTCCGGGGTAATTGATCCCATATTATCTCTAATAGGATCTCGTAGTTCGGCTAAATTGTGTGGTCTTCGGCAGTAAACTTTTGATTTCAAATAACCCCATAAAAAATAATCAAGTGGTGTAAGATCTGGGGATCTCGCGGGCCATTCTATCGGTCCTCGTCTGCCAATCCACCTCTAAGGAAAGATGATGTCTATAATTCATGAACTGAGCGCGCATAATGCAGGGGGCTCCGTCTTGCTGAAACCAGAGTGTGTTATCTGAAATGTCAGGATCATTCTCGTTTGGGAAAATTACTGCAAGCTCTGGAACTATATCATTTTGCAAGAACTCCAGAAATATTTCTCCTGTGAGAGTTTGTTCAAAGAAGAAAGGCCCTATTATTCTGTTCGCGACTATTCCGGCCCACACATTTAATTTCTGCCGATGTTGAGTATGTGCTTCGATGATCCAATGAGGATTCGTCCGACTCCAATACCTGCAATTTTGACGGTTCACTGTGGAAAAAGTGTTCATCGGAAAAAAGTATTTGCTGATATAAATTTGAATTTGTTTGACAAAGATTCATCATAGTTTCCAGAATTGCAGTCGCCAGTCGGGGTCGTCTTCGTTGAGTTCTTGCACAAGCTGAAATTTGTAGGGATGATAATTTTCTTTCCTCAAGATATGTAGAACTGTCGTCTGACTAACTTTATTTTCTGAGGCAGTGTAGAGGTAATCTGTTTTGCTATGTTTTATTTGTGTTCAGTTTTTTCAGAAATTTTCGTTTATTTATTGTGAAAAATATATTTTTCATTTTGTAACATTCAATTGTCATTTACTCAAAAATTTTGTTATGTAAGGTGGCAACATTTTTATACCATTAAATCGACAATGGAAGGGTCTCTCAAATTAAATTTAAAAAATGGGGTGTTGCCATTTGAAAAAATAAGTTGATGACGTCATTACTCAAAAACAAATGACATCTGAAATAGACGTTCCCTCAAAAATGTGTGTTTTTATTAAACAAAATCGACCAGTTCGAGGATTTTTCCAAAAATTGTTTGTTTCACATTTACTGAATTTATTCCATACTTTAGGCGCGCACTGTATAGACTATTTTATTAAATCGCTTCGTTTTCGAGATACACGGAATGTTCAGAACAAACATATTTTTGTTTATATTTACTAAACTAACAGATTGTTTGCATTGCATAGCATTGTTTTGTGTTTTCCCCAATTCGCATTAACTGAGTTAGTTAGATAACATGGGTTAAAAATCTAATAAAATCAACTGAGATCTTTTTGAAAATTAAGGTGAAGTAAAAAAATGAATTTGCTGTCAAATGGTGACAAATACAAAAAGTTTTCAAGAGACATGATTTGTTAATAATTAACGATTCTATCTAAAGATGCAAATTATCTTGATTTTGTGCAGGGCTGTAATATTTTATTTTATAAATTTTCTGAAACTGATAACCCATATCTCCGCCCCTGGTAGAATAATAGCCGTTGCGTATACTGCGTACCAAATTTGGTACAAATACTTCTGTTAGTTCAATAAATATGAAAAAAAATGCAATTAGGTACTCCTTTTTTACGTAGTGTCACATACCCCCGGGTCCCACGTTAAATATGGCTCACCCTGTGAATCAGGAACCCAAAAGGTTGTCATTTTTGTGTATTCATATTTCACTGATATTTGAAACGAACGATTATAAAACTACTTACGATACAAAACATGAATTTTTGATGAAAAATAAAGTACATTTTCTGTATCCACTATTTTTTTATTATATTGTAGCTAAATAAACTCGTTCAAATTGGCATAACAGTTTTACAGTAAGCCGTTACGAGCAAACGAAAATAATGTACGAGCAATGGCGAGCAAACATCTGCTCTTCATACATCGAAAAAATAGCAAATTTCAAAAATGGGGACCAACTTCATGGAGGTACTATTAAAGTTTTTAAAGTAAATAATATTTGTGCACACTGAAAAGTAACTTAAAACTCCATTAATTATTAACCGATTATCAAAAGAAAATAAACCGGTACATAAGTTGCATGTTGGACTACAGAAGATTTTTCTATTCTGCCATATTTTAGGTGAACTACGCAGGATTTTCCCATAAAATATAATTATCTTATTAAAATATAAAAATCTTGTCTAGCTTAACATGCTTTTGACAATAATCATAGCATAGAAGTGTGGTCTAAAGCTATTAAGAAATATTACAGACATTAGGCAGTTACATCCATTCGAAAATATATACATACATTATTAAATGTAGTAGTAGCATGAATAAAGTAAAGGACCGATACCTAACAGTCTACTGTTTAATAAACAAGGACAAAAGTTGTGATTCATCGAAACACAATTTTCACGGGTCGGTGAACATCAACATAACGGGAACTTTAGTATAAATAGCGTAAATATTTAGACTTAACTTTAGTTTTAATTATCTCCTGATGATGCCAACATGGCCGTCGAACCGCGCACGTTGATTGCAACTGTGCCGACGTTAAGTGGAAACATATTCAAGTGTGAATTTGTTTCTACGCCAAAAAGTTCCGTCTCTCCTCCAGTATTACGTAACAACAAGAAATATTTTGTTTTTCATAAATCATATTTGAATATTGTACGCATTAAAGATGTCATTGCAGTTGAAGTTTATAGTCCTTGAACAAATCGATGGAGTCTTAAGTGGTGTCATTCATTTTCCGGCTTGTTTGAATGCTGTCCACTTTAATATTCATCTTAATCCAGCAAAAAAAAACAAGACGAAGGAAGACGGGTTCTTGTAGGAAGTGGGACGAGCATTTATTGATTTTTATTGGAATATGCTTCAAGCTCAATTAGGCTAACGTCATTAGATGCATGTAGTGCTCGCTGTGTCCAGATATTGAAGTTTTGTTGGGTAATGCCTTTTAAATCACAGATATAGACGTAGATTGCCTGCCTCATAGAGGAAGATTGCTTAAAAATAAATTTGTTAAAAATATGTGATGAGATGTATTTCCGTCATATAACCGCCGATCCATTCTGTAAAGTAAAACTGAAATCATTTAAAATAAACGAAAAAACGTTTTTCTAAGCACAAAAGTATGGATATAAATATGTATAAATTATCTAAGTATTCTCATCTAGACGTAAATTATGGAGAAATGTGTAACAAAATCTTGAAAATGCAAGAAATACCAAGTACCATAAATCCGACGTTGGTATAGTGGGGTGTCACATACCCCAATTAGATTTAAAACACTGCAGTTTCTGTAGCTTTAAATAAAATGCCCTGTGTTTATGTATACCTTCCAACTAAATCTTATGTAACAGTCGCATTGCAGGCGGCATTGAACATGACGCATGTGTATAGTCCTTCTATTTTTAATTGAAAATGATAAATACGCCTGGGGAACAGAAAAAATCGGTGAGACTTTATGATTCCATGGGCGTGCATATATCTTTTATAAATTCGAAAATTGTGAAATAATTTTTTTCATTCAAATCAATATAGGAGATTAAAATTAGCCTGCATACAAAACTCTTAATACTTGTAATATAAATTGCTGTAAATAATGCTCATTTAGCCAGACAATCTCAAAAAATTGTCTATGTTAATAAACCTAGCTGAAATACACGTTACTGGCGTCTTAAACAAGTAGAATTACCTAAGTCGTAAATCATTTTAACGATGTCGCAAAAATTTAATGGCACAGTGGACCGAATAAGTATTTAAGGAGTATTACATACAAAGCAATCCAATAGTATACTAGATCGGCATTCGCAGGGCATTCGCTGCTGCCGGCAGCTCAGGCGTTACCGGCCTTCAAAATTTTTAAGTATAGTAATATACATAAAGTTGTTTTAATTTATAATTATTTTTTCCAGCAATTTTAAACGCTTTATTTTAATGCTAACTAATAAATTTATATCTATGTATTTTTTTTTTTAATATTTCGAAACTAGCTTTCTAAGAACGTCACGAACACTTTACTGAAGTATGAAGTATACTTGTATAGTGAGCTTAGCAATTTTAGAAAATATATCTGACAACCTTGCTTTTTTCTACCTATTTTCAATTTAGAATGGAAATACAGTAAATATTATTCGTTAAAGATACTACATACCCCACCATCCCAAAAGTGTTACCAATGTAAAAAAAGTTTTTAGGTTTGTTTATAGTTTTCTCAAAAAAAATTCACAAAATGTCTTGAACAAAAAAGTATTCATGAGTTATGAATTATGAGGACTTGCATATACATTATACATGTACCTTTTATACCCATACATGATAAAAAAACTTGATAAAAATATAAACAAACAATAAATTCGATGTCAAGAACATAAATAATGAGTAGGTCCAGTGTGCTACAACGAAGGGTCGGTACTATACAACTCAACTATGATAATTATGTAAAACCGTATTTTTTAAACGCCTTTTTATGCACGCGTGTCTCTTTTGCCCATGCATACGTACGCCACTGACCGTACCTGGTAACAACCGCTGGGAGTCGCTCGTGGCGGGAGCGGATGAATGTCGAGTCTAAAATAATTTGATGGGCCATGAATGACTAATAAACGTGTGTACATACGTATTTTGTCCCTTGTACGTATTTCTTTTTTTAATAATTAATTAAAAGAGATATCTCGACTGTTTACCTTTTGGTTAACCTTCTTTTTTATTTGTTACATTTGATATAAATCGTTAAGTTTTTGTTGAATAAAATACTATTGGGTGGAGTAGATGTTTTTCCTGTCCTTGTATTTGCAGTCTCTAAGCAATTATTATTTATGACTATGACAAGAGAAAGATTATAAAAGTTTAAATCTTATCATTTAAAATAGTTTTAACATTAACTAATTTTCAACAAAATTGATTTAAATAAAAAGAGAAAAAAAAAAAAAAAAAAGGGGGGGGGGGAAAAAAAAACCCAAAAAATATTTGAATGGGAAATTTTCCAAAAAAAAAACCTGGGGCCGGGTTCCTTTTAAATAAAAGAAAAAGGTTTTTGACGGAAAGGAAATGTAAGAAATAAATTTAATTTTAAGTTAGAAGTACACGGAAAATTAATTCAGGTAATTTTCCCTATTTAGTTATGCTCTTTTCACATAATAAATTGTGACAAATTGACAACAAAGGTGCTCCAAAAAATGTTTAAAAATTACCTATTAATCAAAATGAAACGAAGAAAACGTGATTTTTTTTTCATAACCCATATCCGCGACCGTAATACAGAATATTATGTTACCGCTAACACCACAGTCTCCGATCGAAAACTTATCGATAGTCGTATAAAAGGAAATAAAACAGTGACTGTTACAAATAATATTATTCAGCACATTTAATGTAACCGTAGAAGCGTTACCCGATTGAGATCTGTCTTTACGATCATTATGTAGTTTACGGCTGGCTTAGGTTTTCTTTTATGACGGCGATTAAATCGCCCAAAATTACGTTTTAATCGTCGCTTCCAGGCTATTATATTCTGCACGAGCCCCCGGAATGGTTGTTTTCCCTTTTTTGGTGGGATTACGTTGATTTCCGTTCGTCGCTTTTAACTTGATCAGTGTGTGATGCGAAATTCTGTATTAACACATTGCGTGCCAAATGTAAAAAAAAAAAAACACAACCTCCAGGGCCAACTTGTATTTTTCAACAATATGTATATTTTGCCAATAATAAAACGTGTATGGAACAAATTTTGTAATATTTTTTTTATTTTGTGTGTTGCGAATTTTTTTGATGTCATTCATATATGAATGACGAAGCCCCAAAGACATTTTTATGTTATTTTCCGTCTAGGGCCATGTCATTCATATATGTGACACATATTTTACAGTACAGTGACAGTTTTTTTTCTTTGTGTTGCAGAGGATTGTCAACTAAATTGCTGTAAACATTTATAAGTACCTTATACTTACTGAAAATGTCGAAACGTCTTAGAATTTTTACGCAAACCGATCTGGAACTGGAAGTGAATCAAATAGCAGACGAACTCGCTGAGACCCCTAGTGATTAATATTTTAAGGAGAAAAAAAAGGGGCACGCGGGAGGGGGGGGGGGGGGGGGGAGCCCAACAACCCCCCAGGGGGAAGGGGGGGGGGGGGGGGGGGGGGGGGGGGGAAAGGGGAGGGGGGGGGGGGGGGGGGGGGGGGGGGGGAGGGGCAAAACAAAAAAATGGGGGGGGGGGGGGGGGGGGGGGGGGGAGGACCAAAAATTTTTTTTGGCCGGGGGGGGGGGGGAAAAAAAAAGCCCGGGGGGGGGGGGGGGGGGGGGGTTTTTTTTAAGGGGGGGGGGGGGGGGGAAAAAAAAATAGGGGGGGGGAAAAAAAAGGTTTGGGGGGAAGGACCACGGCCAAAAAGGGGGGGAAAAAAGGGCTCGCGGGGGGAGGGGGGGGGGGGGGGGGGGGGAGGAGGAAAAAAAAGGTTTGGGGGTTGAAAACGGGGGTGGGGTTGGGTAAGCTGAATGCACTGCTTGACTACTGGGCAACTCATGGGATTTACCGACAAGACATTCCACCTTCAACTATGCCTAGAAATCGTTATCAGTTATTGCTAAGCATGTTGCATTTCAATAACAACGAGACAACTCAAAAGGGCGAACGACTTGCGAAAATTCAACCTTTGGTCGATATTTTGCAGAGAAAATTCCAAGAGTTGATGTACCCAGGTGAAGATATCGTAACCGACGAAACGCTAGTGCCATGGAGAGGGCGGCTTATATTTAGACAATATATACCAAACAAGGCCCACCGCTATGGTATCAAATTGTTCAAATTGTGTTCCGTCGATGGATACACATGGGCCTTGAAAATATATTCTGGAAAATCGGCATCAGGTGAACGCGAAGTTGGATTGGCTCAAAATGTCTGTCATGTACTCTGCGGAGAACTTCTGAATCAAGGCAGAACATTATTTGTAGACAATTTCTATACTAGCTATGAACTAGCCAAAACCATGCTTGATAAACAAACGTATCTTGTTGGGACAATCCGAACAAACAAAAAGCAGATACTCAAAAAACACATACTAAGGAGGTCCTCCTATCGAAACTCAAAAAGGGTGAAATTGTATCCCGAGAGGATCAAAATGGTATTGTGATTCTAAAGTGGAGAGATACCCGCGATGTCAGACTGTCTTTCAACAAAACATGCCCCCGAATTAGTACCAGTAGAACCTTTGAACATTCAAGGAAATTCTTCTGCAGATGTTGCAAATACTCTCGCACAACCTTCAACATCAACAGATCCAGTCACCCAAAATACGACACAACACCCAAAATGAGCCAACAATGACGACTAGAAAACGAGTATCTAGAAAGGCTACATCAAAACCGTTGGCGGTCCTGGCCTATAATAAAGGAAAAGCAGGGATCGACTTTTCCTATCAAATGGCTTTATATGCCACAACACTCTGCAAATGGGTGAAATGGTATAGGAAACTCGCCACTGAACTTCTGTTGGGGACAGCAGTGGTTAACGCTTGAGTATTGTACAAACATGCAACCCAAAAGAAAATTCAAATACGTGCATTTCGAGAAGAGTTGGTGGCAGCTTTGTTGCAGAAACATGAAATAGCACAGCGTGAAAAGCCCAGATCTTCAAGTTCATATCATCATCTGTCGGATAGAGTCAGCCCTGATGGTAAAAAGATTCGACGAAAATGTAGCTCATGTCATGTGCTCAAACTTCAAAGTGAAATGGGACGTAAAGAAGCCAGAAATCGTGGTAAAATGGTGTATACCTATTGTAACACTTGCCCGAACCAGCCGAAATTATGTTTGGAATGTTTCAATTCAATGCATAAATAAGTTCCATTTATTTGCATTTCATAAGAAAACGTTTTACGTTTTGATGTTTACATTTTATACAGAATAAATATTTGTTTTAACACTTTTCAGCGTCAAATTTTTATCTTTCCGATTTTTCCCGAACCAAGCATAGCGAAATGTTCCGGAGAGGCCACACTTTCAGAATCCCATTTAAAATGTGTTGCCACTGTCATTCATATATGAACGACGCACACTGCAACGGTTTTTGATCCGTCATTCATATATGAATGATTGACGTACATCCATTAGCGGGGAAATACACCTGTCATTCATATACGAATGACATGGCGTCCTCATGCATACTTTATGCTAAGTTAGGTATATATATTATCCGGTCAACGCCAGTAGGTACGGGAACGTAGCGTTAACGTTCCGACAAAGAAGGGAGATGTTTATATTATCAGTACTATTTATATATCTCGTCTTCAGACATATAGATATATTGCAAGAACACAGTGAACTTCGTTAAGAAATAATAGACGCGTATCCTAGCAGACACGCGTTCTTCTCAACAAGGGCGGACGGTATGTGTATGACACGCAACGTGCCTGAACGGAACCGATTCGCTAAATATAAATACTTCTATAAGAAATACATATAAGAATGTTTGTCGCGAACTGAAGAATGCTGGACACGTAACGTTTCCGCACCATGTCTGACCGGATAATATAAATCCACCTTTAGGCGTAAAATATCGATCAGCTCGACCAAACGGTTTAGGTTTAGAAGGTCGTCGACCAATCTTGGTTGGATGTGAGTAGTACTATGTTACGTTGTACTTCGACATACCGGATGATACTCGAAAGTGGCTCACTTTATTCCCTGCACTCCGTTTTTTTTTTTAATAGAATTTTATTATTCACTGTGGTTTATTAGTCATATCTCTCCACGCGTTTTCGAAATGATTTTTAATCGAGGGACTATTGCTTGATATTTTGGCTCTCACGCTTTAGGGTATTATGCTGTATAAAGATCCATTAGAGTGGGATTTTCTATTCTGCATAAAAGAGCATGATGTTGAAAATATTCACATAAAGAATCGTTTGTCGTGGATGAATTGATCCAGGATGCTTTAACTTTGTAAACAGGGCCTAGACCATAATAAGAGAAGCAAACTCAAAAATCATCGTGCCTTTTACCTTATTTGTATCGTCAGTGAATTCCAAAATGTACGCATAATATGGGAAAACTTTTTATTATTAATTATACTTTACTAAAGAACTTTATTATTAATGATACTGAAGGTGACTTCATGGATGGTTTCTGCTTCTTTTGAAACCAAAATAACACCCAATGGCGTCGGTGTAGGGCGTCTCCGTACATGTTCAATTTGACATTTAAATGTTAAAAATTTGAATGTTAAATACTATGCAATTGTATTTGTCAACCAGCGTTGACGATTAGAAGTGGCTTGTATAGTAAATCAACTCATAATCCTTTCAAAAACGTATGGAAATATGTAAGACTATTTTATATTTTAATTTATAAACCACGGTGGATAATTGATTTGTAGTAAAATAGCGAGGTGAGGAATTCCTGCGGAGCGTTAGCAAAGATTAGTTAACTCAACACCTATCGTTTTAAAGCACTAATTAAAAATTTTAACATCAAATATTATAGGTTTTCATTGATTTGTGTAATTATAAGTAGGAAAAATTCAGAAATATACTTTTTTTAGTTCTTTGGTTAACCATTGCTATTATTTTGTCCATCAAATTTTTTTTTGTTTTTAAATTATACATTGTTTATAACAATACATATAGTTTAATTTAGAGTTATAAAGTAATATTGATAAAACTTCAGGATATTGTTAAGTAAACCATGTGTTGAGGTTTGGTTCGTTTAAATTCTAATTTAAATAATTATTGCGATAAGCAGCGCCATTGTGGAGAATAAAGAGCCGCTAAGTACAAATCATTCGACCCAAATGGTCAACTCTTCAGTTCAGTTTAGTTGTTTCGTACGGTTCAGTCCAAATGCATCAAGTTTAAGTTTAGTTCAGTTAGAGTTAGGTTCATGGTCTCTTTGTATGAGTGCCGTGAGTTCGCTCAAGTTCACGATCACACATAATGTAGTAAAATCAGTTAGTAAAGTTAGTTGTCTAGCATGGTTCAGTCCAGCCGCATTGTAGTAGTATAGTTTAGTTTCAAGTTCATGTAGCACTTGCGGCATTTGGCTGCCTAAAGTTGTATTATTGTGTTTGAAATCGTTTGTTACTTGCGTTTAGTACATGTGTATTAAATTTATAGTGGATCTCCCCTCCACGACGAAGTAAAGTGTTGTTAGAAACGCATCACAGTAGTTTCTCTCTCAAACCACCCCATATAGTCCACCGCTCTACAGTCTTCAACCCCGAAGACCCCCACACTCAACAAAATGGACTTACACCCCGGTAACCCCTCAGAACAACAAGTTTAGGCGAAAAGCTGTTTCCACTGATACTTTTTTGACCACATCAAGCGAGGACACGCCTCTCTCAGAATTGAAAAAATATATTTATGAAAATATACATTTGGAAAATGATATTTCTAATAAAATACAAACGGATCAGACATAGGCAACATTTCTAGAATACACATTTGATGGATATATCTAATATATACACAATAATAATTACGATATAACTTTGACCTTTGATAGAGAACAAAGAACTATTCTAATCGTCGCTGTCGTTTAAAATGCAGGCGAACTGACGTCCGCGACATCATCTCGTATACGGTAAGCAAAGCTGTCTTGTTGCCATGACAACCGCCGTAAACAACGCTGTAAAATGCAGCGTATTTAAACTGATACGGTTTCCGCATCAAGGTAATGTTTTCTGACAAGGCGTTCATCGCACTACGTTTTACAATAATTTATTAATTATTTGCGTACTGACTGTGATAAATTATACGTTAAACAATTCATTTCTATACTAAAACAGAATACGCCATTTTTAATACCGAAATATACCTAAATTACCAGATTTATACTCCTATTAGATAAAGAATCATTTTAAATGGTACAAGCAACTGGAAATTTTAGATGAAGCAGTGCGTCACTTGCGTCTCTTGGCGAGCCGCCACTGATGCAGATCAGACATAAATCTGCATTTACTGACATAGATAGTTTTCATCTTTTATCTACTTCTGGTTTAACCGGATATGACCGTGATGAAAAGCTCTGTATGAAATCTTGTGAACTACAGTGTTCAATTTAAATAAAATTGAGAAAATATGGAAATTCTAAACTTAAGACAAATTACACAGACCTACGAAAATAAGATTTTTTTTCCCGTTTTGATTACAATGTATTTTTTTGAGATATTTAGGTGTGCTGAAACACCTAACAACAGTCAAAAACAGCGTTTTTTTTATATATCACTTCAGGATTTATTGTAATACTGGATGTGGAAATTTATAATCTTCTAACCGTTTTAAAGAAAAATAAGAGGATTAATGTGAAACTTAATATTTATTAATAAACACACTTATTCCGTTGTAAACATGACTAAAGACGGATACGCGCATTAGAGAGTCTTGAAATATTCTCTCTTGTCTTTGAAGCTCCGGTGTAATATTTTTTCACTTATAACTACTTCACTTATTCCCCCTTTCTTAAGATCTGGTCTGCATAATCTTTATGTCTTAATGGAACATCCCCTTTGCTCCTCACTTACGCTTACTTTAAACTCATTTTGCAACTAGTTTTCTTAGACTTAATATTGACTTTATGAATAAAAATGTAATCAATAATATACTTTTTTTAAACTGGGCTGCAATATGACTGCAGTTGATTTTTTTTCACGTCCATATTGACTACTTTCCTAAGAATATTGGTAATGTCAGTGATGGTTATGGAGAATGATTATCAAAGGTCTACAAAAAAAAAAAGTTCTGTCTTTGCAATCAGACCCATCATTTCCTCTGTATTTTGATGCACTGAAACCAAATTTGGCAAAAAAAATTTTTCTACCGCATCAATTTTTCTCTCCACCCCCATATAACCCCCATAAACTCTTATAGGGGATTTTTTTTAATTTATTTCGTTTTTTTTGGGTCGCTGATCACAAATCTGAAGTTAAGAAAAAATTTCGACTTAATGACAGCTGTCAACAAGCTGTCAAATTTCACTAAAAAGAAAAAAGTTGATATTAAATGCATATTATTAAGTTTTTTGGGTTGCTGATTACGATTTCTGTAGTCAAAAATGATTTTTTGACATAATTCATTTTGATTTCAGAATCGTAAACAGCTTTAAAAAAAGAGAAAAAATATCTCAAGGCTTTCTAATTTGCGTATCTTTCTTCAGTATGTTTCAAACTGAACAAATTTTTCATTAAATAAAGTTAAAACATTGTAAATATGCCACCCTATTACGATAAAACCTGATGTCATACAAAAAAGAAAAAAACAATGTTATTTTTGAATTCAGCACACCTAATTGACTAAAGAAAAAATGCATTATAATCGAAATGAGATATTAAAAGTTTATTTTGCAGGCCTGGGTTATTAATTTTTCTACTTCTAGTTGATTCAAATTGAAGCGGTTCAATAAACTAGTCTATGCTTAGAGCATTCTAGCCTAGATAAAAAAGATGTAATTAAAAAAGTAAATGTAAATGACTTTACATGTGAAAAGGTGACAGGGAAATTATTATTGTGCTCAGAATTGTATTTTAAATTAATACGAGCGAAAATAAACAGGCCGTGCCATTGAAAATTAGGAAGATCTCGTCTACAGATGTACCGGTAAAGGTATAGGCATACCGGTAGATATTTTAGGGCGTATTTTTTCTATAGAATAGTCGTTCATAAGAACCACGAAAACATAAGTTAACTTGAAGTACCTTGCCATTCTTTTTTAATATTAGGTCTACAGCGTTGTACAATGTTCATATGTATATTCTGTGCGTCAACTAACTGTTTTATTTTAAATGAAACACGCCATTGGTGAATCACGGTGAGCGACCTATTAAAAGTTTTGGGAGAACATTAAATAATAGGGAGTTGAAAATTTGTGTCTGGGGCTTTTCGGGAATGCTCTAGATCTAAAATGATGACTTTCTGACACATCCGCATATACCGAAAGTGATTTGTTTTATTTCATAGGGCTCAATACGATTTAGACTCAAACTAAGGTCTAAAATTGGTATTCCCCAGCTTGATATGTTGTCCTTAAAATGTAAATGCAAATATTTTCAGATCAAATATGAAAAATAGAAGTATAAAGTACAATGATAAAAGAATTGCAGCGATAAAAATACTTGTTTCCTCAATTCAGTGCGATAAAATGTAGATTGAAATTTGTTCCTGCGTTTCAATAGTCGTTCTCATTCCATTACAAGATTGAACAACATTAAATTTATTCGCGTCATATTGAACCGTATCGAAAACAAACACGTAAAGGGACGTGAAAATTTACTATTGACTGGGTACTTCTATTGTAATATGAGACGAGGACTACATCTATACAGACGTACATATATCGTCATTCAAAGGGAAATTTTATCCTTCTCGTTTTAACATAAAGGTCGAAAGTCAAATGAAGGTAACGGAGAGTTCTATACTTGATAAACGATTCATTGTTGAAACATTATTTTTAAGGCATCCATCAATTAAAACTCTTCTCGTAAAGAAATACTAAATAACAAGGGAAACACTTTTTTTGTACCCAACGTGAGATTCGCCAACCATAGTCATCAGTAGGGTCCGGAAAAGTGTGCTCTAACGCAGAACCGGCACTATACAACTCTATGATAATTAAAGTATAAAGTATCGCATTTTTGAAGCGCATATTTCTTGCCCCTGAATATGTACGCCCCTGAATACGCCACTGACCGTGCCTAGAATGCGCACTAGACACTTGTCCACCAAAAAACTTGTCCACCACTTTCTCCATAAAACAGCGAGATATTCCGATGTTGACAGGTGTCGATGTAGTATTCTACTTGCCGTCGCTGTAAACGGGTCGACCGCCTCATTGAAAACAATTTTTTGTCTTGAATGACTAACTCGTGAGGTCGTGTACTGTATTTACATACTGGTATTACCTGATTTTGTGTGGATTTTTGCAATAATGGCACGGTCGTTTCCATTTGTGAACAGACTGAAACATATTATTGAATTTGATTACGACGATTTTAAAATAGACGGATTACATACTTTATGTATTCCTTGCAATCATCGGTATATATTTCGTAATCATGAGTGTCTAAAAGACATTTATATTCGAACATCCATCAAAAAAATATAGCTGGCACTGTTACCAAAGAAGAATTTTGATTTTATTTGTGCATAACGTTATGCGCATGTAGCCTTTCCTGGAACGTGGTTGACAATAGTGTTTTTTTTCAAATCTGTATGCGATTTTCCATTGCCTACTAGCAAAACGTTGCGTAAAACATATTTACAGAAGACATATCAACGTGTCGTGGGGGATATCAAAGAAGACATACACAATAAATTTATGTGGCTGACAGAGGACGAAACAACAGATTTTCGCGGTAATAAGGTCGTTAATGTTCTGGTACGAATTTTAGGTGTTTCAGATATTTCGCCCCCGATATTGATAGCTAGTAAAAGGGTTTTGCAAACTACGGCTAAAAATATAAAAATAGTAGTAACATATGCATTGTCCTCTGTAGATGTAAAAAATTACTATTTTTAATTTGCATCTTTAACTTCAGTAGATATTGAACGATAATTTTCCTTCTACGACAATATGTAAAGGCCAAATCGCTCACGTTTAACGAGAATAAATGCAGTGCAATTGCAATAAAAGCAATGACAGTCAGTGTTTCTATATGACACAAGCAATAGGTACGTACATAAATACATTATTAACACATTTTTATGTCTTTTTGATCTCTCATGTGTGATCTTCCGTCAATAACATGACGGATTACGAGTCCGATCCTGCGTTATACCACACTTTCCGAATCTTAATCATCAGGAGATGAATAAAACTGGTTTAATTATCTCTTGATGATCCAACATGGTCGTCGAAACGCGCGTTGTGACAAGAATGTGTCGGTGTTAAGTGGTGAAAAGTGTTTAAGTGACAATATATACATAAATAAGTTTTTGACGCGTTTGCTTAGATTAGATACTGAGAACGTTGTTTGAGATTTAAAGGATGTATTATTGTACAGGAAACGTATAAATTATTTTATTATCATAACGATACCCTTTACTAGCGTTTTAACTTTTGAATGAAGTTATAAGTGCTGAACTATTGTATGTTTATCTTATCGTTTAGTGTGAAGCTTTAAAGGAAAGAAGAATATACCTTATATTTAAAAAGTAGATAGATTTGAATAAGTATTCCTAGATATTATTCTGTGTAATACAGGATGACAAGTGGAAATATAATACACATTAATAAGAATTTCAATAAAGATATTTAAGTACCGGGTTACACCTGTCTAAATGACTTCCTACACTTCCGCATAAAACCAGTTGGTTGTACTATTTAAAATTATTCTTAATCTATTGTATGTATATTTGGTAATTTAAGTATATTTTGATATTGAAAATGATGTATTCTATTTGTTTTATACACAAAAATAGTATTATGAAGTATTGGATACAATTTTACATTGGTCATTGGTCAAACAAAAAGATATTTAAAAGATAGAATAAAAGAACATGAATATGACATAAGAACACTAAATAAAGAAGAAAAAAGACACATACAGCACTAGTGGAACACATAATCAAGAAACCAGAACACAAATTCAACTTTGAAAACTGTAAAATATTAGGAACAGAACCAAACCTTAAAAAACGATTACTTTTAGAAATGGTAGAAATAAAAATGAATAAAAATAGCGTTAATAAACGTAGTGACATGGACGACTTAAATTCAGTTTATTACAACATTCTAGAAAAGAACAATAATTTCAAAACATAATATCTTCATTGTCTCAAATACATTAATAATACTGCTTCCCACTCCCTAACACAAATGTGATATGCGTACGACAGGTACGACAGGACAATTTTTAAAGTGTATTGTCCTGTTAATAGTGTTTAGCCTTTATCTTTATACATTTACTATATATGTATATAGACAGTGCCGCCAATGTTTGTAACGTACCACCTTACATGACAACAATAACAACATTGATGTAAGTAAAAGTTACAATTGCTTTTCTGTAGTAATCTGTAATTTTTCAAAATCTATATCTTATATCTACTTCTGTATAAAATTGTAGTGAGCCCTGATGAAGGAGAAATAAAGCTCCGAAACGTTGGCAAAAATCGAATAGTTGTTATTTACTCCTGGACCTAATCCAACCAAACCAAAAAAAAAAAAAAAAAAAAAACTAATAGAGAAGAAGGTCGCTAAATTCCCCACAGATTGGATACAATGTTAAAGCGAATTTTGCTAAGCTTTGTTACTTACATTAACGGATACAATATTTGTGAAGTATTCAAAAAACTTCGCCTCAGAAGGGTTTAACAACTTATAAAAATCGTTGCCCCAACATAGAGTTGAATAGTGTCGACCCTGCGTCGTAACACACTTTCCGGGCCCTGATTATGACCTTATCGATAAGTTTGCAGCTTCAAAGGATAGGACAATATGCCTTATATTTAAAAAGTAGAACTTGGATAAGTATGCCTAGATATTCTTTTGTGTAATACAGGCTGATCGTGAACAGTCACCCCCTTCCATTATCGTTGAAACGAGGGAACTGGAAAAATTAAAATTCTCAGGAGTAAAATAGACTTTAAAACACTACAAGATTACATAGCAAAGATTAATTTGCTACTGTTCATGTGACATTACGAGGTGTCAACTCTCATTTTCTACAAGGAATTCGATTTTTTTTTTTAAGTTATAAAATTTTCCAAATCACTTCTAAAATAAGGTTTGGTATTTATTCTTTCAAACTTTTTACGTTAAAGTAGTTTTTTGTGCGTTATTGATACAAGTGTGCCAAATTCGTAATAAACTAAAAATCTGAATTAATGGTACTCCGTTACACACAATAACTAAATAGTAATAACTAAATGAATTCAATAACTAAAGGCATGTGTGAAATTGATACTACAGCTGAGTAATAAATGCTGTTAGTTAATAGATAAAAGTTCCGTATTAAAAGTGGCAAATAATGATTGGTTTATAAAAAATTAAATAGTGGACATAATGTTAACGAAAGACATTGCAAAATAAAAACATGAAAGCGATTACATCAAGGAAAATATCCCTAATACTGGCAGCCGCGCAAAAAAAGCATCGAGCATTTATTTCAAAGTTTAGACAAACTGAAAGTGTGGAGTAAAAAAGAAAAAAACAAACTCATATTTAAATGAAGACACGTGAAATATGGAATGTACTTGTCTTTGACGGAATAATAAACGCCAATTTTTATTATGCTTCTGAGATAATGTCGGAACATTTAATAATAAATAATAAATAATTGTATTTTACTTTTTAGTTCGTAACTGATTTTAATTTAATTTCTGAATTAAATCTGAAAATTGTGACAATAATTATATTGTTATTTATAGTTCTATTTAGTGACATTCATAATTAAGTATTTCATAATTTGTGAGTACTTGTTGATAAAAGTTTGTTTATATACGACCAAATGCATCTATTTCAATGCTTGCATTTACAATATCCGGTTGTTGGAGTGGGTACTGGAACCTTCGGCGTAGAAACAAAAAACTGGACGTTTTCCACGAAACACCGAACTACTACACTTTTCTCGACGCGCGTTTCGCCAACCAAGTTGTCATCTTCAGGAGAAGATTAAAACAGTTTTAATTCGTGGAAAACGTCCAGTTTTTTTTTTTTTTTAAATCCGGTGAATTTGTATGAGCCATCCCTGAAGCTTGGAATTTTTAGTCAGTCTGGAGAGTGGTGGAGTACAGTTACATAAAATGTACACTTATGGAATTCGTTAACGTTATAATCTCAGAGCGGAACTCAAGTCATTAAAATAGCTAAACTTAAGTATATTATTTATATAAATTATTTGGGCAAATACACTAAAGTACATCGAAAAGGGCCGCGTATAGCGACAACGCCCCTAGCAAAATATGGTTAGCACGTTTCTGATCTGGCGACTACGGCATGGACGATAAACCACGATCTGGTAGGCCACCTCAACTGGATATCGAGCGCTTGAGTACGATTGTCGAATGCATAGACAAAATATGTAACCACACGAGAGATGGCAGGAGAACTTCTTCCGAAGACAATCTACCGTTACCTCCGCTACTCAACTCCGCAATATGGCCGCCTAGCGCAATCTACTGCGGCCACGGCTGAACAAAGTTATGCTACTATACGGTAATGCGCGTCCCCATGTAGCAAAACAGACACGCCGTGAACTCTTGCAGTTAGGTTTTAAGGTCCTGCCCCATCCACCGTATTCACCAGGTCATTCCCTCACTGACTATCATTTGTTTTGTGTCGCCAGCAAACATTTAACAAATAAATAATTTGACGATCGTCACCATCTACAAATAAACACAACTTTTTCGCTTCACAATTACATGAGTTCTGGGAACGTGGTATCCGCAGTCTGCCTACTCGTTGGTGACAAGTTATAGAGTCTGATGGCGCTTACATTCTAAATTAAATTCCTCTAATAAAATAAATAATCATATTTGAACATATTATCCAGGCTCAATACTTTTGATTCAGCCGGTTAATTATTTTCATATACTCTGTGTTTTCTCTATATCTCATCCCTAACATTTGTTATCTTCAAGGCCTACCCTTAATTCACATTAATTGAATACGAATTGGGATAGTCGTACTAGTAACGCACATAAAACTATTGTAACGTCAAAATTTTGAAAGAATAAACATCATACTTACCGTCTTCTAAAAGTAATTTTTAAACTTAAGTTATTCTTAAAAAAATCGATTTCCGTGACGTTACGTGAACAGTAACAAATTAATTTTTATTGTGTAATCTTGTGGTGTCTTAAGTCTAATTTCATTAGATTTTAATTAAAAGTTTAAACTTATTGTTAGATTAAAATAGTTTTTTCTCATTCCTCATCTCCAAGATAAGAGAGGTGGGGCTACACAGAACCATTTTGTAAAAAAAAAAAAAAAATAATGGCGAATTCGCCGCTTAGTATCCGTCCGATCATTTATTCTTTGTTTAATTTTTTCTACAAATTTGATAAACGCCCCAACAGTCTTTTTCCAAATCTATGTGGTTGTATAAATTGTCCCAATTATTACACCACAACATTTATAATATTTTTTTTTAAAATACTTGGTGGTATTAAATACATCATATCGTTTGTAATTTTCTAATTTTTTGTATTTTTGTACAGTGTTATTCATTACAAGTTACCCAACCTTTATCATCCATTATTGCCTATGGAAAAAAAAATTCAAATAAAAGTTATATCGTTATGATTTAATTTTATTAAAATGCCAGCAAAAGTACAGTAGCGTGCATATTTCAGGGGATACAAAAATATATATTTTTTTTTAATTTGATACTCTGTATCAAATGTTTTCCTTGATTCCAAAAATATACTATTTGTTACCCCTATATTATACCGTTTTTGAGTTATTAAACTTCGACTATCTTAGTTAAACTAGTTACTGTAAATATGTAAAAGTTAACATTATTAAAGTAAGCTATGAAAATAACAACTATTATGTTTGATAAGTGGGATTTATTTAATCAAAGTAATCAAAACGGTTTACTTTGAGGAAGAAAAAGTCCAAATATTTATACAAAAAAAAAACGATAACTCATAAAAGTTGTTTGTTGTATTCATCATTATTGTCGATGCATAATTGATAATGTTTTCTCATATATATTTATAATTGCACCGAAAATGGCTGCATTATTTATATTCAGGTTGTTTATTTCAAGTCGAATCCTGTCTTCAATGACTTGAATATTTCTATTATTATTATTATTATTGAACTACACTCTTTTTTCTACTAAAACTGAAGGTATTATTCATCTTTCGGTAAATATTTTTGAACGTATTTTCTGATAGTGTTGGACGATTTGGATACATCACTCTATATTCTCTTTTTGCTGCATATTTATTTTTGTTATTTTGACTTTTTCTTCCTCACTGTAAACCATTTTGATTGTTTCATTAAAGAAATATCACTTATCAAACATAATATTTTAGTTGTCATTTACATAGCTTACTTTAATTTAAAGTAATTAGTTTAACCAAGATGTTCGACGTTTAATAACTCAAAAATAGTATAAGATAAGGGTAGCATATGGTAGATTTTTGAAATTTGGAAAAAAGTATAATTTCAAACATTTAATAATATACAGGGCGTCCCAGTTAAAAAATATATACAATATTTTTTTGTATCCCCTGAAATCTGCACGCTATTGTACTTTTGATAGCATTGTAACAAAATACAGTCATAACCACTCAACTTTTATTCAAAACTTTTTTTCTATAGATAATAATAATGATGTTAAGGGGTGGGTAATTTATAATGAATAACCCTGTACACATTTCCAGTGAATGACCTCTATTATTAAATAAGGGCGCTGAAAACACAATAAGATCCCGGCGACAATACCCACTTCACTGGACGATTCTTTTGCTAAGGATCGATCGGTTGTGTCGACCGATTTATCGGGTTCTTCCTTCTTTTTGTCTGATGCTTAA
The DNA here is from genome assembly GCA_029963805.1 of Aromia moschata. Lineage (NCBI taxonomy): Eukaryota > Metazoa > Arthropoda > Insecta > Coleoptera > Cerambycidae > Aromia > Aromia moschata. The sequence continues at coordinate 171,480 of JAPWTK010000049.1, read as the reverse complement.
GTGGCTTAAGTAAGCAGTTTTAGAAGCTATTTTATTCCGGGAAGATTAAATATTTGTTTTTAGCAAACAATTAACTAGTGGGAGAAGCTCCCGGTGGAATGAAAATTAATTAACAAACTTCATAATTTTTTCCCGGACTTGCCCTTTAGAAATTCGAAACTCACTTTCAGCTAATAAATTGGATTTTCGCGTTATAATTTTTCACTCTTTTCGGCCCCTTCAGATTCACTAATTTCACTTTTAATTAAATGTTATTTTAAATACTGATTTGCATTAATTTGCCTTATAAGTAATAATAAATATACAAATTCGTTTTAAAAACCTGATGCAATTGTGAAACTATAAAACGAACTGCTCGTCAAAATTAGCGTAACACTTTTAGATTAGTGCCTACGCGTTCTATTGGAGTTAGAGACTTGCGGTTTTTTTTTAGTTTAATTTTAGTTAGCCTATATGGTTAGTTTTAATGCCTTGAAGTCGCTATGCTGTGACTTAAACGGTTCGCCGTCCACACCCCAAAAAGCAACCCCATGCCGAAATTTTAATTTGCAAGATGTTGACGCCAATTTTAGAAACTCACAGGATCGACTAAGAATGACGCTGTCGGGTAAAAACTCCATCCCGGCACACACTAAGACCTCCTCAAAAAGTTATGTGTATTTGGTCGCTGTCCCGTCTCTTCAACCTTAATTTCTGACCCCCCCTAACCCCTTTGCATTTACGCTGGGTTTTGCGTGGTTTGACCTCTGTTGGGCGAATCCATTGATCTTAATGCTGCCTAATAAATTGGTGTGGGATACTATAACGCACTCTCACAATTTCACTTTGAAAACTTTCAACAACTCACTTTGATAACTCAAGCATCGTTCCAGGCCATACCCACACCGACCTCCTATTCACTCCCTCTGGTTCCGCCCCTCTAGAAGGCTGCGTGGGATATCGTTTTGTCTCGAATTCATATTATGGCATTACTTGAAGGCTCTTGAAGTTGGCGAAACACACTGCGGACCACCGATTGAGCGCCAAAAGTGATATTCCAACTCCAACCCACCCCCTGAAAGTTTGCCGCCCTAAAGGGTTGTAAGCAGGTCTTGAAGCGTGAGGTGACTCAGAAAATTTCCTGATGATGCGTGAACTCTTTTTGGCATACCCCGAGGCGTCCGTCTCCTTTAAATCCTCTTTTGCTTCCCATCACCCTATTTTTTTGACCACCAAAAAATTTCTTGAAAGAGAACTCGTTGGGTAGGCGGAACCCCTTTGCACGTCCTGTGTGAATCGACAATCGCCAAATTCGAGAGACATGCTTGGTACACGCGACAGGTATTTACTGTGACTTATGCTCATGAACCATTGACTTCGCTAGCATCTACGAGGCAGACCGCCCAATCAATCACCTTTTCTACTAATTTTACGAGCAAGGAGCAAAAGCATGTTTAGGTGGCCTACCTCGCAGGCGCTTACCCAGTCGAGGCTACATGAAGTCACAGTGAACCCTTGCCGCGCGTACCAAGCATCTCTCGCGAATTTAGGGATTGTCGATTTATACAAGTGCAAAGGAAGGTTCCGCCCTACCTAACGAGCCTTCTTTCAGGAATTTCACCCACTCAAAAAATATTTTGAGGGAGTCAAAAACAGAGAACACTGGGACGCAAAAGAGGATTTGAAGGAGAGAGACGATTCGAGGTGGGCCGAAAAGGGTTGAAGCATCCTCAGTAAGGCTTTCAGAGTCACCCCACGCATCAAGACCTGCTTACAACCCCTCAGCGTGGCAATTTTTTAGGGGAGTGGGTTGCAGATGGAATGTCACATTTGGAGTTCAATCGGCCAATCACAGAGGGTCCCGTCAACTTTAGGAGCCTTCAAGTAATGCCATAACATTAATTCGAGAGAAATAGACATCCCACGCAGCAGACTACAGGGACGGAATTAGAGAGGGTGAGTGCGGGGTAGAAGTAGGTGTGGCTTGGAGGCGTGCTTGGGTTGTCAAAGGATGAAAGCGAGTTGTGGCAGCGCACACCAATTTATTAGGCAGCATTAAGATTAATGGATTCGCCCAATAGAGGTCAAACCACGCAAAACCCTGCGTAAATGCAAAGGGGTGGCTTAGAGAGTCTGGAATTGGTTTAAAGAAATTGGACAGTGACCAAGTACACAAAACTTATCGAGGAGGTCTTAATGTGTGCCGGGATGGAGTTTTTACCTGACAGCGTCGTTGTTAGTCAATCCTGTATGTAATGAAATTGCAGTCAAAATCTAAAAAGTGTTACGCAATTTTGAGGACCAGTTTATTTCATAAATATCAATAGGTAATTTTTTTTACCCAGACACAGAATATACAATATGCATCAACATTAGCATCAATAGTAGTATGACACGCTAGTCAAAAATTAAACGATTTGTTAGAAGTTATACGCAATTTTTTTAAAAACGCTAAATAACTAAATAACTATTAAATATAAGGTATAGGGAATGCTAATACAGACAGATTTAGAATTTAATTCTACATTAAAATGTAAAATGACATATTGGGCATCGTATTAAAAAAAATGGTTTAGATGGTTTGAAGTTGGGCTAAATGGTAGTTCTCTCTTAAACACCCTGTACATAATTGAAAAATAATAAAAGCATTGCTCCACAGCTTTAGGGTTCTACTAAGCACAGTGCTAATACCGAAATTTATTTTTATGAAATGACCTCTAGGGATAGTTTCAAAGGTTATGGCGCTAATGAAAAAACGGTACGGTAAAAAAAACTCAAAAACGGTAAAATATGGGTATAGGGAAATTTCATGAAAATATGCCTGTAATGACATGTAGAACAGAAATCTGGAATAAAGAAGGTACCATTCCATTTAACATAACGAAGTTGATGCCGATTTACGGTATAACCGGAAGTGCAGCCATTTTGAAAATACTTTCAGTAAGTCCACCATAGGTCTATTAACTTCCATCCAAACTTCCATCCAAACTTTCAAAAAATCAGTTGCTTCTACAAGCCCCCAATACTTTTAATGAATGGTTTCGATCAATCATCCTATATAATAAACAATAGCATACATATCAAACTAATAAAAACGTGTGAAAAATACAATCTACTTAGAACTTCCCATCACGTTCATTCCATTCTCTCAAAAAATGATTTCCTTTCGAATAAATTACTGGAAACTTGTGTATCCAAAGTGAATGTTACTGTATCCTCCTTCATCTATTTTGGGTAGAAATTATAAATACAATTTTTTTATAGTCTATATAGATGAAACAGGAATAACGAATTCTTCAGTTTTTTCAAATTTTCAACTCTTCGAAATGCGAGTGCCGTTTCATGAGCCGTAAATGTGAAACTTTTCTCTAATTTAAGCGACTTCGTATCTCTTACGATTTAGAAGTTACCAATGCAATCCCATTGAAATCGTCACCGTCACCGTCACAAATGAATTATATCGTAATAGTAGGTAGAAATAAACGGTAAAAGCAGCAATGGACTAATCTGGATTAAATTGAATACGGGTTAATGCAAATTTATGTTTTTGCAAATTGTGGAAAACGGGATTATGAACAAATTTTGATTTGTTGAAAGACAGCTGCTGTAGGCCGATTTGAATATCATTTGAAATATTTTTCTATCAAAAGTCATTGGTTTTTTCTTGTTATACAAATTAAAGTAATTATGTAACAAAATTATAAAGTAATTAGTAGCAATAGAATAAGGAGCAATAAATAATAGTAATTAGTATTATGTAAATAATAATTTTTTATGTAATAATGTGACTACATTGTAACATTTTTCCTCCGAATTAATGCGCCAATATACTCCTCGATTTTAGAACTGTTCCGCCAATATGTGGTCTACTGGTCCCTGTTTCATATAAAATCAAACTTCTTCTTATAAATATATAATCTTATATATATGGGGTCCCCAAGAGACCCGCGATATGCCGAAATATATAATTGCTCTTATACATATAAAATCAACCTTCCGGTCCAAATACTTTGTACTAATCCCATTGTGTCATAGTTAGTCGTCAATTTTGCCATTTACAAAGTTGAATCGAGATTCACGGTATAGAATAAAGAGAGAAATTGTGACTTTTTTATAATAAGATTACCATTTAAGGGTTAACACCACTGTAACAGCTTAGACGATTTTTTTTCGAACTGAAGGAAAATTAGTAATGAAGGAAAATTGGTCATTTATTGAAGTACAACAAAAAATATTTTCATCCATAAATATTGCAAAATGGCGGCGCTAAAGTCATTCTCCGCAGACACGTTGTCGTCGAGGCGCTTCGCGGCACGCAGCCGAACTGGTGCAAATTTTGATTTGAAACAAAAAGAAAAAATCCTCTTAATCTACATGAGTATAGCTAGTGAAACAAGTAGGGGATTTTGAAAACTATTGATTTATGTGTAATTGCCATGTTTTTTGAAGAAAAAAGTCACTTTTTTGACGAAAAAAGGGCAATTATTCGTTTTGGAGTGGGTACTGGAACCTTCGGCGTAGAAACGAATGGAAAACGTCCAGTTTTTTTGTTTTTAATTATTCGTTTATAAAAATTGTTTAAATTAACTTTTACAGATGTGGTTATATTTATATTTCATTGAACGAAAATATTGAAAATTGTTGGAGTTATGCTGCGTGCCGTTTTGAAAAATCGTGTTTCGAGAAAAACGCATTTAGAATTTTAAAATGAGTTGTAGACTCATCTACTTGTTCTCCTCGTCTACTTTTCTCGATGATGCTGGAGCGTGCCTCTTTTGTCGCATCGATCAAAGAATGCTCGAGGTATTTGATCCGCATGGCATCGGCTACCAAATGAAAATTGTATGACTGCACACCGATATCCATCTCCAGAATTTTCATAATTTGTAAAATGTTCTTCATACCAATCTTCATACATTCGTTCTTCTACCAGCACTCTTCATTCTCTTCACGCCTACACTAACGTACTTTCACTTGAATCTTTTTTCAAATTGAGTAAAAATAGTTTCTAACATCTAGTAGTGTAGTACAGAAGTTGGAAATCAGTAGGTAAGACGTTACGTAATCCCTTTCGGGTAGGTAAGTCGTCACAGGTATTAGAGAACGCATTAGAGGTGTTCGACACGCTTCTGGAAAAACGCGAAATATCAAACAGAAAAATGTTTTTCGTGTTAAAACTCGTATTTTAGAAGAATCAACGTATGTTTTAAGCCAAAAAACAAAAAATCGATTTTTTTAAAATTCCACAGTGATGTTACCCCTTAAGAAAACAGTCAACAGAAACCCAAAGTTAACCCCACAACCCTATAACCCCATACCCGTAAACCTAATTACCCAGTAGCCCATGGATGAAACTAGAAAAGACGTGTCTCTGTGTTTTGTGAGCAGACAACCTCAAACCCAATAACCCCATAGACTTGCGGGTTTAAAAGTCCTCAGACTCAACATTTCCATAACCCAGTAGTTGTGTTTGTACATACATTGAACTAGAAACTATATATGGTACATTTATGTTGGGGGATGTTTAACCTCAAACCGAATAACCCCCACAGCCTCAAGACCTGAAGATCTGGGAGTACATGTTTACAAATCCAATAAACCTTCATCCCATTTCTTCAAATCTAATAATCCTAATGATCAAATTACAAAGGTTTGGACCTGTAGTACGAAACTGTCCTTCGACATTAACTAGCCCCAAGTTTACCACCAATGGAATTGAAAAAGTGCTCTTCCATAACCAGGATCAAATGTCATAGTAGATTTTAATATATAAATTTTATTTTCAATCCCTTTAATATTATTTTTTTATAAAACGTGGGTGGTTTAACCTGGAAATTCCCCACCCTTGGGCACGCCATTGCCCACTGCGTAGATCTAGGAGGAATTATATACTGAACACCATTTTCAAAATATTAAAGTTCTTATACAACACACGTACTTATTTTCCGATGACTAAAGAGAACCATAGACGAGCAACATGGTTGTTAAACATGTCGTTACATTGCCATGTTGAGGCAGATGTTAATAATCTGTGGGCGAGTTGACGGTTGAATGTGAATATTGAAGATGAAATCAAACTAATTTTTTCGCGTGTGGAGCCCATGTTGGCATCCTTGTTCTAGTGGGTATGTTGTCAACGCGTTAAAAATATGAATTGGCTTGAGAGGTTATTGGAGTACATTTGTGTTCTGGTGTTTGATAATTTGTTTTCTGTTTCTTGTTCTTATGGCTACTATTCCAAATAATGAAGTGAAGTGTATTTAAAAACAGAAATAAAAAAAATATTGACATTAGATATTATAACAATATCTGAGAGGAAAGAATCAAAACAATAATAAATTGGCTTGACATATTTAGAATAGTGACCCGATAGATATTTAATATATGCTTTTCTTTTTGAAGCCCGACATGACAGTGTATTTATTGTAAAAAGTGTAACACTGAGTTAATCGTACTAGAACATTAGAATAAGCTGGTTTTATTTACTAATCCAATCAATTATTGGCACTGGAGAAACCTTTGAAACTTTACAAGATGCACGGGAATGCAAATTTGGGAAAAAGATAATAATTTTCTACTACCAAACTTTTTTCTGAAACTCAGTATGAATGAACGTTGGTCCTGCAGCTTCAGAACGTATGTTGACATTTAGATCGTCAACTCCTTGTTCAGTATGTGGCAAACAGTTTACAACTTGGTTGTCAACCAAGTTGCTCGTCTATGGGCCGCTTAACAATTCTAGAGCCACTCCTGTACCGGATTTATCCTGGACTGGCGTTGAGCTAGGGTCGTAGATAACGTCCGTCGTTGGGGAAATATATTTTTATAATTAATGGTTTATATACCCAGATAACAGGAGGTAAATTGGACGATATTTACATTGTAGCTTTGCAAAGGGAGAAATGATAAATCGCGGAGCTGACCATGAGTCTGGCTGCGAATGGATATCTGCGAACCTAACTCAATTAGCGGCCAAATTATACTCAGAGATGTATCAGGAATATAATTTGAAACCCAGCCAGTTTGTTTTAATAAGTGTTCAGTGTGGAAACGCGGCAATTAGCTCCATTAGGAGTAATTGGCATAGAAAGCCGAGGAAGTTAATTCGTTTCTTTAATGCCTGATTGCATTTCAATTAGAATAAATGGTCGCAGTCTTTATCTGTAGCAAAACAAAGGCTTTGTTTGCAATATATAGGTGTACTAAGTGGCACGCCAATTGCATTGCAGTTACATTGTCTTTACTTTATTATTTTTTTGGAAGCACGCTGAAATTCTAATTACAAAAAAAACATCTAAAATTATACCGTGAGGATATAAAGGTTTGTATAAACTCAGCATGTTACAAACTAAATTTTTTTTGGGAAAATCCTCGGACTGTCAATTTTTATTTTTTATTGCACTTAGTACGCTATACCCAGTAAACACACGTACGTTATAGAAACGGAACTTTAACGTGTCATTGGTTAAAGAAACGTGATACGTTTCGATACGATAGAATAACAACCGTTTATACTCGTATATCGTTGAGAAAATAACGGTTAATTAAAACGTTAAAAATATATGATTTTTAAACGAAAAATCTAAACAGTCTCTTTGAAAACATTAAAATAACGTTGTTCAAAGTAACTTATACAACTGTTCTGTCAAACGTTAATACAATGTTTACTTTGACTTGGTACTCTATTTGGTTGTATAAGAAACGTCTTTGTAAAATATAAGAGACACGTGAATTATTGGTATATATAAAACGTGTTTTAAACGAACATTAATCCTGTTCTTTAAAAATACTTTTCTATATTATTAAACCTAGTTTTTAAGCATTAATCCTGTTCTGAAAATACTTTGTCTATAAGTAAATGAAGAATGAAGTTATCAATGATAAACAATATTATTAAATAATATTGTTTATCATTAAAACATATTATTAAATAATATTTTACAAATTCCATACAAACGTATTTTAAAACACCTACACATGATCGAAACGTATCCCTCATCCGTTTAAGAAACGGAAAAAAAAACGTTTTTAAAACGTTTCAATGATGACGTAACTAGAACGCTCTGTGTGGGGAAAATAACTGTATTGGCTTATGCGAATCACATGACGCGTGTTATTTCCTGTTATTTCTTATGTATTACATTGTTGCATTTACGGGTTACCCTGCCAAGGAAAAGTGTTTTTTATATTCTTCTGCATTTGTATAGGTAAGTAGACCTGTATTTCTTTTTTTTTGCCGTGTGATTTGTAATGAATGCCAGACATTTTCCACATTGTAATCAGCAAGTACTTCATTTTCATTACTACATTTTTTGTAGGTACAGCAGAGGTAACTATGATACACTTAAAAATTGTATTTAATCGCCAATTGAAAAAAAACAATGAAAAGGAATTTTTATGCAACTGTTTTTCAAATAGTGAGAATTTTTCAAAGAGTAAGCCCCCCATCAAACTGAACTCCCCTTGCATGTTTTATCATGTAACCTTCTTGTTCAAATACCAACAAAACTATCAACTTCCACAGAGACATAATTATTCTAGCCTTAATTTAGAATACGAGAAAAAAACTGTATTTTGATACTGGTGTAGAATTGACCAGTGACCGTTCATCTAGTGATAGTATAGAATAAGTCGTATTTTTTATCTAACTAATGACGAAATGTTTTATTTAGGTATTCTTGAGCAGTTATTAGTCCGGACGGCTGTTAGTTTAACCACTTATGTTACAATGGCAATACTTCTGCAATATCTATTGTGGTAATAAGATACATATTAGGTAAAGAGTCGTATCAATGTTTTATATCAAACTTTTTTTCAGAGGACGTTAATCTTAATTTCCCGACAAACAAAAATAACGACCTGCAAATGCTTGGAGTGTAAAAGAACGGCTGAAACATTAGGCCACCAGAATACTTAAACCAAATGACGTCAAGAAACACCATAGAATTTAACATAATAGAATTTTAAGTTTCTAATGTTTTTGATTTCAAGATGTTTGGTTTCAGTTCCCAGACATGTATATGTATGTATATTATTACTAATTATATTATGTTTATATACTTGAATATATTTTTTTTATTAATTCTCTACTGTTTACTTTACGTGTAACTGCAACAGCAGTATAAATTGGTAGGTGAAGATTGTAACGGTTGTAGATAACCCGTTAAAACAACGTTGAAAAACACATTTCTTAAACGTTTACCAATACGTTTAATTTCCCTTAATATTTAACGTTATTAAAAGATTATTTAGAAACGTATATATTTAAGATTATTAAGATGTAAAATGAACGTTGTGAGTTCACTTACTTTAAACGTTTTTATTTTAGGTACGTTAAACGTTTAAAACCGCGACATTTTTAAGTACGTACACGCATTTTTCAAATGGTGTTTGGACACTAAAAACGTTTTTTTAACGTATGTGTATTTATTGGGTATTAGAAGTGGTAATGATGCCACCACTTTTTTTTTTTTTGTACACGACGTCATCATTTTTGTAAGCAAAACACCATGTTTCATGTAAACAAAGTAGGTAAATTTTATCTAACAAGGATTCAGCAGATCTCCCTAGATGTGATAATGTTAGATTATGTTCTCCAATGGAAGTTTAAAGTTATATTCCTGTCATAAAAAAGCTAGAAAGTGGTTATTTTTAGACCTACATACACCGATTTATCAATATGTTTTACGTTTTGATTAAAGAGAGAATAGAATATTGACTGCCGTTTCAGAGAAAAACTTCCTGTCTATATTCACAGCGTAAAGCAACACTGCTTGGTTCGTTTTCAACTTTTAAAAGCTAAGCTTTTCTCTACTTCCGTAATATGTGAATCAAGTAAATGCTCTTATCAACTTACTCTTACCTAACTTTGGTAAAAGGATTTTCTCAAACCTTACAAACTGTCTGATATCGTCAGCTTCTTATGTTGACGTAAGTATGTGATAAATTTCATTATTTCAGGATAAACTTTATAGTTAAGAACTAATTGGCCTGTTCGTATCAAAACTTCCCCGCCACCTAGAACCTTATAAAGTTTTCTACTTGAAATTTCATAAAACTTTCGCCATAAATAACGATATACACAACTGTAAAAATTCAAATCATTTTTATTTTTAAGTAGGCGCCTAATTAGTTAACCCAAAAGTTTTATTTCGATTTTATGTTTGACATTTAAGAAACTACATTTTTCGTATACAAATAATGGTGACTAATATTAGTAATATCACAGACCCAATAAAGAGGTTAAAAAATGTGGTAGTTATGTTAATTCTTGTATAATGGTTATTATACGATATGTGTAAATTAAGTAATGAGACTGGCTTTTTTAATTTTTTTTTTATTTGAATAGGATTACAATTCAGTATAGTCTCCTTCAATATAACTTCCTTGGAAAGCCACACAGAGCTGGAGATGGTTCTTCCATTCCTCATAGTAGTAAGAACTCATATACTGGAATAGCCTTCAGCTAGTCGGTTACAGTTGTTTTAATGTTTTCTATGGTCTCAAAATTACGGCCCTTGAGATAATTTTTCAATTTCAGTAGGAGAAAAATGCCACACGGACTCAATTCAGGCGAATATGGAGGTTGAGGAGCCAAAGGAATGTTTTTACTTGCTGAAAACTCATTTACTGAAATGGCTGTGTGACAAAGCGCAACATCCAGTGTTTCTTGATGTCTGGTCTCACATGTTTAAACCTTTTTAGAAGTTTTTCACCTCTCTCTAAATGTGTTGATTTACAGTTTGGCCTGGAGGCACAAACTCTTTGTGGACAATTCCCTGGCTATCAAGAAAGCAAATCACCATGATTTGACCTTCGACTTGCTCATCCTTGCTTTTTTTGGGTCTTGGAGACGTTGAAGTGTGCCATTCCATGCTTTGGCGCTTGGTTTCCGGGTCGTACTCAAACACCCAAATCTCATCACCAGTAATGACACGTTCCATAAAATGGAAATCATTTTCAATTAATTCCAGAATGTGTAACGAAATTTTAGTTAATTTCGTCACACTCGCCTTTATCAGGTATGTATTATACTTTAAAGGGAAAGGGGTAAGCATATGTCTGAATCCGTTGTCTCATTTCAGCTGGTATGTGCTTCTATATATTAATATACTCCATGATGTACCTTATATACATACTTTTGGCTTCTATGCTTTGCGCAGTCGTGAGATTTTTGAAGTGAGCATTGTAAAACGGCAGACATTTCAGTTTAGAGACGAACGTTCTAGAGGTTAGAGGTAAGTGGGTGATTTAACTATATCTTTGGTTTGATGAATGTTATAATAATCTGACTTTATTTTCGGTAATCGTTGGTTATTTCTGTTGATAAATATTTGGTAGAATAACGACTTCTAGCTGAGTGTGATAATATTTTTTGGTATATTTATTTGATTAATTTAGGAATTACACGGTGGACACGAGGTATCTTTTGAATTTATTCAAAGGACGTTCGTGTGCCTAATTTTCCTTTTTTGTTACTATATAGAGCGGATATTTTGTGTGCGGAATTGTTGTAGGAACGTACAGCTAGGCACTAATATATCCACCTGTATAGTACAGCTAGGCACTAGTATATCCACCCGGAACGGGTTATAGAGGCTATAGACTTCAATAACGGACTCGCCGCTGTGAAGAGCCATTTTGGTTTTCCAAGGATAGGAAAAATTTGGAGGCAGCCACGAGGTCCACGAATTCCAAGTTCAGGTAAGGTTCATTGTTTTTTTTTTTTTGGTTTATATACCGTTGATTTAGTCAAAATTTGTAAAACAATTCAAAACCTTACCTGAATTTACCTAGGAATTATTTTTGATAGCTATAGCCAATATCTCTCGTTCCAGCTTGGAATTCCGTGTATATTTAGAGTGAAATTTTTGCATTTTTGTTTTTACACAGCTTGAATTTTGACTACGTTGGCAGATTTTCTCCACAGAGAATCACAATTTATTGGTTTTTTGTTTAATTTATCCTGTTAGTTTGAACGTTCTTGTCGGACTCAAATTCTCTCTTATATCAGATAATAGCATAATTTTCTTTGGTTAAACAAGATGTTTGCTTAATTTTTAACCTAGGTACTCTGGTTTCATATGCCGGGTGTACTCTGTAATTTTGGTATCATAATATTACTTGAATTTTAATGTAATTAGTTTATATTAGATTAATTAGTTTTAATTAGATGTAATTATTATATTAGATATATAGGTTTCTTAAGATTTTATACTAGTATGCCGTGTTTGCAAAATTTGTAAGTTTTTCCTGGTATATTGTTGTAACTAAATATCAAGTCTATCTCTGTTACTATTCCTTGTTTGAACTTTTCATGCCACCTTGCTGAGCCATTGACCATAGGAGGACATAGGAGGAACGAGTACCCGTGGAAGCTGTAAGAGATTGAGTCTGTGGATCCCCTCGTTTGACGAAGGTATTGTTGACAAGCTGACTCGTGTAGTCACCAAGCCGTGCACGTGTAGTCACCAAGCCGTGGGCTTAAGTTAGCGACAGACCACCAAACAACAGACCACCAAATCTCATCTCCCCCAGGATAACAAGGGTAAATTCCTTCCGTACTTAAGTTCTGGCCAGAAGAAGTGCTCCATCTACCGTTCAAAAATTTTGTTAATCAGAGCTAGATACTATTGTCTCAGAAGTTATTTTTGCAGCTCTTATATATGTACCTGAATTTTTTAAATATATCAATTTTATCTTAATCTAATAGTAGTGTTGTCTTTTCATTAGCTAGCTCCCAATAAACTGTCAGGTGTTGAAGCTTTGCAAAAGTATCTGCCGCGCTGTGTCCAAGTCTGAAGCAAAACCTGGTAGCACACCGTTGCTCAAAATTAATATCACTTATTTTTAAAACGCACTAGAAGAAACCGGTTTAAGAAAACAGTCACAAAGAACAAACAAATGACTCTAACAAGTTCAAACTTGTACATGTAAACCTACCGCCCTTCCAAGTCCCGTCTCCGCAGGGTTGCTAGATTGGGCGCTACGTTGCCAGTCTCATATCTTAATTTACACACCTCATATGACACATAGCCGTATGACTTCACAGTCTAATAGTAGGGGATATTGATTATAACTCTGACGAAAAGAATTCCAACGAAATCAGTTCTACCATGTATATGTACAGTTCTACCATGTACATGTGTGTAGTATATCACATCTCACATATAGTACATTGTGTCTTAAATTGTTTACTGTATCCTTTCCATTTCATAAGACGAATAACATAGCGCTGTACCGTGTCATGCTGTTTATTTTCTACTTTGCACTTACAAATTTTAACGTACAATTAATACATTTTCTTGGCGCACACAAGGTCGTAACTTACTGTCACATTCCTTTAACCACACGTTTGTTTTACTATTTTCAGTTAAGGGTATTATTAATGGCTTTAATTTTCAAATAGTAGATGCGCTAGTCTGCTTTTATTGGAATATAATTAAATTTACGAAGAGCGCACTGTTGCCTCGAGAAAGCTCTGCTTTATTGCTACTCCATAGATAACTAGATTACGATCTTCGCGCTCTCCATTTAGAGATCACGTGCGGGTACGTATAGTTGGGTGGAGGCCAAGTGTGTAAACGTCATCCAATCCTTCCATTACTCGTATCTAGAAAGAGTGTGACGCATTTCTCCAACAACAGTAATTTTGATTGTTCACTGATTAATTTAGAAGAATTAGGCATAACCCTCTAAGGCTGTCGTAGAGAACATTTTAAGAGAGCGCAAAGCGTAATAATAATAAAAAAACGCTGTCTAAGGAATCACGTCATATACTTCCATATCCACATTTAATTATACAATATGATTCGTATGACCAATATAACCTTTGACCTGTGACCAATATGGTCTTTACGACCCATAAGACCATTTTACCTGGTTTAAGTGGCCTGTTTGACTGATGTGACCTTTATAACCTCTATGACTCATATAAATAGCATGATTCAGATGGCCTTTACGACTCATACGACCTTTTTTACTCATATGATCTGCACGACTCTAATGACCAATATGATCCGTATGACCAATATGACCCATATGGCATATCACCATTATAATCTCGATGATATAATTTAATGTACGGCCTCTATGACTTGTGATCTATATGATCCGTATGATTTTTATGAACTACGACCTTTTTATGACCTATAAAATCTTTAGTATCTGCATTTTGGAAATGGATATAGTAAAGAAAAGATGAGAGTAGAAACTTAATGACATGCTATTTGAATTATTTTACCTCATAAACGTATAAAACGACACATCATATAAATGTTTTTTTTTTAATTTACATGAACATAAAGTAAAAAAAAACACCCCCCTCTCCCCGGTATGTAACGAAAACACCAATCAACCAAATGATAATAAATTATCATAAATTCCATATTTGGTTTTGCCCGCCCTATCACAAATGTTATAATGGAAGACAAGTGGATAAAGGTGTCATGTAACATTTTCTCACAAAGCGACTGGTATAAATTTAACCTTCAATAAACACGGATTCCCTATTTTCAATTCCTATTCCTAAGTTTAATTATTCCCTATGAATCAAGAAGTAAATAAAAAAGTTCCAGCTTAAGAAGTATTATGCTCATGTACTCATAAATTTAAAAATGTGACATGACACCTTTATCCATTTATGTCTTCAATTATAAGTTAATAATATTTTCCCCATATTTTATTTCAGTCTTTATAAAAAACTTTTTTTTTCAGATAAAATTGTTCCTAATCCCATTAGAAAAAATCACAGGTAATTAAATCAAAATCAGCCTGTCTAGTAACATAATTTGACCCCATTCCTTAATTAAAGTATATTGAGGAACGGCGAATTAGTGATGAAATGAGGGCAATAAGGGGGTCAGGTGTTTGTGAGCATAAGGCGCTCTTTTATCGATAAATTAGAACTATGGTTTAATAATAACGGTAGACATTTTAAACACTATTTGCAGTTAATGTGATGGAGGCAAAATAGGAGGTTTTCATCAACTAGTTGCTAAAATATCTAATTTTCTCTAAAAAAGACTCCCACAGCTGGAAAACAATTGAAGAAATAAAAAAAAAATGAAGATCGCCAAAACGAGCAAAAAAAAGTCAAACAACTTTTAATTGAAACAGACTCAAAACAAAGCCATAAAACAAATGATTCAACAGATACATTCGCATTATTCCACAATTCAGCCGGACCCTGTATACGTATGGTTAACAAACTTCTTGAAAATAACCTGACGTCGTCAACTCTCAAGTCCTTTCCGTCTCACTTCAATCGTCTTTAGAAAAAGATGTTGCAGAAAAGTAGTTGGCATTAGCTGGCAACTATCGAACCAAAAGCCAAATGGATATATGTAGGAACAAAATAGTAAAAATAAAACCGCCGCCTTGCTTTCAGCCTCGAGAGCACGGAGTAAGTTCCTGGGTTAGTCGGTCGCATTTGAATTTAAAATTTTTAATGGGTCCAAATTCCTTTTATCCTATGGCTTCCCGAGAACTTACAATAAGCGAAGGACTGAAGACGCGTCATTTGAAAATTTAATAATGATTTATTATTTTTATGGCTGACGTTATTAAAAGGAAATTTCATTTTAACGACGCGACGGTTATAAGACTGCGTAAACTCGCACGCAGAGGGTCTGTAAGGGCTTTAGTTGCACTAAAAAATTACGATTTCTTTGACATTTTACGATCTATAACATTCTGATGTCTTCTTAAAAAAAATACTAAACATGTATTGAATAAGCATGCATGTGAATAAAAACTGTAAATTAGTTTTTACACTATAATTCGTTTTGATGTGTTAATAAATACTCTTGTGTTCTTCTAAAAGGCCCATAGGAGGTTAATTGTTGGAAGTTTATTTTATTTTGACATATGATAGTCGAAAGGAGCAAAATCCGACAGTAATGTCTATCAATAATTTTACATCCACATGCACATAGTGAATTGAATGGACTATATTAGGAAAAAAATATATATTTTTTTTTTGGCTAAATAAGCCTAAAGTGTTCTGAAACGTCGAGATTTTAAGTTTAAACGAAAACAAATTTTCTGTGTCTGCCCGTCTCTTAAATTTTTTTGTGTTCACGATAACTCGAGAACGCTTTGATATATCAAATAATTTAAGTTTGAAACACTTATGCATCACGAGATCTGGAGCTGATTAGATTTTAAGCTTAATCGATTCAGGAGCTGGAGGATAAATGGGAGTAATACACTTTTTCCTTGTGTATAGGTAATTCTGCAAGAGTAAATACTTTTAATTTAATAGTGTGGGTGGTTGAAGGGTTAACTTTGCAAAGTATGTCGAGTATATTTTTTTAATATAAATTTTAATATGTACACCATTCTCACTGAGATGAATGGAGTTAATGAGGTCGTTGGGGCCATTGGAACCATTAGAGCAAATGGGACCATTGGGATCATGTAATCATTGAGGTCATGGGATCATTAGGGTCTTATAATCATAGGAAACATGGGATCATTGGAAGCTTCGTATCATAGGGGTCTGGGATCTGGGATCATTGGACTAAATTGGCTCATTGGGGTCATTCGGATCTTGAGATCATAGAGATGGGATCATTGGGGTCGATGGAAGCATTGGGGTAATGGGGTCATTGGTATTGTGATAATTGTGTTCTCGGGATCATAAGGGTCAAGGAATCATTGGGAATAATTGGATCATTGGGTTCATGGGACCATTGGAGTCATGGGATCATTGGGGTCATGAGAAGATTGGGATCATATCTTCACTTTTTTTAATTTTCTGATTTAAGGTGAACATAAATTATTCATAACTACTATTTAAACATAAATAATATTTAAGGTGTAAATAAATAGCGATTGCACGTAGACATAGAGTACGATTTTTTTATGTTAATCGTGGAATTATATTCTCTGCCCGATTGCTCATATGCTGAAACGTAAGTAAAATGTAATGGGTTCATGGTATGTAGTTTGAATTACAAAATTATTGATTTTTACGCAAATAAAAATACAAAAGTACAGATACTGCTATAATTATTTTGTAGTGTCTGCGTATTATATTTTCTATTTTGTTCTGAAAATCCATCAGTCATAGGCTACCTGCGAATCTCGCATGAACTACTGCGACGTCATCTAAGGAACCATAATTATAAACTTTTAGATTATTTCTACTCGCAGTTGTCAGTCAACGGATGCGGCAATCTAAGAAGGAAAGATATTAAAAAAAGGTATTCAACTAGTTCATAGTTTTTTCATACAAATGTTAGGCGACGATTTGAGGTTAGTGCAAGGATTTTTTTGTAAGAGCATTGACACATTCGGTTACACACGTGTTCAAAGCGTTAATCCACTTTCTTCCACTTCTGCGCCTTTTCACGCCCGGAAAATGTATAAAAAAATGAGCTCGCGATGTATTCGCTCATTATTTTTTCAATTTGGCACACAACAACAACAAGTAGCTCCTCCGTTCATGTTTCACAGTTGACGAGAGATTATCTAACAGTTGCGAATGACGTCCAAAAGACATCGCTACTAGTACAAGATCCCGACCTAAGTCGACCTCCCCCTCATCCTTTTTTCCTAATTAAATATATATTTTATACAATAAAATGTATAAATCAATTCAATATGCTAGGGTTGCCGCGCCATATCCTCGCTAAGTCTATTTTTAATTAAAAATTATTTAATGCAATTTTTGGGGTCATTACGGTCATTCTTTTTCTTTAAAAAAATAGTACAATTCGAAAACCAAAGATGTACATAAAACGGCAAAGTAAGGTTGCCTACCATTTTTCCCGCCGTATACGGGGTTGCCAGGTGTAAACAGGTGAACTGATATTAGTAAATTGATACAACACAATTGGTACAACACTGAGAAAATATATATATGCTTAAATAATTCATGACAAAATATTATAGATAGTTAATAACAAAAGTAAAGACACATACATTATTTGAAATATATATAACTATCAGAGCAATTTATAACACAGCCTAAATAGACCTATTCAAGTACCAGGAGTCTAAGCGATTTTTGAAACAATTCACAGATGACGCACTAACTACAGATATGGGTGGAGAGTTCCATTTAAAAGTGAACGAAATGAATCGTTCCCCTACGTCGAAGTGAATAGTTCGCCACTAACTAAACCTCGAATAGTTCGCCACGAACTAAACATCGAATAGTTCGCCACGAACTAAACCTCGAATCTCAAATTCGGTTTCATGGCGAACTGTTCACTGTTCAATTCACTGTCCGTCTGGACGGCCTGAATCGGAACACTTCATGCCATTGCCGTCTATTAGTAAAAAATGTAAACACTAAATCTGAATCTGTTTTTTTCCCTATATTTATTTAACCAAATCGTATTTATAATTTATTTCTAGTTTTATATCTTTTTAAATAGGTATACATTTTTTAATATTATTTTTTGTTATACTTTATTATTTAGTGTTTTTTTACTTTGACATCTAATTTTTGTATAGTGTCAATATTTGTTAATTACTGTATATTGTTCAACATATTTTTTTAATAATAATATTTAATATAAACATTTTTAATTATTTCCGTTAGTACCTATTTGGGAATGCGCTTATCGGAGTGTTGATGAAGAGAATAATATATTATGCACTTTGTCTTTTATATCGATAGTTCAGTATGACAGTCGCGAACTAACTGAACTAAATGAATAGTTCGAACGAACTATTCACTGGTGAATGAGACCACATGAACTAGTTCATCGAAGTGAACTAAAATTCCCATCTCTAATATCTTAAGCCATCACAGTCTGCATATTGAATGGGTAAATGTTTTCCAGCGTTTATGCTGAGAAGTGTGAATATAAATTAATAATAATGGAATAATAGTAAGCGATAAAAAGATATGCAATATTTCAACCTGGAGTGGGTACTGGAACCTTCGGCGTAGAAACAAAAAACTGGACGTTTTCCACGAAACACCGAACTATTACACTTTTCTCGACGCGCGTTTCGCCAACAACCAACCAACAGTGGACTGAATAAGGACAATGGTCCGATACCCACCAGTCCACTGTTTGCTCTGATAAACAAAGACAGTTACGGTTCAGTGAACCGTGGCAACAAATTTGGTATAAATAGTGCAAGTGTGTAGGCTAGAATTTAGTTTTAATCTTCTCCCTGAAGATGCCAACTTGGTTGGCGAAACGCGCGTCGAGAAATGTGTATTAGTTCAGTGTTCCGTGGAAAACGTCCAATATTTCAACCGAAAATCTGGTATATATAAATAACAAACTAAATAAAATATATAAACAATAACAACAATATTAATAGTAAGAAAAATAACAATAATAATAATTTTAGTAATAAATATGAGAACCAGTTTGTTGCATTTGTATGTTTCCTTATTTTTTTGCGGTTTAATGCATGCAGAACTTCTGCTACGTATATAAGTATAATAGTAAATTAACAATATATAAGTAACATACACTAATATATTTTTTATAAAACAGGGTCAATAAAAGAAAATCATGTTTAAATACAATTAATACATTTGTTGTTACAAAAAAAAATATATCGACTGCAGTGCTCTCCGTCGCGCCTTATCTCTTACTCAATTATTCATACTTTAAATCGCGGCAACTCTAGACTCTGCGCACTTTCGCAAAGGCAACCCTATACCATCATATCCGCAATAAAATTAACTACATTTTCATATATATATTAGGAAAAACGATGAGGGTAATTTAAGTTCACTAATATAAGTTCACCTGTTTACACCTGGCAACCCCGTATACGGCGGGAAAAATGGTAGGCAACCTTACTTTGCCGTTTTAAGGACATCTTTGGTTTTCGAATGGTACTATTTTTTTTTTAAGAAAAAGAATGACCGTAATGACCGCAAAAAATTGCATTAAATGATTTTTTAAATAAAAATAGCCTTGCGCGGATATGGCGCGGCAACCCTAGCACATTGTATTGATTTATATATTTTATTGTATAAAATATATATTTAATTAGGAAAAAGGATGAGGGGAGGTCGACTTAGGTCGGGATCTTAGACTATACCGGCGCGCCGTAGGTAATCCGTAATTGGTCAGTTATCAACCCCTTCTACGAGCATTAACCAGTTAATAACATTTATTTTCATTTTCGAAATATTAGTTGCTCACGCAATGGCAGAAGTAAAACAATCAAATCAATATACATATATTTCTCGTTTAAAAAATGTCTTTTTAGTAATATCCAACAGAAATTTTGCAAGTAAACGTAATTTAGGATTAACATCCACAATAAATAAAAAAATTACCTGTTCTCATTATGCTCATTCAGCTTTCGACTCGTCAGTTACAAGTAAAACAGTAATAAATATTAAACGAATATTCGTTCGGCTATAGCGAATTCAATTTTCTCCTGTATTCATTCCCGTTTTAATTATCGTTCTTGTTTTAATATAGCTCTCATTTCCATTTAACCTTCGTGTTAATATCTGTTCATTCTGCGGAACACTTAATTACAAATTATTAAAATGGAATTATGAAGTATACATTTTATTCTCAATTGTTCGAAGCTTAAGTATGATGTTTATTTGAACTGAGAATACAAATGAGATAAACGGCAGCAAGAAAACTCACACAAAAGCGAACATAAGAGAATTGAATTAATTGGAGAATGTACTTATTAGCAAATATACAGAGTGATTGACCGAAACCATTCATTAAAAATATTAGGGCTTACAGAAGCTTGTGATATTTAAAAAATTGGACTTAAGCTAATAGGCCTATGTCGAACTTGATGAAAATATTTTCAAGATAGCCGCACTTCCGTAAATCACTACCTACTTCCTTATTTTAAACGGAATGGTGCCTTTTTTAATGCAAATTTCGATTCTACGCATTATTGCAGGTTGACTTTCTTGAGGTTTCCCTATATCTATCTTTTGCCGTTTCTAAGTTATTTCGTTTTTTTTGTATTTTGGTCATTAGTACCATAACATTTGAAATAATCTGTAGCTGTCATTTTAGAAAATAAGTTATCGGTGTTCGCACTGTGGTTAGTAGAATCATTAGGCTTTGCAACGATGTTTTTATTATTGCTTAATTATCTAGAGGGTGTTTAAAATAGACCTTCTATTTAACACAACTTCAAACCATAAAAACTTGATTTTCTTAAATACAGTGTCCCATATTTTACTTTAAGCTTAATTTACGAATTAAATTCTGCGTCGATTTATATTACCATCCCCTATACCTGTCTTTAATAGTCTTATAGATATTAGGGTCAAACGTAAAATCGTTTGAGTTATCAATAGTAGGCCATGGAAATGACAGCCAATGTTGCTACTAATGCATATTTTTTCTATTTTCATTATAACTGTTAATACTAACGATTGATGCATATTATTAAAACGCATATTACATAAGGCAAACATTTTCTGAAATCAATGTAATGCATGTACTTAAAATAACATAATTAATAAGAACGTTTTAAGTAATAGTAAAGTATAATGCATCTAAAAATTTCACAATCATATTATGTGATTTCCGTTTTCTACCAAGCACCTTAACATTCTTTATTGAACTTCTGTACACGCCTTTTAAACTTGAAATTGATTGATCTGGATAAATACTGTTCTTCATTTACGTTTCTTTTCTTTGTTTATTTTAATGGAATTTGAATATACTTGATTTTGTAAATGACCCCACACGTAGAAGACAAGTGGGGTCATATCAGGAGACCTAGGAGGTAGTCATCGCTATGGTCCGTTACGCCCAAACCAAAGACCTTCAAACATCGCCGTAAGTTCTTGTCCAACAACATTAGTTGAATGTTATAGTATATTTGTAGAATATTACACTAGCTTCTTCCTCTATAATAAGTTTTTGGCGTATTCTGGCAAATTTCACTCTTCCAAACTGTAAAAAGGTAAGCTTCTATCCGTTTAAACTTATATTTGTTTATGACGCTACCTTTAATGACGTGGTAATGATTATACCTTTTATTATTGAATACACGATAAGTTCTACTAGTAATATTGTGACACTTGCCGTGAATATAAAATAAGTTCAAAATATTTGAATGTTTTTTGAATTTCCATATTAAGTAACACAAAAAAAAACAGTATACTATTTGTCAAAAAAATGTTCTGTATATATCATTGTAACTATTCATCACTATTAACCAACAATGTAAATATTACTGATGCTGTTACAACAGTAACAGTAGCAGTGATATGATATGATATTTACTGTCATTTCCATGGCATGTCAAAAAGCAAACGATTTTATGTTACTTCTATGCAAATTAAAAAAAATCTAATAACTAAAAAAATATTAAAGATAGGTATAGGGAATAGTAGCAGAAGGGAAACTGATATCATTTATATTTAACCCGATAAATTTTAAATAGACTTTAAATTTAAATAAAATAAATAATACTCCCCATATACTATAGATAATATCATCGCAAAATTATACACCAGTAAGTATCTAACCAACAATAAACTACAAAACGCTCATGGTACTTGGACATATATCTCATCACTATTATAATACTTCATAGTGACATTTGAATACTTTTTGAGAGCCTTAAATACTTGTTTATGATAAAGGTACAAGAAACTTCCACAATGTATCTAAAATTCAGTATCGTAAGTACTAAATAAAAACATCTGAAACTTTGATATGTACGTACCTTTTTTCTTGAGGTACTCTCAGCTTTGGCGTTGATAAACTCTAAAATATCCCCTTATAATGTCACCCTCCACTTTTAGTTCAAAGTTCTAGTCCGACAAAAGCGCAGCCAACATCAAACACGAGTTTCCTCTTGTAAATAACTAACATCCACTGACAAACAAAACAAAATTTAATTCCGTGGCAATAAATCACACGCTGAACTACTCCGATTTCGGAGAAAGGGGCCAAAAACCGAGATGCCCTTGCTCCTTTTCGAAGCGAGCACCGTAGCAAATGCTCCCGGGGAATGGCCAATAATACGTCCGGCCGCATCGTAAACTTCTCGGCAACAATTTCCAGCAAAGCGGCATTAAAACTTCCAATCACTGTCCTGTCTATCACAGTAACCCCTCGACCTAAGGTAGTTGAAACTAAATCTTCCATATCTATTCACTTAATGGCTCATAGTAATGTTCGTCGAAATTTTGTTGTGGATTGTATCACAGCTTACAGAAACTACGATCACATCGAATAACCGGTGTGTGATCTTGATTTATTTCTAGATAAACAATCCAGTAAAATATTCCGACCATCGTGGCATACAATATACAAAGTTTCTGTGAAATACCTGAGTATTTAAGGGGTGGATTCTACTGTAGTAACTTATAATTTTCATACTACGTTTTGAGAGTACCTATACGAAGTATCAGGATTCCGTTTTTCATTGCACGTACATATATAGCTACATATTTCAAGTACTTCTCTATAATTGTTTTATTGAACAATTAACTATATTTACAAATATCGGCCACCAAATACCACACGCAACTCGACATTCTCAACTTACAATTGACAACAAACTTACTCCAGTCATATTAGGGGGTTTCACCTCGGAATGAGAGATATTAAGCTGAAAACTCGTATAGGCCTTCATTTTGGCATTCTAAAAGTTGTCTCAAAAGTCTCATAAAATCAGGTGTCCGCGTCTTAAGATATTCAAAGTCAAAGGTCACAAAAATAGTTTTTTTTTTGCAAATATCTCGTTTCCTATGGCTTTAATGCTATTTATATTTATAATGAATATTGTGGAGAATAAAATTCGCTACAACTTTTGTTTAAAACATTTTTTTATACATCAAACCGTTTTTGAGATAGAGGGCGGAGAACGCTCAGCGCTTAGCTATCTACAGCATAATGCAAGGTCAACTCTTTTTAACTCAACATAAAATAAACTAAAATAAAATTAATTATTGCAACAAAACTTGTAAATCGCCGTTTTTTTTTCAGGAGAAAAAGGTAAAAATGCAACATAACTGATATAAGTCTAATTTGCGTGGACTAATATATCACCACTTAAAAATACATTACTAACAGGTTATTAGAATGTTATTAATATAGTTCGGAACATGTGCTGTAATGCAGGGCCGGACTCGTAATCCGTCATGTTATTGACAGAAGACGACATGTGAGAGATCAGTAAGACAGGAATAAAACTGTGTTAATAATGTATGTACATACATATTGCTTGTGTCATTCAGAAACACCGACTGTTCTCATTGCTAGAGCGTACGTTGCCACGACCAGTAGTCTTTCTGCATTCCTTCTCGTTAAACTGAGCGATCTGGTCTGTATACCTATATGGTTGTAGAGTGAAAAATATTGTCTCACATCTACTGAAGTTAAAGGTGCAAATTCAAAATAGTTCACATTTCTACACTTTGAATAATTGTTTGCAAAACCCGTTTACTAGCTATTAATATCGGAGGCGAAATATCTGAAACCTAAAATTCGTATCGGAACATTAACTTGACCTTATTACCGCGAAAATCTGTTGTTTCGTCCACTGTCAGTCACAGAAATTTCGTATGTCTTCTTTAATATTTCCCACGACACGTTGATATGTCTTCTCTAAATACGTTTTACGCAACTTATCACTAGTAGGCAATGGAAAATCGGATACATATTTGGCAAAAAAAAAAGTCTAAAACAAATATTGTCGACCACGTTCCACGAAAGGCTACCTGCCCAAAACATTATGCACAAATCAAAACAAAATTCGTCTTTTCAACAGTACTAGTAATAGTTTGTTGATTGACATTCCAATCTAAGTGTGTTTCATTCTCGGCGTCTACGAAATATATATCGACGATTGCAATGCAATACAAAAAATATGTGATCCGTCTACTGTAAAATCGTCGTAGTTTCCAATCATCTTTTGCGTCTATTCACAAATTGTAACGACTGTGCCAGTTTTGCAAAAATCCACACAACATCGGATAATAAGTAAATACACATGTTTATTATTTAATCACTCACTACACATAAAATTATTTTGTACTCGGCGCTCTTTTGTTCGTCCGTCGCGCGTCGAGCTACTACTAATTCGAACAACGGAATGATCGCTACACTAAGTGGTAAAATTGCATACAAGCTTCCCGCAAACCCGCATGGGAGAGTCCCAGTGAGCGTTACTAGGCACGGTCAGTGGCGTACGTATGCATAAAACAAGGCGCTTAAATATTACGGTTTATATCTACTTTAATTATCACATATGCCGACCCTGTGTTATAGCATACTTTCCGAACCCTATTTATTACTAGTATTTTCTTATCTTGAATGTTTTTGTATCTGGATTTTCGCTGTACAACCTTTCCTTAAATTTAAGGCCAGACTGGATAAATACTATTTCCAAAATTAATAAAATGGCCTTTTTATTTTCGAGTGTTTTAAAAATATTTGGAAAAAATGTATGTTTTGAATATGTAGTTCTAAACACTGTTAGAAAATATGACTCAACTTAGAAAGCATCCTGTATAATCCATGCAATATCCACTTCTTTTGTATATGTGCTGGTGTTATCTTAGGGCCGCAGATAATAAATATATACAAATGTGACCCACGTTGTACTAAGGGATAGCAAATACTAACAGCTAAAAGATTCGGTGTAGAAGGGAAGGCTGTGTGGAATGGGCTACACAAATAGTCCGCTGGCGACCGTCTGAGCGCAGATTGGGCATGCAGACGCACGTATCCGACATGGGTGGGGCCGCGTGGGGCTTTACAGGACGAGTATACAGTAAGCGGCAGCCTAATGCGTACATAGCCGAATGAAGGGCAATTGATAATTTAACTTCTTTGTAAGTAGAGTAAACATAAGGTGAGAACCAGTCGCGATCCAATCGCTAGCGCAAGCGTATGAAAGGCATCCGGTTTGTCGGTAGGGCTATTTGAGTTAAAATTTGAAATAGCATTTTATATTTTATACTGGTATAGAGTCTGATTAGAAAAGTGCGTTATTACGAGCGTATTGTAGCAGCACTACATACATTCATAAAAATAAAAATGGATATTTATCACATTGACGAAAAAGTTCAAATAATTAAATGACAGACGGTATCAGCGCGGCCGCCGACAACCGAGGAGATCCGTGACGGGGCAAGGAGAGTGCATTAGTGGGTGGAGCTTAGAGTGAACAATTGGACCGTTCGTTCTACCTTCGTTTGCTGCGTGCGTGCGCTGTTGTCATATCAACATAATATTCCTATTAGATATTTTAAAATTGTTTTACAGCTGTTTAAAGTAATGTTAACTGTTTAAAATTATTTCACAGTAGTTGGGTTGACAAAAGATAACAGTAAACTTTTTTTCTTTTTTTTTTTCCGTACGCTACACCCCCTCCTATACAACCAAGCCCCCCCCCCACGGCCCAAGTAAATTCGCCTAACTATGACATAATAATGTATCATTTAATATGTATTTAATATCCACCTATATACGCATTAGGGTGCCGCTTACTGCTATGCGTAGAAACGCTTTGTCGTTTAAAATTGTATAAATTTCGAGATTATATAGGTTTGTTTTACATAGAGGCGGCATCGATAAATCGACCACGACATCGATCGCGTGTAGCGAGGCATCTTTGGCATGTCTTTAACCTTAGGATCATATCGACAGCAAATATCGGGTCATACTCACCAAGCTCCTGAATCCCGGCAGGAACGCGCTGTGTCCCTTGGCCCAGAGGACGGGAATCCCCCGCGTGCTTAGCCGTCAGCGACACGGTAAACGCCGCGGGTGAATGTCCGATAATCAGCACGGCGACGACGCGCTTTCCCTCGAACTTCTCGCAGACCGTCTCCAGCAGGACGGCGCTGAAACTCCCGTTCTCCGGCAGCTCTATGACCATGGTCTCCAGGCTTATGTTGAAACTGAACGCGTCCGACTTGCCAGCTAAATAGCTCTGCGTAATGTTCATCAGGGTCCTATTAAAAGGCCCTGCCGTAGCTCTGGCTGGGGGTGGCCGCGATCGCGAAGTAGATGCGCCCCTCCACCGGCCGATAGCCGCCCCCAAGGCGCCGGTCCGTCTCCTGGCTCCTCGCTTGACTTAGCAACAGCGCGAATTGTAGCAAGACTAATTTGGCGATGGTCTCTTCCAGACGGAGATTCATCGTTTTACGGGTTGTGGGTTTAGAGGGGAGAAGGGGTGTTCCACAGAATTCACTGGGTCATGGCAGAGCGCTAAGGCCTCTCGGGGTGTGGCTCTGAGGATGATAGGGCGTTATCGTGTCCAAATCGATTATCAGTATCAACTTCTTGGACATTGTCTTGTAACTATTGAGTGGTGTGGAAGGTTATTGCTTTGGTTGCAAAGTGTAAGGCTGCAAGGATTATTTGAATTTTACTTTGTTATATTTCGGATTGCTCCATTTGAGGATGGTCATGTTCCTCGAAGGTGTGGCCGTATTTCTGGCATCTGAAACAGAGGGAGGGTCAAATTATTGAAAATCGGGTCAAGCCACATTACATATAGTGTGAGGCATGCATTGGCGCGTACTTAGCGCATACTTTGACCTTGACACCGGTTTCAAATTCCTTTAAAAATAAACTTTTTATTTTTTAAAACTGAAACTAGTGCATTGGGAAATCCTAACACACAGCATAATAAAATGACAAAATTATTTCATCAATTATATAAATTAATTTTTTTTATAAAGTAAAATATTGTCTGTTTTTTTCTCAAAAAACGTCTCTTTTTTGTTTAGAAAATATACCTTTCAACAAAGCCAAAGTCGCCAAAGAGTTTGTGGGGGTCGAAACGACTCCACCTCACTACTTATATCCTAAAAATAGGACTACTGCTACTTCCATGCCGCTAGAATGTAACTAATAAAAACAATGAATTTACCATTCTAGCGGCAGTATAGTAGTAGTAGATCCACATGTATCTTATAGAGGACTTTCCCGTAAGTGTGTAATACCTTCGACCGATATTTTAAGGATTCTAGAACGTCGCAAATACTACCATTTGTGATGAATCGGGTGAAATTGTATCACTTGAATTGGATATTTGTCAGTGATAAATCGATTAAATATACTATGAAATTCACATCCGATAAAAAATGTTTCCCATAAAAAAATACTCCCATTTTTGTGTAGATTAAGATTTCTTCAGGTTTCTTTTTAAAAAAATAAACTTGACCTTCAAATGAACTTGTTTAATGCTCCATTTTTTTTTGCTCTCGTAAGAACAAACAACGTTTATCCGAAACATTTTCTTACATGCACCGTTCTCGAGATACATACATATATGGTTGTCTCTGGTTAAGTGACGCACCCAGTATATTCTGGGATATTTTTTTGTGTATACGTCATTGTGAATACACATTGTGAATGCATAATATTTTCCAAATATTCCCTTCAATTCTGCCAATGGGAGTTGGTCTAGAGGGAAATGCCGAGATTTCATTTGTTGACATCTGCTGTGCCTGGATGACGGGTGCGCTGATCAACGCCACTAGAAGTGAAATGAGAATATGATTCTCTATTTATAACATACCAAAATGGGTATAATAGCTTGGGCTGTTTTTAAATCCAGGAATCTAGTGACAGCTATTGGAAGGAGTACAGTAAAAATATGTTTGCTAAGTTTTAATTAAGACATACTTAAATATTATTTAAGCTATAAAACATATAAAAGAAATTAGGTAGGTATAAAAAATATGAAAGTTAAAAATATTGGATATTGGATATTTGCTGACGTTAGTAGTTATACAGTGAGAGAATGACTCCACTTCAAGGCCACCGATGCCGTAGGGGGCGCCGATGCGCGATGGGGATGTTAGGGTTACGATCACGGTTATTGTAGAGGGTTGAGATGTCGATGGGGATGCCGATGTGCGATGGGGGTGCATGTGACGTAATCAAGATTATGGATCTGATGGGAAGGCGGGAGATGGCTTCCGGAGGGGAAGGGAGGTCGAGGGGGTGTCAGATAATGGATAAAAAATCAGGTGATTACTTGTACCTATTCTTGGATCTAGGTAATTAATCATTTCTAGCTGTCAGCCATCTGTTCACATGCAAGTATAGGCCTGTCATTGGATCCCACGAAAACCGTCTGGTATTTTTATCGAGAATATGGGAGAGATGGTGTTCTAGCAGAGGATCGGGGGTCAGAGGTGCTATCAGATATGGATAAAAAATCAGGTGATTGCTTGTACCTATTCATGTATCTAGGTAATTAATCATTTCTAGCTGATAAAAAACATCTCGGTGTCTGATTTATACTCGTATGTAATACACTATTCCCATTAAGTTCTAAGAAAAACCGTACGGTATTTTTATGGGGAATGGGAATTTTACAGGAAATATTTCTCACAGAGTACAGGTTAAGTCTTGTCTATCAGTTTTATTACTGCATCCTATTGAAAGATTTTGTACATGTAATTAATACGGATATCCGATATACATCTCACACGAGAGGTTATATAAACATATCTAGACATTCGAACTCTTAGCTCTAAAACGGAAGGCAGATACAGGGTTTTTAAACATCACAGTACCAGCCTGGGACCGTGAAATTATTATCATTAGATATTAAATATTCATACATATTTGGATGCTGAACACCACATGTCATCAACAAAAGGCAGATAGGTATAAATTATCCACATGAAGTAGTAAGTGTTGAACCAGACATACATACATACATACATAGGTGGATGTATTTTTTATTCATTATCTGATAGCACGTCTGACCCCCGATCCTCTGCTAGAACGCCATCTCTCCCATATTCTCGATAAAAATACCAGACGGTTTTCGTGGGATCCAATGACAGGCCTATACTTGGATGTGAACAGATGGCTGACAGCTAGAAATGATTAATTACCTAGATCCAAGAATAGGTACAAGTAATCACCTGATTTTTTATCCATTATCTCACACCCCTCGACCTCCCTTCCCCCTCCGGAAGCCATCTACCGCCTTCCCATCAGATCCACAATCTTGATTACGTCACATGCACCCCCATCGCACATCGGCATCCCCATCGACATCTCAACCCTCTACAATAACCGTGATCGTAACCCTAACATCCCCATCGCGCATCGGCACCCCCTACGGCATCGGTGGCCTTGAAGTGTAGTCATTCTCTCACTGTATAACTACTGACGTTGCATGACGTTACATAAATTTCCAAGCAAGAATTAAACAGCTTTAGACCTTTGAGAATAAAACAAGAATCTTTATTTATATCCATCAAAATGAAATGCATTTCCAATATAATTATTAAATATTAAATTTAAATAATTCGCAAACATATATTTTTGAAATCAAGGGCATGGTTCTCACAGAAAAGCAAAAAAAAAAGTAAAAGACATATAGGGCGTTCCATTTAAGAAAATTGCTTTTATTACGCTCTTTTTATTGTTAATTTTGATATTCTTAAAAGATAATTTACTGAAACTGCAATAAATTATTTTCTATTTCGCATAATAAACCCTATAGGTAGGAGTCAAAATATAAACGAAAGCCCTATACATACTTTGTGAGAACGAAACCAAATGTCATTTTCATTCATTATCACGAAATAATATGCCTAATTTACTTGAAGAATCATAAATACCATAAATATGTACTGCCCTGAGTATTTTTTGTAGATTTTAGAAAATCTACTATACAAGCGGCTTATAACCTAAAATTTAAACAAGCAATGTTGTCTGACATTGTAAATAATGCCGCACATTTTATTACAGTTGAAATATGCTGCTGAAGGTCGTTTTCACTACTTCAAATATTTCAAAAGAATAAACCGTTGTTTGGATATTCATGTCGGTAACAAATGTGTTTCATTCAGCCATACTCTGCGGCCGTATATTTTTGGGAGAACATACAGAAAATTGTAAACTGAAAAATTACACATTCCCGACGCTACCCATATACAGTACGCCGACGCATTTCAATCGTCGACGAATTTAGAGAATTATTTCCATCGTAAATAAAAACTGCCGTTGTATATTGAAATGTGCATAGAATTTGCGTAAATAAAAACAATCGATTGTTTAATACCAGGCGGTTGTTTCACAGTCAGAGTTTTATCTTGAAATACTGATTTTTGAAATCACCCTTAATACTCGTAGACATTCACCCTTAACAGAAATTTCAGGCGACGTGACGTAAATAACAGGGACAGTTAATTAAGGAGATATATAGGGTGTCGAAAAACTCTCCTATCAAAATGGGAAGCTCACATACTACACATGATTTATTGTCGACTCTACCTAATTTACCTTAATTCAAAAATGCTTCCTGCGGGAGCTAGAGTTTCAAGTTCTTCTAAAATTCAAGTTATCTTTTTAATATCTCAAGAAAGCCGTTAATTAAAAATTTCAAACTTGACACAATGACTAAGCTTCCAATAGCAAATCGGCCACTGTAAATAAATTTCTCTGTTGTGATCAGAAGCGTCCCACTTAGGGGAGGGGGTTCAACAGATATTTTGAATTGATCTCTTCGGGTTTTTGACTTCTTTCACCTCAAATTAGTAAACTTTTTAACCCATTACCGCCCAAACGGACAAAATTTTTGGTCC